>RQOL01000881.1:0-126427 GCA_013076295.1 Sanderia malayensis | reverse complement strand
AGTAATCCATACCTTGTAATAATAGAGCAAGCATACGTGTTCATCTATCAACTATCAACTGCTTAGATTATAGCCTTGTGTGTGTGCACTATTTATATCGATTTATTTGAATTACATTGCAGGTTGCCCAGGGTCCCGGATTGACCTTCATTGCCTTTACGGAGGCGATTACGTGGATGGACGTGAAGCCGCTGTGGAGCATCATGTTTTTCCTCATGTTACTCACCCTGGGTATTGGAAGTATGATTGGAACCTTTGAAGCAGTGCGTACTACTATAATCGATTTGCAAATTATTCCACTGAGAAAGGAGTTTATTACAGGTAAGACATTTTGATGATAAGTATATCCCTTTTGGTATTTAGATGTATCTTTATTTCTCTTTTGAATGTCTCCCTATTTCTTTGCTAAATGCCCCCTATTTATCTGCTGAATGTTTGCCCATTTATCTGCGAAGTGTTTCTCTATTTGTCTGCTAAATATCTCCCTATTTCTCTGCTAAATGTTTCCCCATTTATCTGCTAAATGTTTCCCTATTTCTCTACTAAATATCTCCTTATTTCTCTTCTCAATGCCTTTCTATTTCTCTTCTTAATGCTTCCCTA
The DNA here is from genome assembly GCA_013076295.1 of Sanderia malayensis. Taxonomy (NCBI): domain Eukaryota; kingdom Metazoa; phylum Cnidaria; class Scyphozoa; order Semaeostomeae; family Pelagiidae; genus Sanderia; species Sanderia malayensis. Next base: position 125,824 of record RQOL01000881.1, on the reverse strand, counting down.
TTTCTCTTTTAAATATCTCCCCAAGTTTTCTTTCTCTCTTACATCTTTACAAAAAACCAATAGTCAGCTGAAATTTACAATGACATAACTGATGTTAAATAAGTACTAATTTTATCATATTGATATGTCTTTATTTCTCCTCTAGCCATTCTCTGCATATTATCATGTTGTTTTGGTCTTCTGTTCTGTCAACGTTCCGGAGAATACTGGTTGCAAATGTTTGACTCGTATTCCGGTACGATTGGTCTTCTGATTATTGGCTTCTTTGAAATGATCCTCGTGTCATATGTTTATGGAATTAAAAGGTGAACTTTACATATTTTATTCTCATATATTCCAAATCTGTTATAAGTGATCATAGATTATGATAAGTATCGTACCGTATTTCCTCTATCAAGCAGTCAAGATCAACTTCAACTGCTTTGACTGCATTACATTTTCCAAACGATCACGACCTGATAAGTGTTTTTCCAGCCTCCAGAAAGAGTTTCCACGTTAATATTTGAACCAAACATTGAAAATGTAGGGATTCTATTAACCGCCCTGGGCGGTTAGTAGAGGGGGCGCTTATTTCACACTGATTTTATGGTGGGCGCTTATTGGAGGGAGGCGGTTAAAAGAGGGTGGGCGCTAATTAGAGGAAATACGGTATTATGATTATAGATTATCATAAATGAGCTCACGTATTAATTTGTTCTCATTTAAGGGATAACTTAAAGGTATACGAAGGAGTTAAAAGTGGCATATGCCAAGGGGTCTGGGAAATCTATAAATAGATGCTTGATTTTATCCAATCAAATGTAGTTGTGCGATGACCAGGAAAGTATGCATGTGATCACTTGTTTTGGTGTTTTCGACTCCAAAGTCCAATCTAGTGTTTTATTGTCCATTTGCATGTGATCACAGAAAGTTAAGTTTTAATGCGCGTGTTTGCGTTTAGTTGAATTGCAATGTATTTTTAGCGCAGGCCGATTTACCTCCTTCGTATACCTTTAAGGTATAAGTCATCGTTGTATCCGTGTGTTGTGACTTCTACTATTTTTTATACTATCCGGTGTGTAGTCCCCCTGCCAGATTATTGCTGAGTCACTGTTTAATCTTAAAGCCAGTGTCTTTATGAAGGCAGTTCTCTTCACAACATCCATTTCATTGAACCACCTTTTCTATTGATTCGTCCTCTCTATTATCCCACCCCATTTAGTTGAACTTCCACTGTATAGTAATATTTCATTTTTACTTTATCCTCTCTATCAAACCATCCGCTCTCTTAAATTTTTCAAGCCATTTTCTCTATTAAACCATCATGTTTATAAACTTTCTCTGTTTAACTGTTCTTTTTGTTAAGCCATTCTCTTTATTAAGCCATCCTTTGCATTAAATTATTTTTTCCCCATACCACTTACTCTCTTGAACAATCTTCTTATTAAGCTGCCATTTTTACGAAACCATTCTCAACGTTTTTGGTCGTCGTCTACATTTTGAAATTTCTTTATGCCATTTGTTGCCAATCAGCAGTTTTCATTAAGCTTTGGTTTATTCATCTTCCAGGTTTGAGAAAGATATATTTTACATGCTTGGCAAATACCCGAGCATCTATTGGAAGATAATGTGGATGGGTCTCGCTCCCGTGTTGGTCGTCAGTATTGTTATTGCTAGTTTCTACACCTTGATTGCCAAGACTATCGGATACGAGGCTTGGAGCTCGTCAAAGGTATCTTAATCTTTTCTTTCGTCAATTCATCGATCCTCTCCCTAATCCATCAAACAGACCCCCTTAAATTATCCATCAAGCAACTCACTTTGCCATTTGATCAAATCAATCTTGTAAACCATCCTCTTAAGCCATCCCCTCTCTATTAAACCATCTTTTCTATCAAGCCATCTTATTCATTAAACCATCCTTTTTCTTAAACCATTCTCTCGTTAAACCATTTTATTTATTGAACCATCGTCTCTATTAAATCATCCTCTCTATTAAATCATCCTCTCTATTAAACCATCCTCTCTAATTAAACCATTCTTTCTATGAAATCATCTTCTCTATTAAATCATCTTCTTTATTGAACCATTCTTTCTATTAAATCATCTTCTCTATTAAACGATCCTCTCTATTAAACCATTCTTTCTATTAAACCATCCTCTCTATTAAACCATCTTCTTTATTAAGCGATCTTCTCTATTAAACCATCCTTTCTTATGAACCATTCTCTTTATTAAACCATTTTCTCTATTAAACCATCCTTTCTTATGAACCATTCTCTTTATTCAGCGATCTTCTCCATTAAATCATTTTTTCATCCTCTTTATTAACACAATATTATATTGCCCAATAAAGCCTGATTTCTCCTTTTTCCCCTTAGTACACTGTGATGAAGAATACCCCATACCCAGCCTGGGCTCAAGCACTCTGCTTCGTTCTCATCTTCGCGTCGGCAATCTTCATTCCCATCGTCGCCTTGTTGAAGAAATTCGATCTATTCAACCTGAAACAATCTGGCCTCGATGAACACACAATAAACATGAAAATGGCGGGAATCGAAGAAGAGCTGAGAATTAATGACGCCGCTGTCACGCCATCAATGTCACGTGTTCCACTGACTGAATTTGATGATTGAGCAAAGTGAAGACGACGGGTTTGTGTTTTTGTTTTGTTTTTAATTTGAAGTTTTTAGTTGTTTTTAAAGGGCTACTCCCACCATATTTTTTTATTTCATTTCTGGGTAGTTTTTGACGGAAAAACAGGTACTGCACTTTTTAAATTTCGAAATTCGCTCATTAACACCTCTTTTCACGGCTCCAAAAGTGCGATTTTCAGGCCATTTCTGAAAATGTCGCGCAACATGAAACGATCTGGGCCGAGGTTGTGTGACGTAGATGCCGGAACGCAAAAAAACTTCTTTCTTTGGCTTCAGTATGGAAAAATCAACGTCGCGTCCGGTTTTCTCCCTTGTTTTCAATGATAAACACAAATGTTTTTTCAAACCACTTCAACACCATCATTACAAAGCTTATTGACATCTCCCCGTGTGTTTTTTTTTTAATTTTCGGCATTGTTAAGGGCTGAAAATTGACCCCAAAGCTGATGCAGTGACAATGGATTTTTCCAGTATTCACACGCCTCACGTGGTTATGTGTTCATCACTCAACCTCTTCCTTCCTTTCATTTTGCGTGATAAAACAACCAGCAAACGTTCGTGAATCGTGATATAATAAGTTTGTTTATCGTTTCCATCAGTTCTATACTCTATTTTATCAAGCTTTGCCGTGTGCTTGGTTTTAGCAAGATAATTATGGATTATTTTTGTATTTACTACTTGGGTTTTTGTCAAAGATATTGAAATGCTAAAGTGATATGCGCTGTTAAAAAGTTGCTCAAATTGAAATTGTTTGGCTGACATATCCATGGAGTTCTTGTTATAAATTATATATATATCTTGGTGATTACATTGAAACCTAAGGCAAAGTAAAGGTGTATATTGTTGACAAAGTCAGACAATATAATCAAAACCAGCACACCAGTATGAAGCCCAACATTGTGCTGGAAAGTTTTTCTTCGAATTCATATTGAACTTGTGAAATCTTCGATCTCTGGGCATTAATGTTTACACTCTTGGAAGGGATTTTCGAGTTTTTCTACACAGTTATGACCATAACTACACTTGAAATATTACCAAAATATGAGCTGCTGCTTCAAATACACACCAGATAAAACAAATGAGGTTATTTGCATGCATTGTTAGTCCAAAATAGCATTATTCTACTTTACCCGTGCCAGGACCTGCTCGGCCTAGCGATTTTGCAAATTTTTGACTGACCCGATTTGGTTTAAATCTTATAAATGCGTAGATAAGAGCTCACAAATTTTCCATACTATCAATTCTATCGAAAAATTGTTGAAAGAGAGCTTCCTCCTCTTTCATTGAATAGATTTCGAATTCATATTGTTATTTAAAACCATCCCGCACCACTGAAGATTGTATGTGAAGCTCGCTCGAGACTGCGACGTTGAGGTCGAAAAACATGCCGGCTTGCAGCGTAAGCGTGAGCAAATCATCCTCATTTTTGTAAAAAACTCACGCTTTTCATGATAAACGAGGCATCAACAGATTCCTTAGATCCTGAACTAGTGCGTGGCATGGTTTAATTTTTTAAATACGACTTGGTTTTAACTATAGACATGCAAAACGTTTTTGTGCGAGCTTTGGTACTGAACACAATAAAGTAAATTTTCTGCGTTCCGGCATCTGCGTCACACCGGCCTCGCCCCAGTTTTCTTTTTGCCCGACTTTTTTCTGGAATGTGCATGTTTGGAGGCGTAAAAAAGGGTGTTAATGAGCGAATTTAAAAATTTAAAAACTGCAGTACCTGTTTTTACGCCAAAAACTACCCAGAAATGGAATAAAAAAGTATGGTGGGAGTAGCCCTTTAAAGCAGGTCACTTATAGATATCTGGTACATTTAGTCGTCTGTGAATATGTTTCAATATTCTATCTTCTGGTAACTGTCTTTATTTTGACTTCTAACCAGCATAGAAGACTCCTTTAACAACTCAAACAAATGTCTCTACTTTGAATCGATTCTGATCACCATAGAAGACTCCTTTAACAGCTCAAACAACTGTCTCTACTTTGATTCGATTCTGATCAGCATAGAAGACTGCTTTAACAACTCAAACAACTGTCTCTACTTTGACTCGATTCTGATCAGCATAGAAGACTCCTTTAACAACTCAAACAAATGTCTCTACTTTGATTCGATTCTGATCAGCATAGAAGACTCCTTCAACAACTCAAACAACTCTCTCTACTTTGACTCGATTCTGATCAGCATAGAAGACTCCTTTAACAACTCAAACAACTGTCTCTACTTTGACTCGATTCTGATCAGCATAGAAGACTCCTTCAACAACTCAAACAACTCTCTCTACTTTGACTCGATTCTGATCAGCATAGAAGACTCCTTTAACAACTCAAACAACTGTCTCTACTTTGACTCGATTCTGATCAGCATAGAAGACTCCTTCAACAACTCAAACAACTCTCTCTACTTTGACTCGATTCTGATCAGCATAGAAGACTCCTTCAACAACTCAAACAACTCTCTCTACTTTGACTCGATTCTGCTCAGCATAGAAGACTCCTTCATTCAACAACTCAAACAACTGTCTCTACTTTGACTCGATTCTGATCAGCATAGAAGACTCCTTCAACAACTCAAACAACTCTCTCTACTTTGACTCGATTCTGATCAGCATAAAAGACTCCTTTAACAACTCAAACAACTGTCTCTACTTTGACTCGATTCTGATCAGCATAGAAGACTCCTTCAACAACTCAAACAACTCTCTCTACTTTGACTCGATTCTGATCAGCATAGAAGACTCCTTCAACAACTCAAACAACTCTCTCTACTTTGACTCGATTCTGATCAGCATAGAAGACTCCTTCAACAACTCAAACAACTGTCTCTACTTTGACTCGATTCTGATCAGCATAGAAGACTCCTTTAACAACTCAGACAACTGTCTCTACTTTGAATCGATTCTGATCAGCATAGAAGACTCCCTCAACAACTCAAACAACTGTCTCTACTTTGACTCGATTCTGATCAGCATAGAAGACTCCTTTAACAACTCAGACAACTGTCTCTACTTTGACTCGATTCTGATCAGCATACAAGACTCCTTTAACAACTCAAACAACTGTTTCTACTTTGACTCGATTCTGATCAGCATAGAAGACTCCTTTAACAACTCAAACAACTCTCTCTACTTTGACTCGATTCTGATCAGCATAGAAGACTCCTTCAACAACTCAAACAACTCTCTCTACTTTGACTCGATTCTGATCAGCATAGAAGACTCCTTCAACAACTCAAACAACTGTCTATACTTTGACTCGATTCTGATCAGCATAGAAGACTCCTTTAACAACTCAGACAACTGTCTCTACTTTGAATCGATTCTGATCAGCATAGAAGACTCCCTCAACAACTCAAACAACTGTCTCTACTTTGACTCGATTCTGATCAGCATAGAAGACTCCCTCAACAACTCAGACAAATGTCTCTACTTTGAATCGATTCTGATCAGCATAGAAGACTCCTTTAACAACTCAAACAACTGTCTCTACTTTGACTCGATTCTGATCAGCATAGAAGACTCCTTTAACAACTCAGACAACTGTCTCTACTTTGAATCGATTCTGATCAGCATAGAAGACTCTTTTAACAACTCAAACAACTGTCTCTACTTTGACTCGATTCTGATCAGCATAGAAGACTCCTTTAACAACTCAAAACAACTATCTCTACTTTGACTCGATTCTGATCAGCATAGAAGACTCCTTCAACAACTCAAACAACTGTCTCTACTTTGACTCGATTCTGATCAGCATAAAAGACTCCTTTAACAACTCAGACAACTGTCTCTACTTTGAATCGATTCTGATCAGCATAGAAGACTCCCTCAACAACTCAAACAACTGTCTCTACTTTGACTCGATTCTGATCAGCATAGAAGACTCCTTTAACAACTCAGACAACTGTCTCTACTTTGACTCGATTCTGATCAGCATACAACACTCCTTTAACAACTCAAACAACTGTTTCTACTTTGACTCGATTCTGATCAGCATAGAAGACTCCTTTAACAACTCAAACAACTCTCTCTACTTTGACTCGATTCTGATCAGCATAGAAGACTCCTTCAACAACTCAAGCAACTCTCTCTACTTTGACTCGATTCTGATCAGCATAGAAGACTCCTTCAACAACTCAAACAACTGTCTCTACTTTGACTCGATTCTGATCAGCATAGAAGACTCCTTCAACAACTCAAACAACTGTCTCTACTTTGACTCGATTCTGATCAGCATAGAAGACTCCTTTAACAACTCAGACAACTGTCTCTACTTTGAATCGATTCTGATCAGCATAGAAGACTCCCTCAACAACTCAAACAACTGTCTCTACTTTGACTCGATTCTGATCAGCATAGAAGACTCCCTCAACAACTCAGACAAATGTCTCTACTTTGAATCGATTCTGATCAGCATAGAAGACTCCCTCAACAACTCAGACAAATGTCTCTACTTTGAATCGATTCTGATCACCATAGAAGACTCCTTTAACAACTCAAACAACTGTTTCTACTTTGACTCGATTCTGATCAGCATAGAAGACTCCTTTAACAACTCAAACAACTCTCTCTACTTTGACTCGATTCTGATCAGCATAGAAGACTCCTTCAACAACTCAAACAACTCTCTCTACTTTGACTCGATTCTGATCAGCATAGAAGACTCCTTCAACAACTCAAACAACTGTCTCTACTTTGACTCGATTCTGATCAGCATAGAAGACTCCTTTAACAACTCAGACAACTGTCTCTACTTTGAATCGATTCTGATCAGCATAGAAGACTCCCTCAACAACTCAAACAACTGTCTCTACTTTGACTCGATTCTGATCAGCATAGAAGACTCCCTCAACAACTCAGACAAATGTCTCTACTTTGAATCGATTCTGATCAGCATACAAGACTCCTTTAACAACTCAAACAACTGTTTCTACTTTGACTCGATTCTGATCAGCATAGAAGACTCCTTTAACAACTCAAACAACTCTCTCTACTTTGACTCGATTCTGATCAGCATAGAAGACTCCTTCAACAACTCAAACAACTCTCTCTACTTTGACTCGATTCTGATCAGCATAGAAGACTCCTTCAACAACTCAAACAACTGTCTCTACTTTGACTCGATTCTCATCAGCATAGAAGACTCCTTTAACAACTCAGACAACTGTCTCTACTTTGAATCGATTCTGATCAGCATAGAAGACTCCCTCAACAACTCAAACAACTGTCTCTACTTTGACTCGATTCTGATCAGCATAGAAGACTCCCTCAACAACTCAGACAAATGTCTCTACTTTGAATCGATTCTGATCAGCATAGAAGACTCCTTTAACAACTCAAACAACTGTCTTTACTTTGAATCGATTCTGTTCAGCATAGAAGACTCCTTTAACAACTCAAACAACTGTCTCTACTTTTACTCGATTCTGATCAGCATAGAAGACTCCTTTAACAACTCAAACAACTGTCTCTGCTTTGACTCGATTCTGATCAGCATAGAAGACTCCTTTAACAACTCAGACAACTGTCTCTACTTTGAATCGATTCTGATCAGCATAGAAGACTCTTTTAACAACTCAAACAACTGTCTCTACTTTGACTCGATTCTGATCAGCATAGAAGACTCCTTTAACAACTCAAAACAACTATCTCTACTTTGACTCGATTCTGATCAGCATAGAAGACTCCTTCAACAACTCAAACAACTGTCTCTACTTTGACTCGATTCTGATCAGCATAAAAGACTCCTTTAACAACTCAAACAACTGTCTCTACTTTTACTCGATTCTGATCAGCATAGAAGACTCCTTTAACAACTCAAACAACTGTCTCTGCTTTGACTCGATACTGATCAGCATAGAAGACTCCTTCAACAACTCAAACAACTCTCTCTACTTTGACTCGATTCTGATCAGCATAGAAGACTCCTTTAACAACTCAAACAACTGTCTCTACTTTGACTCGATTCTGATCAGCATAGAAGACTCCTTCAACAACTCAAACAACTCTCTCTACTTTGACTCGATTCTGATCAGCATAGAAGACTCCTTCAACAACTCAAACAACTCTCTTTACTTTGACTCGATTCTGATCAGCATAGAAGACTCCTTCAACAACTCAAACAACTGTCTCTACTTTGACTCGATTCTGATCAGCATAGAAGACTCCTTTAACAACTCAGACAACTGTCTCTACTTTGAATCGATTCTGATCAGCATAGAAGACTCCCTCAACAACTCAAACAACTGTCTCTACTTTGACTCGATTCTGATCAGCATAGAAGACTCCTTTAACAACTCAGACAACTCTCTCTACTTTGACTCGATTCTGATCAGCATAGAAGACTCCTTTAACAACTCAAACAACTGTCTCTACTTTGACTCGATTCTGATCAGCATAGAAGACTCCTTCAACAACTCAAACAACTCTCTCTACTTTGACTCGATTCTGATCAGCATAGAAGACTCCTTCAACAACTCAAACAACTCTCTTTACTTTGACTCGATTCTGATCAGCATAGAAGACTCCTTCAACAACTCAAACAACTGTCTCTACTTTGACTCGATTCTGATCAGCATAGAAGACTCCTTTAACAACTCAGACAACTGTCTCTACTTTGAATCGTTTCTGATCAGCATAGAAGACTCCCTCAACAACTCAAACAACTGTCTCTACTTTGACTCGATTCTGATCAGCATAGAAGACTCCCTCAACAACTCAGACAAATGTCTCTACTTTGACTCGATTCTGATCAGCATAGAAGACTCCTTCAACAACTCAAACAACTGTCTCTACTTTGACTCGATTCTGATCAGCATAGAAGACTCCTTTAACAACTCAGACAACTGTCTCTACTTTGAATCGATTCTGATCAGCATAGAAGACTCCCTCAACAACTCAAACAACTGTCTCTACTTTGACTCGATTCTGATCAGCATAGAAGACTCCTTTAACAACTCAGACAACTCTCTCTACTTTGATTCGATTCTGATCAGCATAGAAGACTCCTTTAACAACTCAGACAACTCTCTCTACTTTGACTCGATTCTGATCAGCATAGAAGACTCCTTCAACAACTCAAACAACTCTCTCTACTTTGACTCGATTCTGATCAGCATAGAAGACTCCTTCAACAACTCAAACAACTGTCTCTACTTTGACTCGATTCTGATCAGCATAGAAGACTCCTTTAACAACTCAGACAACTGTCTCTACTTTGAATCGTTTCTGATCAGCATAGAAGACTCCCTCAACAACTCAAACAACTGTCTCTACTTTGACTCGATTCTGATCAGCATAGAAGACTCCCTCAACAACTCAGACAAATGTCTCTACTTTGAATCGATTCTGATCAGCATAGAAGACTCCTTTAACAACTCAAACAACCGTCTCTACTTTGAATCGATTCTGTTCAGCATAGAAGACTCCTTTAACAACTCAAACAACTGTCTCTACTTTTACTCGATTCTGATCAGCATAGAAGACTCCTTTAACAACTCAAACAACTGTCTCTGCTTTGACTCGATTCTGATCAGCATAGAAGACTCCTTTAACAACTCAGACAACTGTCTCTACTTTGAATCGATTCTGATCAGCATAGAAGACTCTTTTAACAACTCAAACAACTGTCTCTACTTTGACTCGATTCTGATCAGCATAGAAGACTGCTTTATATAAACTCTGAAATACCAGAGAACCCCCTTGTTGATATCTTTTTCTTTTCTGTTTTCAGGATTGGCCGATCTCGATGAAGAATGTAGAACAGAACCGGAGATGCGGTAAAGAAAATCAATACCAGGTAAGTAGACTAAAATTTAACCATAAATCTAACCATATTAAAATTTGTAACTTCATAGTTCATCGTGCACAATTATTTTTAATAATTTTAAATTTGAATATATTTTTAATGTACGTTCATTCAATTTTCTTTTTCTCTCCACACGCAAAAAATTATTGAATGCCTTGTCAAATGTAATACGGTTTGTGATATTTTATACCATGTTTTTGCATCAAATATTGCATCAATTATTGCATCAGATATTGCATCAAATATTGCATGATATTTTTGATTGATACACACGCTCGAAATTCCATTTGACAATTAATTATCATTAATTTTTGATTTTGAATTTAGAAACCGTTAGATTAATCAATGCTAGCATTTGTTCCACCTGATTCAACCCTTTAGATCCCATACCACTTATCGCCTTCCACTCTATTGCTATGAAAGCGTTAGGTAGCTTTCTTAGTTGTATATCCTCTAGAGGCAGTTTCGTAATTGCTAAACACTATGTGTAGTGTGTGTTTTACTGTATGACGTCAGAGAATGTGAATACAATTTTATCGTCAAATATCATCCAGATTCCATGTTATACTGCATGAGGACGAATATATATTTTATGCCTAGGATTTTACGATTGATATCACTATATTTGGCCTTTACTCCTTTTAATTCAGTGCCGTTTCACAAAGTAACCCCCATATGATTAGACATCCCCTGACCCTTTCAAATTTGACCCTTGACTTGTCGATTCAATGACCCAATGAACTTTGGTCTTTGACCTGTAATCTTTGACCTCCAAAACCTTGATCTTCCTCAGTTTGTTTGTCCAATCAAACCAAAACCCGATTCTTCGCCTGAATGTAAGCTGTGGTTTTTCATTCATGACCTTTAACCTTCAATTCTTGACCTCTGTCCTTCAATTCTTCACCTCTAACCTTTTATCTTAAGATGCCCTTCCTCTTGAACAATTTCTTCGTTTAGTTAACTCTATTAGTCGCCTAGTCAATTGTTTAGCGCTTAGCATTTTTCTTTCTATTCCATCTCATAATATACAGACAACAGACTGATTTTAGGATGATTATGTAAATAGACCTGTAATAATTTATATTGATCATAAAATGCCATCCGATTGCAGCTTCGCCCGTGATAAGTGCCTTGCTGTTTATAGAAACGCCGCCCCCTTTAAAATAAACGCCCCCTCCAAATCAACCACTCCTGTACTCAATATGGCAATGAATTAGAAGGATAATGTTATCCTTCTAATGTCATGATACACTTTGATTTAGATTAAACGCCGTCCCTGCTTTGCATAAACGCCCCTCTGTAAATTAAGTGCTTACATGTGAGCTTGATTGATTTTTATAAGCGCCCCCGGCTCTTATCTCTGGTTTAGCTGTTACTTTTTATGATCGTATAGTCGTGTTTTCCGTCTTCGTTTTCCTCAAATTCTTGATTAATTTTTGTCTGTAGAGTATGGTCCCTTTTTCCTTGTCAGCAACCCCCGAGAATGTCCCCTTTGTCCACTGATTAGCAATACCAGAAGTTTATCAATGGCAAAATAAGGTTCTGCCCTTGATACCGTATTTCCTCGATTAAACGCCCCCCTCGATTAAAAGCCCCCCTCAAATAAACGCCCCCTTATGCTGCCAACTTTTGCAATAAACGCCCCCCTCGATTAAACGCCCCCTCTTTGTGCGAAACCATGGCGACTTTCATTTTCTACGTTGTTGCTCGATAGAGCAAGGCTCAACTAAACCATTTTTTCTTTTTCTGGACCCAATGACGGAGCCTGTGATCTTGTACTTTCTAATAAACGTCCCCCCTCGAATAATGGCCCCCCTCGATTAGGCGCCCCCCCAAAAAAGTGCCGAGATTAATAAACGCCCCGGGGCGTTTAATTGAGGAAATACGGTAACCAATACAAAATTACAGTCTCTCTGTTTCAACAGTTCCGTAAAATACCCCCGTATCTTCTGAATAATTTCAAACCTTTTCAATTGTGTTTAACAATGAATTTGGGGGGTTGGTTAGGTAAAAAAGGACCGTCGTGTATAAAATTCTCCATGTGTCATTCACTATTGTTATTCTGTTGCGTTTAAGCTTTGTATTTTGTTCAATGTTTAATTTAATATCTGTTTCTTGGATTGTGATTATATTACTTTTAATGGCTGCTACAAACGTGTTGTTTTTCTTTCTCTCTCTGATTTATGATTATGAATGTTTGATAGTATACACCCATTTTTTGTAAGAAGCCATAGGCCCCTATTTTCAAAACTTAAGAAACTTAGGTAGGAGATTTTGTGTGACTGAAAAAAGTTAAGAAACTTTCTATGTTGTTTTAACGAGAAAAAATGTTGAAAACAACTTGCGCACATCATTCCCATAGATTTGTAACAAATCTCAACAATATTAAGAAACTTGCCAAGAAACTTTTCGTACCATAATTAGGCACGAAACCCTAAGAAACTAAAAAACCCTGGTACGAAAAGTTTGCATAATTTATGATATAAAATATGGGTGTACCGTAAGAGCTCAATTTTGTTCTACAGGGGGGGGGGCTTAATGAAGAAGGGTACTTTTTAATGAGAGGGGATAGTAAAATTCTTTGCTTGAAGAAAATATATGTGGAAAACGACAAAATAAACTTTTAATAACCGTTATTGTTTAATCATCCAAATTTCATCATTGTACACTAGTTCAAAAACAAGGCGTGCTTAATTCAAAATTTTATTTCAAAAGAACTATTACGGTGTTTAAGTTAATACCCCCTTTCCCCTTCAACCACCTGTTCACTGCGTTGCAGCACTCTAATTAAACCTCTGCGAAGGAGATAGTAAAAGTCGCTTCACTTCAAACACATGGAGCAGTGTGGTGAATCATTGTCGGAATTTATTATTGCTGTTATTATAAAGGGTGTGTGACATGACAGTTTTGGTAATATAATCCAATTGTGATGACATTTCTTCTTGCTTAATTTTATTTGTCAAGCAAATGAGCATCGCAGGGACATTCCTCGGTTGATAAATTTCGTTTCACCACAAGCTCAGTTAATTTGAATTAGTGAAGGAGACATACTGCCGCGGGCCTAGCCGTTTTGAGGCGTCCACGAACTTCAGACTTTTGCGTTTGGAAACGCCATTTTTCAAGGCCATATATCAAGGTTCGTAGATTTATTGTGTGTTAAACCGTGAATTTAACTATATACAGTTGTGTTGTTTGTCAGATTTGCACGAGTTTATTAGCTGTCGTGTTGTGAGCTGCGATTGAAAGGCAAAATTGCGGCCCGTGTGGTTTCATGATATTCATTGTTGTTGTCAAACGGAAATGTTATGTTTATTCAATATTATATTCTAAAAACTTCTGTTCACTTCTTTGAAATTTGCAAATTGAATACCTCTCCATGTACTTGACAAGCTGCTTTGCCTAACTGTTGCATGTAGATTTTGCTGGTGGGTGTTTAAAAAAACAAATGAAAAGATGTCTAGCTGTTTACAAAACCATATTGAATTTTGTTTTCGCAATATCGCAAACAGACAGACATCTTGAGTTATGTCTGTACAGGAGGGGTTTCTTGGCAAAGTTTCTAGGCCCGTTTATCTGTATTTACGTTCTTGTAACTTTGCGCTGAAAATGCATTTGATTCATCATTTTGAGTCCAGCGAACATAAAAGAAATTTCGATTTATCTGAAAATTAAACTTATCTAGCAGTTTATTTTCTCACAAACTCTAAACACAAGAAATTATCGCATTAAAATTTGCTTTTAAATTTCAGGATAATTTCGCATGAAATAATGAATTTGTGTTATTTGTTGCAACACCCTGGCCTTCAAATTTATTGCTTTCCGCCCTTCCCAAACTAATTAAATCGAATTCCTTCTTTTATTGATCATTTGTGTTTGTTTATTTCCGTATCTTATTTAAAAGTAGAAAAATTCACACTAAATCCCCTGTATTTAACACTTTATCACACATTTGATTGTAAATAATTGACACGCAATGGTTCATTTATAAAATAAATAATTTCGAGTCCTTGAAGTTTATGCGTGTGTTTACCAAATAAACCTTACGAAAGAATACGAAAGAATATAAAAAAGGTACGAAAGATTTTCATTTCACCCTTTGAAAGCATTGCTTAATTTTTGTGACTTCCCATCAAAACAAATGTTTTTGCACCCATTGCTAATAAACAAAACTCCAGAATATTAAAGTAACCACACGAAGCCACATGTTGAAATGAATGAAATTGTTAACATTATTTTTCTTTTTCCATTGTTCCATTGCGTGGAAATGGCCACTGCTTGAAATCAACATCCAGTGACGTCATTGCTTGTCAATAAAAACCGGTCAGCGGTTTCCGATTACCCCTCCCTTTAATGTTTTCACACATTGCAGCTTTTGTTGTCAGGACCAGATGTTTGTTATGTAGGTTTCTTATATCAGGGTGAATTGTATACTATGAAGCAGTTGAACAAGGGACCAGATGTTTAGTTTGCTATATACAGTGAAGTTCGTTATATGAGGGTTAATTGTATACTATGAAGCAGTTGAACAAGAGACCAGATGTTTAGTTTGCTATATACAGTGAAGTTCGTTATATGAGGGTTAATTGTATACTATGAAGCAGTTGAACAAGGGACCAGATGTTTAGTTTGCTATATACAGTGAAGTTCGTTATATGAGGGTTAATTGTATACTATGAAGCAGTTGAACAAGGGACCAGATGTTTAGTTTGCTATATACAGTGAAGTTCGTTATATGAGGGTTAATTGTATACTATGAAGCAGTTGAACAAGGGACCAGATGTTTAGTTTGCTATATACAGTGAAGTTCGTTATATGAGGGTTAATTGTATACTATGAAGCAGTTGAACAAGGGACCAGATGTTTAGTTTGCTATATACAGTGAAGTTCGTTATATGAGGGTTAATTGTATACTATGAAGCAGTTGAACAAGGGACCAGATGTTTAGTTTGCTATATACAGTGAAGTTCGTTATATGAGGGTTAATTGTATACTATGAAGCAGTTCAACAAGGAACCAGATGTTTAGTTTGCTATATACAGTGAAGTTCCTTATTTGATGGTGAATTCTATGAATCAGGTAAACAAGTGATTACACTAAGCAGTTGATTTAATTGTAATCTCTTTTACGCATTTGTTTATTCCAGGTAAATCATAAATCTTAAATCTCAGCGCATATTTTGGAATCATGTGGTACGTCATTGTCACGTGTAGAAGCCTGCTGTATGCACTGCTGTCCATAGGCGCCGTCATGTGTGTCATAACTTCCATAGCAACACCAAAATGGCTGATCGGTCGTGTCAAAATTAGCAATCTTTACAACAACGTAACGTACCGTGAATCTGTTGGAATCTACAATCGATGTACTTATATCAACAACTTAGTTAGGCTGAAACTCGAAAAGAACTGTGGGATATATGCGACCTCGTTTCCGAAAATCGACTCCGCCGCCTGGCAGGCTTGCATTGTGTTTTTTGGTGCTGCGATCGTTTTTCTGTTCGTAGCCGCTGCGATGGCGGTTATGGCGTTTTGCAAACAGATTTGTTGCAAGAAATCCGTCCTTAATTTGGCTGGAGTTTTACAAGCATTGGCAGGTATGCTGGGAGGCTTAATTTGACACAATCGCATTATTGGTTTACTCTCACTACTTATAACTGTCTCTATCCGAAGGGTGTCCTTTTTGTTACTACCTTTTCAACAACTCAAACACCTCGCTCTACTTCGACTCTATTTTGACCAGCATAGAAGACTCCTTTAACAACTCAAACAACTGTCACTACTTTGACTCGATTCTGATCAGCATAAAAGACTCCTTTAACAACTCAAACAACTGTCTCTACTTTGACTCGATTCTGATCAGCATAGAAGACTCCTTCAACAACTCAAACAACTGTCTCTACTTTGACTCGATTCTGATCAGCATTGAAGATTCCTTCAACAACTCAAACAACTGTCTCTACTTTGACTCGATTCTGATCAGCATAAAAGACTCCTTTAACAACTCAAACAACTGTCTCTACTTTGACTCGATTCTGATCAGCATAGAAGACTCCTTCAACAACTCAAACAACTGTCTCTACTTTGACTCGATTCTGATCAGCATAGAAGATTCCTTCAACAACTCAAACAACTGTCTCTACTTTGACTCGATTCTGATCAGCATAAAAGACTCCTTTAACAAATCAAACAACTGTCTCTACTTTGACTCGATTCTGATCAGCATAGCAAACCCCTTTAACAACTCAAACAACTATCTCTCCAAAACTCATTTTACCATCACAGCAACTCGAGTCCAAGTTTATCAACCCAGATTTCTCTTTCTCGCACAGGACTACTATTAGCAATTTCCCTTGTCATCTATCCAGTTGGCTGGAGTTCCGAGCGGATCCAACGATTGTGCTGGAAACCGGTTTCAACCGGTTCCGCCGGCGCCTACAAGCTTGGCGAATGTGACCTTGGAATCAGTTTTTATTTCGCCATCGGTGGTTGCGCAGGAGCTTTTTTCTGCGCAGTCCTCTCCAGCATCGCGGACAATTCCATGTTCAGTGACGGTGTGCAAGAAGAAATACTCGAAGGCAAAAATCTAGTCTGTGTTTTGTAATTACCCCCCGGATTTGCTATGTAATGCTGTTGAATTTCACTGCATTTCATTCTCAAACACCGGGGTCTCATTGTACTAGGGCTCATATGTGAATGTGTGTATTAAGCAAGTTACGCGGCACAATGGACTAATTTTATTTATCAACAGATAAAGCGCTTTGTTTAACTTCACCCTGGAATGGCGTCATTGCGCACGCGTACTTTGATTTTTGTAATAAATTTTTGGGTACGCATGCGTAATTACATCGTTCAGAGGGTGGGGACAACTATTCGTTGCCAGTTAATGCAATCATTGTATTCTTACACAATTTCAAATTCAAAACTGACTATTTGTTGCTAGTTGGGGTTTTTCAAACATTCATCTCTCCCTCCCTCCTTTCTTTCATCAGTTGGTTTGGGAGGCAGCAAGAATTGTCTTCTTTCTCAAATTTTTTTAATTGGCTGAAACAATTTAATATTATTACATTGTTTATTTTACTTAATTTATTATATAACATAAGGAAAGGGTTATTTAATAAGCAAGCTTTTAAAGTAAATGTTGACTAAATTATGTCGAAGTTGTCCGTAATGTCCTCATATTATTGTCAAAATTTTGTGTGCATTTTGAAGCAATTTCTTGCTGTTTATACATGTATAGTTAGCTGCTTTTAGCATTTTAGACACATTCGTTTAACTGAGTTTTTATGGACTAATAACTAGGTTTTTTTAGAGGTTTTAGTTGTCTCTTAGGTGTATATGAAAGAAAACGTTGTTATAATTACTGTCATTATTAGCCAGTTCTTACTTTCTTGTTTCTTAATCCTGCGTTTAAGTCGGCCTTAGAAAACTTTGACGACCAGGCAATGTTTACATTGGTCTAGTCTAACTGGTGCAAAGATAAAGCAAGCGAACCGTGTGCATCTGTCAACTATCAACTGCTTAGATTATAGCCTTGTGTGTGCTAAATTCAATGTTCCAATTATGTTCAACCATAGAAACCTATTTTTTCGTTCCGCTGTCCGGTTTTGTTTTGATATCCTCGGAAAGATATTTTCAATCCCGGTCATATCTCTTTGCTGACCTCGTGGTATGCAAGCGAGGCTGTTTTTTGTCTTCCCATGCACCAGCGTGGTCGAATCGAATATCGAATTCGATTCGTCGAATCTCGGACAACAATTCAATAGGGCCTAAAGTTGTTTTCTGCTTTTATTTACTTCACCGTATCAGGTATTCACATATAAATTTAGCAAGAAGTACACAGGTATCTATATATCTCTACAGATTTAATTACTGAATGGAGGATTTCTCCGTGCAGTGCTTGTAGTTTAATTACGATAAAGGACACAGGAAGGTTTGAAAGTATCTGCGTGCATTATAAGTTTGGTTTGATAATGGCGGCTTCAAAAGCATTCAAGGTTGGAGACTTAGTTTGGGCAAAAGTTAAAGGCTATCCACATTGGCCTGCAAGGGTATTTACTTCAATATATTTTTATTTTATTTTTCATTATAATTCTTTATAATTGACCTATTTGATTATTTCTTTGTAACTGTTATATATAAGTTTGCATGGCAATGAAATTGTTTTCTTAAACCCTTCGCTCTCTCAAGCAGTCAAGGCATTCCTTCAAACTCCCTGTTTTGCAAACTGAAAATGTCTGATGATTGAACTTTGTGAAACTAAAAATGAGTGATTTTGTCTCTTATCCTTGTAGATTGATGAACCGAAACCAGACCAGAAGGTTCCTCAGAGGAAATATTTGATATTTTTCTTTGGCACACACGAAACGTATGGAGTTGTTCACAACATTTCTTTCTCCCAAGTGTATTACATGTGTAAAAAACAGCTCTCATTCTTTGAATTAAATGATGAACTGTGAAACTGAAGGACCATCATGTTTGAGCCTTACTAATATCATTTTGACCCCCAAAAATAAACTATGATAACCATTCTGAGTTTTCTTGTTGACAAGTGGGACGGAATTAAGAACCCCCACAACCCCTAACCCCCTTTGACATTGTTTTACGGCTCTTACACCTTCATCATCAAGTGAGATGAAGAAGGTGCGAGAACCCAGTCTGTGCATTTCTGCTAACGCTTCTCTATGCATAGAGTTTTTTAGCACCATTTTTTTCACTAGGGAAGTCTTCAACTTTTAACACTAGGGAAGTCTTCAACTTCCCTAGTGTTACTTATATTGACCACCCCGTTTGCATGGCATTTTGCACTGTACACCAAATGGTCAAAAGTAACATACATCACAAGCAGTTATAACATTCAACATTGTAACAGTTTGCAATAAGAATTACATTATGTTGCAAATAATTATTGTATTTATCACCAGCGTTTCTTTTATTGCCAGGGGCTTTTTGAAAGCAGATGATATTTTTCTTTACAACGAACACAAAGAGAAGTTTGCCAAGCCCAGCAAGAGAAGGGGGTTCGCTGAAGCGTTGGACGAAATCGAGAACAACCCGACGATTGTGTACAAAGAAGAGTCCGAAGAGGAGGAAGAAGAGGAGGAGGAAGAAGAAGAAGAAGAGAAGGAGGAAGAAGAAGAGGAGAAAGAGGAAGAAGAGGAAGAAGAAGTTGTTAAAAAATCAGCAAAGAAAGGGAAGAAGAAGGAAGACCAAACAAAAGAGGATAAAACACCAAAGAAAAGAGGAAGAAAGCCAAAGGAGAAGCCAAAAGAGAAGGAGACACCCAAGGTAATCTGAAATTCCAGTTGCTTGAATCCAGATTTTACATCTATATCTACTGATTACTGTCTACAAAGAAGATTCTGAAAGGGGTGAAAGCCAGAATGTAGCATACATCACAAGTAGTTATAACATTCAACATTATAAGAACAAACCTCTAAAAATACGATACTAATCGATATTTATGATACGATCTCGTAAATACGAGAGTATGATTGGCACTTTGATTTGATTGCTTGATCCTTGTCATTTATTCAGATTTCAATGCAGTATAGACATATTCAAAGTTAATTTGATCTGATTTAAATTTAATCAAATTTCATGCCACAGCACTCTAAGTTTCATTCTACTTCTATTTTTGTTTCATATTTTTCACAGGAGCCCAAAAAAGCTGAAAAGAATACAAGGAAAAGCAAGGTATTTATTTCTGCTGTTTTTTTATTGCTTTTTGTAATCTTTTACGCTTCCCAGCCAATGTATTCCATTTTTATTGTATACTATGAAGCAGTTCAACAAGAGATTAGATGTTTAGTTTTCTATATACAGTGAAGTTTGTTATATGAAAGTGAATTGTATTCCATGAAGCAGTTCAACAAGGGACCAAATGTTCAGTTTGCTATATATGGTGAAGTTTGTTATATTAGGGTGAATTATAGCAAATGTCCACTGTATGCTGATATTTTTCATGCAGACTCCAGCAAAGAAAACAAAAAAAACTGTTTTCGACAAAGATGGTGATGAGCAACCATCCGAGGAACATTCTGAAAGTGATGATGATAAGTTGCTTATCGATGAAAATACAGCAATGGATGCAGTTTCTGATCAAGATTTGGAAGAGGTTTGTTACCTATTTTACTTTCCTCTATTACTAATTTGTCAAACACTTCTTCTCCAGTGCCAATGTATGGCTGAGAAGACCTTGGTGGGGCTGGTTGGGTTTGAGTTTTCAGAATGAGCCTAACTTTTACAGGACCCATTTGAAAATAGAATGAAGCACTTTATTAAGGGAACCTATTGCCCTGAAACTGTAAAGAATGTATATACTACTAAGGACAATTTCCTGAGGAAGTTTTCAACCGAAGTAATTTTTCTGTTCCGGAGTAATCGTACCAACCACTACAAGGAACTGAGAAATGCTGCAAATTGATTGCTAGCTGGGTGATTAATGATGGATGGGTTAGGAGAAAGGTGCGTAAGGTGCGAGAAAAGTAATGCGGAGGAGAAAGGTGGTCAGAATGCGCAGTGGCATAGTTATTGGTACTGCGCAGGAGCGTAGATGACGTGACATTATACGTAGTGGCTAATGCATTGGGGTTAGGGTTACGTAAATGCGGAGGAGAAAGGTGGTCAGAATGCGCAGTGGAATAGCTATTGGTACTGCGCAGGAGCGTAGATGGGATGACGTGGGTGTTTGACTCAGACTCACTGCATTGCGTCCCTGTGGTTTGAGGGCGTCTACGCTTCCAAAATGGCGTCCTCTTTTTAAAAAATTTCGAAAATGAACACGCATCCAAAGTACGCACTGAATCAGGCGTGGCGTTTACTTTTTACCAGGTAAATATGCAACGTTAGACAGAACGAAAACAAACATACAACTTTTGTCTCTCATTATCAATAAATATTCAGCATTAAAATTACGAAACTATTTTAACATACACACGAAACTGTTATTACAATGCAGCGTGCCAGCGTCCAGCAAAATTCAATAAAAAGATCAGTGCGAAAATGTATGTTTGAAGTTTCTAGGTGTTAAAAATAAGTGTACTTTTTGTTGTCAGCCATATCTGAGCTTACTTCGACAAGCCTTCCCATTTCGGGAAACAAGTAGGTCCTTGCATGACATCGGCTCTTCCACCACCGTGCAACATCTTTCCACTTTTGTCCACAATACACAACATAGGAATACCTGATACTCCACAATTCTCACTCAGTGTTCCAGCCATTTCTTTGTCATCAAACGGACAAGCATAGTAGTCACCATGTTCTGCAAAGTAGGCCTTCATATCTGCTTCAGTTTGGTCGGATGAGACGAATATGATCGTGAATGATTTGTTTTGCGATTGCAATTCTTCGAAGAATTGTTTCAACATGGGAGTAAATTGGCGACATGGAGGACACCAGTGGGCTGAAAAGTAGACTGCAATAACTTTTTTGTCTGCCAGGGCTGTTTCTGATGCAACCAGTTCACCCTTTTTGGTCAACAGCTTGTGTCCTTTGAATGCACCGGCTGGTAGAGAGGCCATCTTGAATTATTGGCGAAGGAATGTCAACTATGATTTTATCCACACACAAGTCTCTTGCCTGGCAGATAAATTTGTCACTTCTTCCTCTTCAAACACAAACTTTATAGTTTTGGGTAACAAAAGCTATTTTGGCTCGCACCAATCATGTCTCGAGAGATACCAGTCTCCAAGGAAACTGTGTATACAAATGTTTTCAGTATTTTGATGAGTTTTGCATTTCAGCCAATGGCTGAGCGACCAACGCCATTTCGTCATGTGAGGAAATTTTCCGCTTTCGCATCCGAATATATATAATTACGTAATGCTTTTACTCAGGGTTTATGAATGAACGAACGATCCTTCCAGATCTTTCCATGTTTCGAACTCATTTGGGAGGAAGAGTTGCACTCTATGACGTCATCAACATTTCTGCTGACTCATTGCTTTGTTGTCTGAGCTGCGATCAAAGCTCTATTATTCCATTTTCAATGTTAAACCATTCTTTCTATTCAACCACCTTCTTTGTTTAACCACCGGCTCTCCATGAAGCTATCCTATTAAACAGAAGACATGTTTTTATCCCGCTGGTCGCCATACGCGCTTTTTTTATAAGGAACCGGTTTATTAAGGAACCTACATGTAGAAGGTCGAAAAACTTTTACTACTAAAGGCCAAATCACTAAGGAACTTTTTAAATTTGAATATATTTATATTTCCGCACAATTTACAATTAGCAAACCGGCTTCATTGATTTAACTTCTTTGATGACTATTATTATTACTTTTACATTATATGAAGCTTCTTCATGTTTTAACCTGTTATCTTTTCACAAGTTTATAGCAAAACGTTGAATTTGAATGCTTTTCTTGCGTCTGTACAAATTATTGTCCGCTAAATGCGAACCTAAAATTAAGGAACTATTAAGGAACTTTTAGAACTACAAAGTCGTCAAAAGAGGTCTCAAAATAAGGAACTTAAAGAACTTTGCTTTGAGCTAGGTTCCTTATAAAAAGAGCGTGTATTAATTAGCTGCAATGCGAACAATTTACTTGTTCTTGTGTCCCCTGCATAAACCTTTCATTGAGTTTGCTATTTTATTTTTTGACTATTTTTATTTTATTTTTTATTTATATTCACATGTGAGATTCAAGATTCGGTTTTGTTTATCGTGGAAATTAGGACCTCGTTGTTTCATTTCACTTACGCCAGCAGTTTGTCTTTTCCTTTATCGCCAAACAATTGATCAGTTGGCCTTTTATTATTTTTGTAATTATAGCACAGATAACAAACACTCAGACAGGTTTCTTTCAAGCCACACAATGCATTTTCTTTGTCATTGCGTAAAGGGATTAAGAAGATGAAGTCATTGTTGAGGTCTTTCATCTAAAATGATTGTGAAGATTTTGTGATGCATGACAGCTATTTTAAGATGAAAGGATATTGTTGGGGGGGTCTTGGTAGTTCAGCTTGAAAAATATGTTCGGATCAATGTCGATATATCCTTTGAAAATTTTGAATGTTGATCATAATCATATCTCCAAGAGCGCTCCTGTATGCAAGTGCTGGTAGATTAAGGGTGCGTAAACATTCTTTATACGGAATGTCTTTTATGGCCCAAACCAATTTCGTTGCTTTTCTTTGTACGCTCTCCAGTGATCTAATATGTTTCAATTTATAAGGATTCCAGACCTCGTTAACTCTAGTATTGGACGAACTAAACTTTTATAAAGCAGTTTAAAAGTACCGCCATTTATGAAGCTTTCTGAAGTCTAAGGGTTTTATAGAGCCCCCTCTCTGCAATATCAAACCCTTTCTGGATTATTATTGCAACTATAAGTGATTTTAAGATGGAAAATTCATATCATTTTCAATATTCGTATTCCAGGAAGTTCAGTCATTGCCAAAGAAGAGACGAGTTTCGTCAAATTCTGCGCGAAAGAAGAAAACAGACAAAGACAGCGATGAACCCGCGCCAAAACACCGTCGCAGATCGAGAAAGAGGTCGGAGAACGCAAACGAGGTTTGCATATGTAATATTATTCGATTAATTTGATTGGTTATTTTGCATATCGGGTTTCTTATTTAATGAGAACCCCTGGAAATAAACGCAGGGGATTGTTTAATGACGGTGAAGTTGAGTTTTTCCGGGGGTTAATCAAAGGCGATTTTTGTTATCAGGCGTTGGATGATGATTTGGATGAAGAGCAAAGAAAAGCAGAAGAGAAGGAGGCGAGAATCAAAGAGAGGCTGCAGAGAATATTAATGGAGAAAAGGGAAAAAGAAAAATTGAAAGAACTGGAAAAAAAGAAGAAGCAAGAAGAAAAAAGGAAAAGCAAAGGAAATAAGCAAGAAAAGTAAGTTAATCATGAGAATTCATTATATCAGGGTGAATTGTATACTATGAAGCAGTTGAACAAGGAACCAGATGCTTAGTTTGCTATATACAGTGAAGTTCGTTATATGAGGGTTAATTGTATACTATGAAGCAGTTCAACGAGGGACCAGATGTTTAGTTTGCTATACACGTGAAGTTCGTTATATGAAGGTGAATTGTATACTATGAAGCAGTTGAACAAGGAACCAGATGCTTAGTTTGCTATATACAGTGAAGTTCGTTATATGAGGGTTAATCGTATACTATGAAACAGTTCAACAAGGGACCAGATGTTTAGTTTGCTATACACGTGAAGTTCGTTATATGAAGGTGAATTGTATACTATGAAGCAGTTGAACAAGGAACCAGATGCTTAGTTTGCTATATACAGTGAAGTTCGTTATATGAGGGTTAATCGTATACTATGAAACAGTTCAACAAGGGGCCAGATGTTTAGTTTGCTATACACGTGAAGTTCGTTATATGAAGGTGAATTGTATACTATGAACCAGTTCAAACAAGGGACCAGATGTTTAGTTTGCTATATACAGTGAAGCTTGCTATATGAGGGTGAATTGTAGACTATGAAGCAGTTCAACAAGGGGCCAGATGTTTAGTTTACTACATGCAGTGAAGTTTGTCATGTGAGCGTTAATTGTAGACTATGAAGCAGTTGAACAAGGGACCAGATGTTTAGTTTGCTATATACAGTGAAGTTCGTTATATGAGGGTTAATCGTATACTATGAAACAGTTCAACAAGGGACCAGATGTTTAGTTTGCTATACACGTGAAGTTCGTTATATGAAGGTGAATTGTATACTATGAACCAGTTCAAACAAGGGACCAGATGTTTAGTTTGCTATATACAGTGAAGCTTGCTATATGAGGGTGAATTGTATACTATGAAGCAGTTCAACAAGGGGCCAGATGTTTAGTTTACTACATGCAGTGAAGTTTGTCATGTGAGCGTTAATTGTAGACTATGAAGCAGTTCAACAAGGGGCCAGATGTTTAGTTTACTACATGCAGTGAAGTTTGTCATGTGAGCGTTAATTGTAGACTATGAAGCAGTTGAACAAGGGACCAGATGTTTAGTTTGCTATATACAGTGAAGTTCGTTATATGAAGGTGAATTGTATACTATGAACCAGTTCAAACAAGGGACCAGATGTTTAGTTTGCTATATACAGTGAAGCTTGCTATATGAGGGTGAATTGTAGACTATGAAGCAGTTCAACAAGGGGCCAGATGTTTAGTTTACTACATGCAGTGAAGTTTATCATGTGAGCGTTAATTGTAGACTATGAAGCAGTTGAACAAGGGACCAGATGTTTAGTTTGCTATATACAGTGAAGTTCGTTATATGAGGGTTAATCGTATACTATGAAACAGTTCAACAAGGGACCAGATGTTTAGTTTGCTATACACGTGAAGTTCGTTATATGAAGGTGAATTGTATACTATGAACCAGTTCAAACAAGGGACCAGATGTTTAGTTTGCTATATACGGTGAAGCTTGCTATATAAGGGTGAATTGTATACTATGAAGCAGTTCAACAAGGGGCCAGATGTTTAGTTTACTACATGCAGTGAAGTTTGTCATGTGAGCGTTAATTGTAGACTATGAAGCAGTTCAACAAGGGGCCAGATGTTTAGTTTACTACATGCAGTGAAGTTTGTCATGTGAGCGTTAATTGTAGACTATGAAGCAGTTCAACAAGGGGCCAGATGTTTAGTTTACTACATGCAGTGAAGTTTGTCATGTGAGCGTTAATTGTAGACTATGAAGCAGTTGAACAAGGGACCAGATGTTTAGTTTGCTATATACAGTGAAGTTCGTTATATGAGGGTTAATCGTATACTATGAAACAGTTCAACAAGGGGCCAGATGCTTAGTTTGCTATATACAGTGAAGTTCGTTATATGAGGGTGAATCGTATACTATGAAGCAGTTCAACAAGGGGCCAGATGCTTAGTTTGCTATATACAGTGAAGTTCGTTATATGAGGGTGAATTGTATACTATGAAGCAGTTCAACAAGGGGCCAGATGCTTAGTTTGCTATATACAGTGAAGTTCGTTATATGAGGGTGAATTGTATACTATGAAGCAGTTCAACAAGGGGCCAGATGCTTAGTTTGCTAGATACAGTGAAGCTTGCTATATGAGGGTGAATTGTATACTATGAAGCAGTTCAACAAGGGGCCAGATGCTTAGTTTGCTATATACAGTGAAGTTCGTTATATGAGGGTGAATTGTATACTATGAAGCAGTTCAACAAGGGGCCAGATGCTTAGTTTGCTATATACAGTGAAGTTCGTTATATGAGGGTGAATTGTATACTATGAAGCAGTTCAACAAGGGGCCAGATGCTTAGTTTGCTATATACAGTGAAGTTCGTTATATGAGGGTGAATTGTATACTATGAAGCAGTTCAACAAGGGGCCAGATGCTTAGTTTGCTAGATACAGTGAAGCTTGCTATATGAGGGTGAATTGTATACTATGAAGCAGTTCAACAAGGGGCCAGATGCTTAGTTTGCTATATACAGTGAAGTTCGTTATATGAGGGTGAATTGTATACTATGAAGCAGTTCAACAAGGGACCAGATGTTTAGTTTGCTATATACAGTGAAGTTCGTTATATCATGGTTAATTGTATACTATGAAGCAGTTCAACAAGGGGCCAGATGTTTAGTTTGCTATATACAGTGAAGTTTGTTATATGAGGGTTAATTCTATACTATGAAGCAGTTGAACAAGTTGATATGGTTATACCCTAATCTTTTTACTTGAACAACAACCACAACAACAAGAGAGTATTTTATATTAAACTTTTTTTACTTTAAACATCTTTTTGTTCATTTTTCATGTTTAGAAGAAAATCGACGAAGAAAGATGTGGAAATTGACGAAGAGAAAGAACTGGAAACGGAAGTCAGGGAAGAGGCTGAAAAACAACGCAAGGAAATCGAAGCGAGGCTGGCATACGAAAGACTTGCCTTGGAATCAGAAGGTAGAATTATAAAGATAGTGTTTATAGTTGATAATGGGCTTTTGTTTGGACTTTGAACTTGAGATGAGTTGAGTTCAAGGGCCGTCAATCAATTTGAAGTTTTTCAGTGGACTATGACTCATTCCTGTGTACTTTCCAGGCTCGAAAGTTTATTGTGAACAATGGACTTATTTTATGATTGCATACCGTATTTCCTCGATTAAAAGCCCCCTTCGAATAAACCCCCCTTATGCTACCAACTTTTGAAATAAACGCCCCCCCCCCTTCGATTAAAGCCCCCCACACAACAGTTTTTTTAAGTTTGTGTAGTGTATTGTTGCTCGATAAAGGCAAGGCGCAACTAAACCATTTTCTCTTTTTCTGGACCCAATGACAGAGGCTGTGATCTTGTACTTTCTAATAAACGCCCCCTCTCGAATAGTGGCCCCCCTCGATTAGGCCCCCCGCCCAAAAAGTGCCGAGATTGATAAACACCCGGGCGCTTAATCGAGGAAACACCGTTATAATGTATTGGAATTTACTTCGATTGACAAGGAGTCCAATGTTTTAATTCAACGTCTTTTCCATTGAATTGAGTTTTATTGTTTTACTGCTCGCTATGTTCAGACCTGACAAGTGTTGATACAATACAGTGTGGATTTCTTGCTGCATATTGCTAACATTATTTCGATGTGTTTTCTTTTTAGAAATCAGCACGCAAGAGAGGCTAGAGGAACTGAATGAGAGGCTCAAGTTGTCGCTATCCCTGGCCAATCCGGTAAGCATATCTTAATCAAGCTATGTTCACGCCCCCGGAAGTTTTCGTTGCAACACTTCGATCTGATTTAAACCCGATCGTTTCGGTGTATGAAATTTGATTTATATCTAAAAAAAGAAAGTCCCGGGAAAGTTCTTGCGTTCTATCATGTACAGGGGGTAATGTCATCTCTTGCAAGTCTCCAAGGTAACTGAATTGAGAAAGACCAGAAAGTTCAAGTACCGTAATGCTTCGGTTAATGCCTTTTATTAATAAACGCCCCGTCGAATAGACGCCCCAGAGAGGTGTGTATATGAAGCACACAGAACCGAAGCTGGTCCTTCTTTTAATATCATCGACGAAGACGATGTTGATGATGACTTTGAACTAGATATTTAGATGTTTTTTAAATTCTACTTCTGGAACTAGACTTTTTTTAGTTGTTAATCAGACTTTCACGCTAAGTGCAATCATCATTACATGTTTATTAATAAACACCTCCCTTTTTTAAACGCCTTCCTCAAATAGACGCCCCTTTAAATAACAAGACTATACGCCCCGGGCGTTTAATCGGAGCATTACGGTAGCCTATTTCTAACATACTTAGCATGTGCCATTTTGAATCATTGTTTTGCAGGATCCTTTGAAATGCACGAAGACTCTTCAGGAAATATCGGAATTGCGTATTACTCCGGATGTCATCAAACACAGTCGAAACATCGTACAAACATTAAAGAAGGTGCTTAAATTTTTCTATTATTCATCTCTTCTCTTCTTTTTAGAATAGCACTCATCTATCAAACCATTCTTTTTTAATAAACCACGCTCTCTATCTAACTCTACTCTCTATCAAACCACCCTTTCTATTAAACCATCCTCTCTGTTAAACCATCATCTCTATTAAACCATCCTCTTTATCAAACCATCTTTCTATATTAAGTCACTCTCTATTGAAACTTCTTTATGTTAAGTCATTATTTATTGGACCATTATGTACAAGTAAACAATCTTCTGTATTAGACCTTTTTTCACCAAGCTATCCTCTCTGTTAAACCACTTTCTTTATTAAACCATCCTCTCTATTAAACCATCCTTTTTATTAAACCATCCTCTCTATTAAGATATCCTTTCTATTGAACTACCCTCTCTATTAACCCATCCTCTGCATTGAACTTTACCCTATCATATGCAAGTAATTTATTTTCTCTGCTCCAAGGTTCGTTGTTACAAAGGAAATCCAAAAGTGTCACTGAAAGCCGCAACACTCTACAGCCATTTGAAGAGTCAATTCGTCCTGGCTGGCTCAGGTAATGCCCCGTACTATTTCATCACATCATAACTTTGCCTTTCGCTGGGCGGGGCCATGTGGGACTCACATGTCTGTCGAGCTCGTATCTCCATCTGGTTTCCGGTCTTTCTTTCAATCTTTTCAGAGTCCACTTCGTCTTTGTCTAATATCCACCTATTTTCTTTAAGTTTTGAGATAGGCGGGGGACCCAAGCTTAGTATTTTCCCATAAACGTTTATGCGAATCAAGCTAGCATTTGCATAGGGTTTAAACTCACTGCGTTGCTTCCCTGTGGTTTAAAGGTGTCTTGCGTTGTCCCAGGTGCCAGTGCTCAACTGCTGTGTCCTCCGGCGCGGCCTATTTTGGAAGCGCAGGCGAAGAAAGCGGAGACAGTAGCATCGTACACTGTTGGCGAATCTGTTGTCACAGATGAAGTCATAGCGGAGAAGCCCTTAGCGCAAGACGAGGCTGGTAATGCAACAGAGGTTGTTGGTGGAAACGAGGCTGATGATGTGAGTAACGCAAGGCAGAGTTGTCAACAGGGTGAGTTTGCTTGTTATTTGAATATGCGGCTTCGCAGAGGCTGTTGTTGCTGTTTTCTCGTGAATAGAAGGCCACTGTGAAGAAGTTTATGTGACGTTATGATTGAATATTTAGACATTATTGCTGATATTTATAATGGACTTTTTTTGAGTATGTTTTGAGCCGGTCGCTCTTGTTGTTGTTGTTCTTGTTGTTGTTCTTGTTGTTGTTGTTGTTGTCGTTGTTGTTGTCGTCGTTGTTGTCGTTGTTGTTGTCGTCGTTGTTGTTGTTGTTAAGCGGCCTTTGGCATTAGAAGGCCAATTGAATAGCTCAACTCCATGCTAATTAGTAATTGATAAATTGAAGTTTGCTCATAAACTTTCAGAGCCAGAAACTTGCCTTCAAGATGGGGTTGTTGCAAACGGCAAAGAATCCACGCATGAACCTGAAATAGAGGCTGATAAACAGGCTGATAGGGAGGCTGTCGAGCATCCTGATAAAGATGCGACAAAAGAGGCTGAAGCTGAAGAGAATGAAACAGAGACAGACATAGAAATGAAGCCTGCTGGTACAAACCATGCTGACGATTGCAAATCACCAGTTGCCATACCGATGATGGCCCCGAACGATGCTAGCGATCAGGTGAACCAAACGGATGGCACAAAATTAGATACTGAGCACCCTATGCACACAGATAATGCTGGTAACGAAGATGGTGTCAACAAATCTGAGAAGGGAGGTAATGACGTCACTAATGTTAGAGATCATTTAAAAGACAATGGGAAATGTGAAGATAATGATGATGACGTCACAAGACCACTGCAGAATAAGAACATGGCCACGCCAATTACAGGAAGTGGAGAGGCTACTACTGACGGAAGTGACGTAACGTCAGTCACGACAGCGGAAGAGACAACATCTGTTACTTCAACTGGCAGTGATGCTAATGGATTGAAATGTGACGTCGTGAAAGAAAGCAGTGGTGTTCCAGATTCGAACTCTGCAGAAAATAACGTTTCTGCCCCTGGAATATGACTTCAATGACGACATTTCCTGTTGCTCTGATGTCATTTCCGCTTCGAATTTTGCTTGGCTTGCACATCCGTGATCCGATTTCAACAGTCGTAGTGCGCATGTGCAGTACTGCTATCGTCGTGGGTGAACAAAGGCAGAACTTCATATCTCTACTCAAGAGGTTCTTGACTGTGGAGGAGCTATTCAGTTCAGTATAACGTTGAAGACGATGAAATGTTTCCATCAGATTCCTGGACTGAAGACTCCAAAGAGGATTGAAACAATTATAAGGCGATTTGCCATTAAATTTATGATAATTTTGCATGTTGTATTTTATATCTAGCTTAATACATGATTTGCCATTGGATTCGATATCTTTATTTGCTAATTGCTATATTGGCTTTTAAATCTTCGAGTTCTTTGATAATTGAAGTGTATCATCTATTTAAACGTCACCATTCTTTTATCCTTTCTTTGCAAAACTGTTACCCAAATCTAAAGACCTTATAGTTAATGTAACGTACCATCCTAGCTTCTTTACCAGACTCTTTGTTAAACCATCTTCTCTATTAAACCACCCTCTGTTAAACCATCCTCTATATTAAACCACCCTCTAAATTAAACCACTCTCTATATTAAACCACCCTCTATATTAAACCACCCTCTGTTAAACCACTCTCTATATTAGACCACCCTCTGTTAAACCACCCTCTGTTAAACCACTCTCTATATTAAAGCACCCTCTAAATTAAAGCACCCTCTGTTAAACCACTCCCTATATTAAACCACCCTCTGTTAAACCACCCTCTCTGTTAAACCACCCTCTGTTAAACCACTCTCTGTATTAAACCACTCTCTCTATTAAACCATCTTCTTTATTAAACCACCCTCTCTTTTTGCTAAATTTTTACTGTTCAAACCAAACTAATATTGTAAGATGTAGAACGTAAAATCATATAATGAGGCACATCTGTATTTGGCTTTCGTTACTTTTCGATCGTGAAACTCCCAACTATTCTTGTTATCACTTTCATGCTACATCCTTATTATTGCCAAACCTAGCAACTGAAAAAGCAGTGAAAACACGTTGTCCTTTTCACCAAAGCCAAGCGATCAAACAACAACCTGCAGTTCTTATCTAACAGGACAGGTAAAAGAAATATGAAGAGCCAATCAATTAATGCCAAATTCATATTCAAGAACATTGAAGATCTGCAACCTTGAAAAGACCAAAACATGCCGGATGTAATCAATCAGCCAATCAACTCGAGTTATTTTCCTAATCAGCCAATCACAGAGCTGATTGTTTGGGCTTTCATTTCCTGTCGTCAATGTGTTCTCTGAAAATCTTTCCTTTCACTGTAATAATAAATGTAAAATGGCGAGGATTCTCTTAGCGATAAACTTGATTTTAGCTTTGTTCGCTTTAGTTCAGGCTGATAATGGGCGGAGACACACACGTTACGAGTATAAATTCAGCTTTAAAGGACCCCATCTTGTCAATAAGCAAGGAAACGTGCCATTTTGGAAGCATTATGGAAGTAAGTATATGTAGGCCTATTTTTCATGTTTACTATTTTTCAGTCGATTTCACTACGTTGTGACATTGTAACCTTTTGCATCACAGCTATTTCTTACATCTGTCGATTTTATATTATCCTGCAAATGTGGTTGGGTTGTGTTTTCACGACTACTTTATTTTTGTATTTTTTTTTACTTGTCAACTTGGGACAAAACAATTCTTCTATTCAACATTTAATTTTGCTGTTCTCTTTTTCAGGTGCCATAGCTGGAGATGAGCAAGTGAGGATCACGCCATCACTTAAAGATCAAAAAGGTAGGAATGATTGATGATTGTTTTAAATTTTTAAATTAATGTAAATGTGAAAACAATACTTTATTTAAGAAGGATTTCCTGGATATATGAATAGAACTCAAAATTCAGAAAGTGGTCTCTCTGGTCTTTGGTCTCATTATGATAAGGAGGTTGAACAATAAGAGACAATGGTTTCAGAGAGAGGTCTGGGCAATAGAGAGGTCTCTGGTCTCTGTCTCAGGGAAAAGCTGGTCTAAATATGATCACTTTCTCTCTTGTCATATTTTATGTAATCAAAATCAACTAAGATATTGGTTTTATAAAGAACATGGTATGGTAGAAATGGTGGTTTGATAGAGAGGATGGTTTGATATGGAGAATGGTTTGATATGGAGAATGGTTTAATAGAGATGATTGTTTAATAAAGAGGATGGTTTAATAAAGAGGTTGGCTCAATAAATAGGGTGGTTTACTAAAGAGAATGGTTCAATAGAGAGGATGGTTTAATAGAGAGGATGGTTTAATATGGAGGATGGTTTAATAGAGAGGATGGTTTAATAGAGAGGATGGTTTAATATGGAGGATGGTTTAATATGGAGGATGGTTTAATAGAGAGGATGGTTTAATGGAGAGGATGGTTTAATATGGAGGATGGTTTAATAGAGAGGATGGTTTAATAAAGAGGATGGTTTAATAGAGAGGATGGTTTACTAGAGAGGATGGTTTAATAGAGAGGATGGTTTAATAGAGAGGATGGTTTAATAGAGAGGATGGTTTGATAGAGAGGATGGTTTAATAGAGAGGATGGTTTAATAGAGAGGATGGTTTGATATGGAGAATGGTTTGATATGGAGAATGGTTTAATATAGAGGATGGTTTAATGGAGAGGATGGTTTAATAAAGAAGGTAGGCTACTGATCAGTATGATTCAATTAAGAGGGTTGTGTGATGGAGAGGAAAATATTGAGAGTAAAATGACTAATTTTATGTAAAGTGTCCATTGAAAGGTCTGAGCAGATGTTTTATAATTCAATGGCTCAATGAAAGGGTAGCATGATAAAGAGGCTGGCTCGTTACATGTTCCAGGTACCTGGTTTTAGCCAGTTTTAAACATGTTCACATTTGATAATCTTTTCATCTTAGGATCAATATGGACAAAGAATAAGAACACAAATGAATTCTGGGAAATTGAAGTTTGGTTCAAAGTGACCGGTAGAGGGCGAGTTGGTGGAGATGGACTGGTAACTAGTTAATTCACACTAGTTTTTTGTTTTTGCCCAGTTTTCAAATGAGGACTTTTTAAAATTATCTATTTTTGTTCTCTGGCACTGAAGAGCCATCATTTTATTAGTTTCTGCTAAAAACATTGTCATACACATCACAAGAGAGTATTTGATAAGAGCTCAGTATTTCAACCAGTTAGGAAAGTTTAGTGGCAGATTTTCCAAAACGAAAGAAAGTTGCAAAAGTGAGACACTCGTAATTTCAAGGAGATATTGCCATGCAGTCCTGAAGTACCTAAAGTTGTGATTATATGATCTATTATCTTCAGCATTTGTTGGTAAAATGTTATTCTTAGCGTAGAATGGCATTTCTGTCAATGTGAATCCTCTGCAATGTGAAACATTTTAATTCTTGCTGAGAAAATCTTGAGAAACTTTTAGAAATTGGGAAATTGCAAAGAATTTTGAGCAGTGTTTTGAAAAATGATTTCTCAGATATAAAACTATGCGTAACCTTGACATGTAGAAGTTAAAGGAAACCTCTTTTATTGTTTGAGAAACACTAAAAATCTAATTATTAAGCCATTTTCATCATCACAATATTCATAATTTAATTATTACCCACAATATTCATGAAAGAAAATTGTACTCTGCTATCACAGTCATAATTTTGCTTAATTATGACTGTGTATTTGCATAATTATGTTGTTACATTCTTAATTATGTGTATTAGTTTTATCATGACTATTGTTGTTTTTAATTAGGCCGTTTGGTACAATGAAGAAGCTGGCCACACTGGTCCTGTTTTTGGCAGCTCTGATAATTGGAAAGGAATGGGACTATTCTTTGATTCATTTGATAATGATGGCGAGGTAAATGTCGTCTTTATTACTCCCTCTAAAGTTATCCCTGTCAGTTAAATTTCAATGCGATATTGTAAGTTTTCCGGGTGTAACGTTATTTCTGGGTTAGAATTTAAACCCGAATATGAATGACACAATTGTTTTGAAATGTATCTGAGCTTCGTTGTTGCTTCAACCGCAAACTCGTCAAATACTTGAAAGTTGTCAATTACATGAAAAGAAATTGACCAAGATTAACTTCAAGTTTTCTTGAAATCTTAAACATGAATTGGGCAACCTGGTGAAATGTTTGAACGATAAATAATCGATAATCCAGGCTCGAAGTGCTTGCTGTAACAATAGATTTTGCGGTGATTGGCTTTTAAGAACAATAGACGTTGACGATGAGAGAAGTATCTCTTAAAACTTCGCACTCATAACCACAATCTAGGCTCGAAATGTTTGTTGGAACAATGGATTTTACCGTGATTGGCTCTTAAGAACAATAGACGTTGACGATGAGATACGTATCTGTATCTCTCGAAATGTCGCACTCATAAACACTCCTTTTAATAACATTATAAACCGCTCTTATTATGATAGATTTCGACTTGATTTGCTGCATTATAACACGCCAAAAATTCGTCTCAACGTTGAAATTCTTAAGTCTATTTCGTCACCCCGTTTGTTTCATATTATCTATTGATCAGTAATGCAAAATGGTGCATGATTCAGGGGATAACGATTATTGTTTTCTTTTCTAGCAAAACAACCCTTACGTGATGGTGATGTTGAACGATGGAACAAAAGTTTACAATCATTTCGGGTGAGGCTTATGTTAATCAATGTTTTTTATCCTTATGATTATATTTCTTTGTTATGCTCTGAGCGACGTCATTTACTATCATTTATTTATATAATAGCATTGTAGCTTAAGTCTATGTTTGATGGAAATAGATGGTGTTTTAATAGAGATGGTTTAATAGAAAGAATGGTTTAATAGAGAGGATGGTTTAATAGAGAATATGGTTTAATAAAGAGGATGGTTTAATAGAGAAGATGGTTTAATAGAGAGGGTGGGTTACTAGAGAGGGTGGTTTAATAGAGAGGATGGTTTAATAGAGAGGATGGGTTACCGGAGAGGATGGGTTACTGGAGAGGATGGGTTACTGGAGAGGATGGTTTAATAAGGACGATACATTTCTTGAGTTTGTTTCTTTCTATTTTCTGCTACTATTGTTTTATATTGCTATGTATTGTTGACATTAGAGATGGTTTCAATCAACAACTTGGCGGCTGCATGAGAGACTTCAGAAACAGACCACATCCAGTCAGAGCTAAAGTTAGATATTTCGATGGTGTTCTAACGGTATTAAAATTTTCGATTCCGTCCAATACTGATGTCTTTTCATTTGCCAACTTCTCAGTTACATAAGGACTTCATAGGTAGTAAAGATAGAGCAAGCATGCGTGCGCATTTATCAGCTATCAACTACTTAGATGTTAATTTTGCAGTAGTTTGCCTTATTTTGCCAGACCTGTGAAAGTGATGTGCTTGTCTGAATTCGTAGGTGTTTTATCACAATGGCATGTCAACGAAAGATGATGACTTTGAGCTGTGCATGAGAGCAGAAAACGTGCAATTACCAAAACAAGGATACTTTGGAATTTCAGCCGCAACTGGAGGACTTGCAGGTATGAATATATATTTGTTTTAACTGATGCTTTTATCTTTCTTTATAGCTATTGTTTTCATCCAACCATCTTTTCTATTAAACCATCCTCTCTATTCAACCATCTTCTCTATTAACCCATCTTCTTTATCAAACCATCCTCTCTATCAAACCATCTTCTCTATTAAACCATCTTCTTTATCAAACCATCCTCTTTATTAAACCATCATCTTTATCAATTTTCTTTATTAAACCATCATATCTACTAAACTACTTCTATTAAGTCGTAGTCTATAGTTTTAGCTGTGATATCAACTCAATATAATTTATTCCATCGTTTTTCCATTCCCAGATGATCATGATGTGTTAAAGTTTTCAACATACAGTTTGAAGCAAGTCACGGAGGAGGTATTACTTTTTCTAATATTCATAAGTTATTAGAAAGTTATCACTATCATTGGATATTACCATCCAAAGTTTTCTAAATTAGACCTTATGAGACTTGACAATTTTATGCTTTGCTATATATAAACCATTTTGGAATAATTTTTGGAATTTCGTTTTCAATTTCGCAGAAGAAACCTGAAAAGACTATTTCAGAGGATGAACGCAAGAAGTTGACGGAGCAATACGACCAATATGCACAACAATTGGAAAAAGAAAAAGAAACGTAAGTTTCATTCATTCTCATCTTTGCACTTACCCCCGTGTCAATCCCCATGTTCCCTTCGCCTTCAACGAGTAGACGTCGTTTTCCAGGGGGGTTAAAGACTTTTTGTTGACCATCAATTTTTGATTGGTTAGTATGGGAATCGCCACTAGGAATCATCGGGGATTTTCTCGATGTATCAACCAATCGAAATTCGAAGTGATTGTGACTGCGGAACGCCGTTAAGTACTCAAGTACCCCCGGAAAGTCAATGTTGCGCTGTGATAAACAATATGAAGTTTTGTATTTCCAGGGGGTAATGTGTATAATTGTATTTGCTCGCACCATCCCCCTGAAATATCTGCAACGTCCATCGATAAACAATGTGGAGTAATATAATTTCAGGGGGCACAATATAATTTATCATTGTTTTTCTTTCATAGTTACAAGTCACAGCACCCAGAAAAGTTCCGCGAAGAAGACGGAAAGGTGATTTTGTTTTCTATTCAATTAAAATATCTTTTTAATGGGATTTAGTATTATATATCAACAACCAAACCTGAATTACGAGAAATATTAATTGACAACAGAATTTCATTATTCAAGTCAATTAAATTAGTTAGGATTTATTTGTTCTACCACCAGCTTTTTATTTCCCAGCTCAGAATATTAATGTCAGTGTTTTATTTTTAATCTGTTTCGCTTTGCTAGTTTGAAAACGTTTATGACCGTGATGTGCGACTGATTTACGAGGGACAATCTTCCATCCACAAACTTGTTGGGTAAGATTCTTCATTTTAAGGGCTGATATTTCTTTTCATCTAATTGAATTGCTTTATATCCTTTCCTATATATTATAGTTCCTTATGTGAGGGTGAATTGTATACTATGAAGCAGTTCAACAAGGGACCAGATGTTTAGTTTGCTATATACCGTGAAGCTCGTTACATGAGGGTGAATTTCATACTATGAAGCAGTTCAAGAAGAGACCAATATAAGTAGCAAGGTAGTTCCTTGAAGTATAATTATTATCTCACTATAATTTTAGTACACTTCATGGCAAAACCGGTGAATTGACAACCCAAGTGAACAATTTGCATAACACTGTTGCTAAGCTGCAGGCTGGTGGAAGTGTTGGGGCTTCGTCGGGCAGCGCAGTTACAAGACAAGAATTCACAAGTTTATTGAACGCACAGAACGAGTTGAAGAATAGTATTGTCAATTTGAGGTTGGTTGTATTTGATGTCGTTTCTCATACCCCCTGATGTCACTGGATTCTCCATTTACAAGCAACGTGAAGCGATTTATTTCCAGGGGGTAAAGTCTCAGGCTATACTGTCTCATACTGTCACCCCTGGAAGATCCATTTAGTCCATTGATAAAGAACGAGAAATGATGTTTTCCGGGGGGGTTAATTGTCTGAGTATTATTTCACCTGTGAATCTGCAGTAAGAGATGACATTTGTTCAAAAGGCCAAATAATGTCAATTTCATAACCTCAAAACTCTTTGTGGAATAATAATTGCTTCGAAATTCATTGAAATGTACACGGGCTGAAAACTTTTTCAAATTTTCAACTTTTTAGCTGGAGAGAATTTCAAAAACAATTTTCGTTTTCAATGGTTCAGTTATTTAAAAGGGATTTGCAAATTTTGACAATGGCATATAAATACTAATAAATATAATTTAATTCTATATTCCTATATTATTTCAGGTTAGCTGTTGATAACATAAAGCCTGCTTCCTCTAATCATCCGAAAATCGATGAAATGCACCAAAATTTACAATCCGTCATGGACAATGTTGGCCATTTGCTTTCAAAAAGCCAGGTACATATATACGCTATGGTTCAATTTAATGTTAGTGTTGTTTAGCTATGGAGGTGTTATGGAGTTTTCATATATCGAACCTTTGAGTGGAGCAACAACTTACTTTGTTTCAAACAGAGTTTGTTTAGCGAAGGGTGAATTGTATACTATGAAGAAATTCAAGAACAGATGTTTAGTTTGCTATATCCATATCAAGTTCGTTATATGAGGGTTAATTGTATACTATGAAGCAGTTCAACAAGGGACCAGATGTTTAGTTTGCTATATACAGTGAAGTTCGTTATATAAGGGTGAATTGTATACTATGAAGCAGTTCAACAAGGAACCAGATGCTTAGTTTGCTATATACAGTGAAGTTCGTTATATGAGGGTTAATTGTATACTATGAACCAGTTCAACAAAGGACCTGATGTTTAGTCTGCTATATGCAGTGAAGTTTGTTATATGAGGGTGAATTGTATACTATGAAGCAGTTCAACAAGGGACCAGATGTTTAGTTTGCTATATACAGTGAAGTTCGTTATATAAGGGTTAATTGTATACTATGAAGCAGTTCAACAAGGGTCCAGATATATAGTTTCTTTCTAAATATCATTATCCTTTATCTTTGATAATTCATGCTATTTAAATGCATTTACCCCCATCATCAAGTAATTCTTTGTTGACATTATTCTTCATTTTTCCCAGATGTCAGGAGGGGCACAGCAAAAGAAACATGATTGTCCTAAAATCAACTGCACAAGTACTAGTCATTTTATTTTATTTATTTTCCTGCAAGCTGCCATTATTCTCGGATATGTTTATTATCGAAATCACCAAGAGCAAGCCGCGAAGAAGTTTTATTAAACAACAATTTAGTAAAACTTTCTTAGATATGCGCAAGGATTTTGTATTCATTCGTATCTTAAAATGTTGAAATAAAATATTGCGATAAAGCTGTCTGCCTTGTCTCGTTCTGTTTATCTGAATTTTTGTTGATGACGTAGTTGTGCCCAGACTTCTGATCGATAAGGAATTTGAAGCGTTTGGAATGACGTAATACCTCGTGATCTTAACACTTGTTGTTCATGAATGAGAATGATTCCTGAATGATGAAATATGTTGTTGTTGTTGTCTGTGAGGCATTTTACCCAGAAAATTCAGAAAATTTTTCAGGACAGGAACTATTTGAATATCGCTGTTTGGAAGATAATTCATCTTTTTTTCTTACAAATTCGAATCAAATCAGGGTTACAATTATTTTAAATGGCTAGGATATCTTTGCGAGAAAACCTAAAGGCTTTGGAAAGGTTTGCGATTTCTGGCATTGGAGAAGGCATGTTGTTGGGAAGCCCAGCGATAATAATGCCTAGGCCTCCTGTCATCAAGGCGAGAAATTTTTGTCTTCGATCGTTTGGGAGACAAATTGTTACGAAAAGATACGTTTACGGAGATCTTAACACATCAATAAATTCTCGAAACTTATTTCACGCATCAATTCGACCATTTAGCACCATTTCCAAACTTGATACCAGCGGCGTAAGCAATTTCGTGATGGACGATGATGTTGATGGTGAAAATGGAAATGGTTCATTTTATTTCGATACTCACAAATTGGTGACGAGTTTACAGTGTCGAGGGTTTTCTCTTGATCAATCAGAAGCAATTACGAATTCTTTGACCAAGGTGGTCGGAAGAGGCGCGGCCGCATTGTCAAAATACATGGTGAGAAGTATTTGTTTGAAGTATTGAAGTATCTATCATTGTCTGTATTAAGTTGATTTAACCCCCGTTTAAATTTAACATTAAGCGGTTTTAGGCTGTACTCAGTTAACTATTCCGGGGGTAGTTAGTTGAATATTTGTGATACCCCATTCCAAACATACCTTGCAAAGATAGGGCAAGCATATGTATGCATCTATGAAGAACTATCAAATGCTTAGATTATAGCCTTGTGTGTGCTATACTCAATGCTCCATCTTTGTTCAATCATAGAAGTTCATACCTTGCAAATATTAGTTAGTGGAAATTTATTAAAAATGTTTGGCTATTATAAAGACAAGTCTTTAAAGACAAAGAAATCAATTCATTTATGGCACATCACAGTCATCTCAAAATTGAACAACATAAAGTTGTATAAATAATTAATGATGTCTGTTCAACCCCTCTATCAAACCAATTTTCTGATTTCCAGAACCATTCTCCTTAGTCATAACAAGAACATTTTTATTCATGTCTTTTCACTCCAATGGAGGCCATAAAATTGAAAATTTTATAAACATAGACTGGAGAAGAATATTAATTTAATTCATATTTGTATTATCAACTTGTTTTTCAGAAGGTTCTTTCAGCACAGAATTTCATGAGATTTTGTTGAAAACACAACCTATTCACAATTGTCTACTCAGCAATTCAATTCATTGTCCACTTGAGAACTTTTCATGGTATGTTATACATAGAGTTGAGATTGCAATTTCATACAATAGTTGACAAAAGCCCTTGGGACACTTGTAAAATTACGAAAAAGAGTTATCAATCTCTAAACCTCTTTCTGTGTGAGATTTTTGACCCCGATTCCCCTGAGACAATTTTGTCCTCTCAATCAGACCCTTGTGGTCATCATGCACAAAGAATTTTGTTGGTATTGTATAAGACTGTCTCTAGAGACAACATTGAGGGAAAAGAGGGGGTTGGGGGATATGTGCAAAGTTCACGAAAGTTCCAAGTGTCCCAAAACATTGTCCACTCTTGTATCTGGAAGTCCTACAAGTCAGACCATTTTGTTGGTTCCTATATAGTTGACTGAAGAAACAAACAAAAAATTGATTCTCAGAGAATACATTTTCCAGGAAGCATCTTGGGGGCAGCCATAAGTTAATGGACATTTGTTATTTGATGGGGTACCTAAGAAGGAACATGTGTTTATTCAGAGGTATTGAACTTTCACCTAATAGGTATCGCGAAACGAATTGGCACAACTCGAAGTTCGCATGAACGGAACTGTGGAGGCGCTTCGCAAGGACATGGTCATACTGGAGAAGAGCGAATTTCTCATGTTGAAGCACGAGAACGAGACTTTGAAATCGGAAGTGACGCAACTCAGCCGTTTGCTCAAAGACGAGTTGCTCAAGCTAAAATCCGGACTGACCCTCGATCTGAGTTTGGAAAAGGGGCGGACTAAGGAGGAGAGCGCTGTGCACGAACAGAAAATCAAGGATGCGCATAATCGGATTGAAACCGAGGTTGCACGTGTTCGAATGGAAATGGAGGCTCAAAAACTCGATTTGATTAAGTATCTCGTTGGCACGTTCTTCTCAATTGTCACTGTGTTGATTGGTTGGTGGAGATTCGTAAAGAGCTGATGTGTGTCTCCCCTGGAAACATAAACGACGCATTTGTTACCTCGATGAGTGGCCTGGTGTGGACGGGGGTATCGCAATTTATATTGACGTATTAGATGCTATAATTTTTATATTAATATCAGAGGTTTGGGTGTGTTATATTGCTGTTGGAGGTTGCATACAGCTAAGAAACTATAGTAGGCTGTTGTGTTTTGAAAAGTAGTATATTGTTTCACCCATTGTTTAAGCACAAGTATCAGCTTTAACATTGTTAATCCATTTACCATTCATTTTCCGACTCGAAAGTTTTCGAAGAACAATAAACACTGTTTGGATTGGATAAAATTCCCGATGAAATCGACTTTGTTTTGTAACTGAGCATGTGAAATTTAGCTATTTTGATTGTATTAAATTTAACGCGTTTTATGTCTGTACAATGAGTTCATTTTATTCCTAATTATTTCTTCGGGGACAGTTTAATTGCTAGACATGTGTTGCACTTTCACTTAACATTAACATTGCAATTTCTTTTCTCCTTGAAATCATACAAATGTAAAATTTTACAATTTATTTATTTATTGTAAACATTGATTCATATTTAGAAAAAGCGACAAAAAGGTGAGAATTAATTTAAAATGACAATTCATATAAAGTGCCATAATTTTCGTTATTTTTCTTGCTGCTAAACCTGTTTTCGGAACAATTTGAAGAAGACTAATTTTGACGAACTTCAAACACAATCGATCAATTGTTTTTGAGGTGTTGACGAAAATTTCTGCATCATGACAAAACAGCAGATCATGCACTCTGAACCTGAAGACCCAGGCCCCGTTTACACGAGAGAAAAAGATACGGACCCAAAAGGTCCGTGCCTTTTGGGTACGATATGGGAACGATTGTATAGCGTTTACACGGGAACGGACTCAAAGAGCTGTTGAGTTTACACGAGAACGGATCCAATTGTTGAGCATGCGCAGTTGTTCAAGTTAAGGCGTGTTTTGTTGTTGTTAGTTACTTGTAATTGCGCCAAAACACTCTCAGAAAATGGCGAACACGAATTTCCTTCCTTCACCTGCCCCAGTTGTTTGGTTCAACATGAACTTCAATCGCTGTCGATGTTGTTCGCAAACTAAAATTACAACATACAACAAAGAAGCTATATTGGAAAACATCAGAGACAAAATTGATATTACTTGCTTTTCAATAGGCCCAGACATTTGTACTGCTTATATTTTGGACTTCCCGCGATAACACAACCTCAGTCGCAATAGCCTCAGTTCAGTGCCGTGCCTGTTCTAGTTCCGTTCCAAGCGTTTACACGACACCGATACGGGAACGGACCCAAATGGATCCGCTTTTCTAGCGTGCCCAAAAAGATACGATCCCGTTCCCAAAGAGGAACGGATCCATGCGTACCCGTGTAAACGAAACACCTATCGTAACCTTTTTTGGAACGGATCCACTCGGATCCGTTCCCGTGTAAACGGGGCCCCAGAGACCCGAGTGCTCAACTCTTACCTCAAACCTATCGTAGCTATCTCTAACTTTGTCATGCAAATGCTTTGCTATGGAAATTTTTTTCCATTGGGCATTCAGAATCATCCCTCTTTATGACGACAACTTCCCCCCTCTTCTTGTTCCTCCCCTCCTTTCCAGTCACGTTAAAGCAAGCATCACTGAATTAACCTGCTATGAATATTTGAAAACAACGAAACAGATTTCTCACGAAGATTTGTCCAACAGCAAGTGAGACCGCCGAGACGAATATTCATTCCCTGCTCGAATCGCATTATGAATCACGGGATTATTTGCACAATAATCTTCTCTTGGGCTTCTCTTTCCAATCGAGTTGCGGTATTCGTGGCCGCCCTTGAGAAACAGAAACCATGCGCAGGTGTGCACACACTCAAACAAAAGAGAAGCCATTGCAGTGCGCGAAACCCATACACTGCCATCCCGCGAGCAAACGTTGCCGTTGTGTACTCATACCCTCAAACAATGCCTGCTATTGTTCCCTTACGCTCGCTTCATTGTCATGCAAAAGACAGTAGTGGTTATTCTTCGATAATGAATTCGAGGAACATCTGTGTTCGTTGCGCTGATATAAAAAGATGTTTCATTCAGCAGGTTTCGTTACCAAGCATTAATTACCGGCCAATGTTGACGCAGTGCAAGGGTTTCGCCGAATCTGCTGACGATTAACAAAAGACGTGGCGCAGTCAGAGATGAAGCCATTGCAAC
Organism: Sanderia malayensis; assembly: GCA_013076295.1. Taxonomy (NCBI): domain Eukaryota; kingdom Metazoa; phylum Cnidaria; class Scyphozoa; order Semaeostomeae; family Pelagiidae; genus Sanderia; species Sanderia malayensis. Next base: position 81,343 of record RQOL01000881.1, on the reverse strand, counting down.
ACCGATTGTCTAAGCTCTAAAACAAGGGTTTCCGCAAAAGGGAGTCACTGCAGAGCAATAGAAGCCTTTGCAAGAGAGGAGAAAACATTGCGAGGTAATAGAAAGCATTTCAAAGCAGACGAAACCGTTTCGAAATTCGAAGAATCAGTGTAAACGGAGAATACAGGTACTTGAAAAAGAGATTACACAAGGGAAATAGACCATTGCAAATACACAAGAGACCATTACAAAACAACAGAAACTACTGAAAGACGGAAAGAAGCCATTGCAAAGTAGAAAGAAACCTTGACATTGAAAAGAAAACACAAACCATTGCAAAGAAGAAAAGACGCGAGCAGTGAGTGAAAAAATCTTCCAATTAATTTTTTCATACCTCTTAAAGGTTTACATGCTATATACCGTTGCTATTGATAAAATACAATGTCACAATAAATGTTAGGAGCCGGTTAAAACCTTTAAAATCTGGCTTCTCTGCCACGTTGCGATGCTAAGCAGTTTTAAGCTATATCAACGTCCTAGGCCCTCTTTATTTGCGTCTTGCTCGCGCTTGCAAATAGAAAATTCTCAAGGCCTGGAAAGCTGGAAGCCTGGCGATATCAACAACCTTTGTCAACTTGCAACCACAACAGCGATAATAATGTGCCTCGCATAACACATTTAAAAACATTATCGAGGGAAAATAGGTGCCCAACCATATTAATAGACTTGAGTTCAAATTTGGGTGGAGTAGTTTTCCTTTTCCGTGGATAAACTCTTCTAAAGCAAAGCGTAGCGAGACTAAATTTGAGTTAACTCTTTATGTTTCGATAGCTGTTGAATGACTCAGTTTTGACTCGGGATTCAAAGAAGTTGGATTACTCAAAACTGGATAAAAATAAATCCATTTGTTTTTGCGTAACGCCTTGAAAAATTCACAAAGATGAATTTACCTTCGCTTTAATAAATTATACACTGATATTTTCACGAAAGTATTTGACAAGCTCATCCCGTTTTGTTTACTTCAAAGTCGAGAATAATTCCGTTTTGCGTTTTTACAAAACTGTTTTGGAAATTTTAATGATACTCAAAATTGTACTTGCCAAAACGTTGCTTTTTTTGTATTTGCCAAATTAATATTTCGCAAAAGTTTGTGATACCATAAAAACTCAAAAAATGCATGTAAAATTCACCATCATTTTCCGCTAAAACATTCCTTTTTATAATTGTAGTTTCTCTATATTTTTATATTTTCTCTCATATCATATAAACCGGGGACATTTGTTGTAAATAATAATCATTAAATTTTTCAAAATTTTTGAGCTGGCTTGCTGACAGTCTCAGAGAAATTTCTTTGAATACTTTTGTATCTCATGAGACAATTTTATACAGAAGAAGTAGAAAATATTTCCTAATTTGAGTTTATTATATAATTCGCTCTAAAGAAATGTAAATCGATACAAGAAAGAAAACAATGCAGATATTTATCAAACTAAAAATATCTTTATTCTAAACTTTTTAATTTAACTTTTGAATGCATTCTTCTTTAAGAAGCTGATATTAAATTACATATAATGCATTTAAGTTTATTACATCAAATTTTTTAAACTTTTGTCAACTGCAAATTCTTCCCAGACGACAAAAAAACAAAATTCATTTGTAGATTTTGTCGTATTTTTCAAAAATCAAAAATATTCCAAAAATATTGTTATATCCCCGCGCCCTTGGAACTTCTGTTGGCAAAATTAAGGCCATGGAATTGTTTGAAGGAAACCAAAGTTTACATATTCAAGAATTGATTAATTACAGAAGAGAAAATTAAGAAACCAGATGGTTGATTAAGATAATGGCTGAGTTCTTTGTCGTGGCTTATTAACAGAAAGATGTGTTTAAAAGTAGACGGAGTGGGGTCTTAAAGCTCATCGTAAATAGTTCTTATGAATATATTTTTACTTATTGTACATTAAACACTAGTTTCTCATTTATTATTTATTTCATACGCGGCATATCAATTTGATATTTGACTTTTTTCGACTTGAAATCTGACTCAGACGGTTAGCTTTTCTTTCCAAATACTTAGAAATTCGTTGGTGATAATTTAGCTATCTGTTTATATCCACAGATTACTAGAATCTTGCAAAATGTCTACGACTGTGGTAAGAAGTTCTTTTCAACCATTATCGAAATAGCTATACTGCTTATTTAAAAATGTATTTTCTAAAATAAATAATTGAATTTTATTACCTTTAGTTGGGAGAAGGTGAAAAATTGATAACAACAGTTTTGTTGAACGGTGAAAGACTTCATGTAAAAGTCCACGTAAGATGTTAACAGATTTTTATATGTTGACCCCCGGCTTAGAAAAAACCTAGCAAATAGATACAGTAGAAAACATCGAATTTTGAGGGTGTCTCCCTGCATTTATCTAATTACAATTTCTTTCATCGTAGACTAATGCCATTGCGAAGGAAGTTTTCGACCACGTGACAAGATACATTGGCTTGAACGAAATTCAATATTTTGGATTAATGATAATTAAAGGTGAAAAGCCGTCTTTCTAGATATCAAAACGAAAAAAACTACCTTATTAAGGCACATAACCGTTTATTCTTTCCCTCATTTTGATTAGCTTGGTTAGAAGACTCCTTCAACAACTCAAACAACTGTTTCTACTTTGACTCGATTCTGATCAGCATAGAAGACTCCTTTAACAACTCAAACAACTGTCTTTTTTCCTTGGTTCTGACTCTAGAATTCCCTTTCATCGACTCAAATAATAACACCAATATTTACTTCTTTAAGATGGCGAACATCAGTTTCTCGACCTCGAAGAAAAACTATCCAAACTTGCAAAATACGCTCCACATCTGTGGAAGGACGACGTAATAATTATTAAAGTTTCTTTTCTTCTTTGTTATTTTCTTGGTCTTATTTCCTTACAACTTCAGTAAGATACACTTACATTTGCATGTTTTCATTGATATTAACATTCATTCACATTTATTATACTTCAATGATCTTAAATCCTTAGAGCATCATTGAGTAGTCTTAGTTTAAAGTTTTAGGCCTATGATGTTCCAAACTTTCAAAATTGTTTTCCTTTTATACTTTTCTAGAGCTCCTGGAATAGTTCACTGGTCTTCACATTATTCTTTAGAGTGAAATACTATGTCGAAAACATTTGCCTGTTAGAGTAAGTACACTTCGTTGCTTTACTTCTCTGGAAAGATATCATAAATCAAAATATATACATATCAGCTCTTCTTCGAAGCAACGGTAACTAAAAGTCTGAAATTGATTGACACGTCTTGAGTGTTCAATAACAATAGTCATTGGAAACAATTGGAATGTAACATTATCCAATCACAATCGATTTCATTCTTTTTAAACAACTTTCGAGCCGTAAGTGATCCCAAAGCCTGTCAATGCCATTATGCCATTTATAATAAAGAAACGTTTGATGGAGGGCATAGTTTAATATAGAAAGTATCGTTTAATAGAGAGGATGTTTTGATAAAGAGGATAGTTTAATAGAGAGGGTGGTTTAATAGAGAGCGTGGTTTAATAGAGAGGGTGGTTTAATAGAGAGGGTGGTTTAATAGAGAGGGTGGTTTAATAGAGAGGGTGGTTTAATAGAGAGGGTGGTTTAATAGAGAGGGTGGTTTAATAGAGAAGGTGGTTTAATAGAGAGGGTGGTTTAATAGAGAGGGTGGTTTGATAGAGAGGATAGTTTAATAGAGAGGATGGTTTGATAGAGAAGATGGTTTAATAGAGAGGGTGGTTTAATAGAGAGGATGGTTTAAAAGAGAGGGTGGTTTAATAGAGAGTATGGCTTAAAGTAATACACTGGTCTAAAGAGGACAAGTTAGTATGCCCATATTATACAAGATGTAACGTAAGTGTTTTTCTCATCTCAGAGAGCAATCAACAAGACATCAATATTATCTTCAACTGCGCAAGGATGTCCTTGAGAATAACATTCGTATCCATGACGACACAGCCATGGTACTTGCGTCATATGCGCTGCAAGCTGAGTTGGGTGATTATGATAAAACCACCTTTGGCACTGACTACTTCGTTCCTCAACATTACTTGCCAGCTAAGGTGTGTAGAAGTGCAATGTAATAGTTTTCGGATTACTCAAGTTCTTCTTCGTTTGCTGTGGTGCAAAACGACAAACCTACCTTGATTTATGCAACTTTTCGTTGTTTTTCCAGACGATAGCAAAGTTGACAGTGCCGTATATAAAGAATGCTTTACCCGCCATGCACCAGTCTCATCGTGGTCTGACAGAGTCACAAGCTGCCATCGAGTTTCTAAAGGTTTAATCATCCTTTATTAAACCACCCTCTTTATTAAACCACTTTCAATATTAAACCACTTTCATTATTAAACCACTCTCCGTATTAAACCACCCTTTTCATTAAACCACCCTCTATTAAAACACCCTCTCTATTAAACCACCTTCTTTATTAAATCGTTCTCATTATTAAATCACCTTCTCTATTAAACCACCCTCTTTATTAAACCACTCTTTTCATTAAACCACCCTCTCTATTAAATCATTCTCTTTATTAAACCACCCTCTCTCTTAAAACACTTTTATTATTAAACCACTCTCTTTATTAAACCACTTTCATTATTAAACCACTTTCTCTATTAAACAACCCTCTCTATTAAACCATCCTCTCTATTAAATCACCCTCTTTTTGGAAACACCCTCTCTATTAAAACACCCTCTTTATTAAACCAACTTCTCTATTAAACAATTTGTGCTATTAACCACTCTCTCTAGTAAACCACTTTCTTTGTGAAAGCATTTTCTTGATGAAGCTAACATTTCTCCCTCCCTTTATCAATTCATTGTCTATTCTCAAATTATTGACACAAACATCTTTTTTTCCTTATCTAGGAAGCACAAAAGCTCAGTGAATATGGAATATTATTCTACAGGGTATTTCGTGTACGTAATCATGAGATATCATCAATATTAGCCCCTTTTATCAATATTATATTATGGCTCTAAAGTCATTGTCAATTTCTGCATCTCATAGCTCTGCATATCATTAGCTCTACATCTTATAGCTCTACATCTCATAGCTCTACATCTTATAGCTCTACATCTCACAGCTCACCATCTTATAGCTCTACATCTTATAGATTTGAATGAAAATAACGAATTTTACCCTTGCATATTCCAGAAAGAGTACAACAGAAAAATCCCATACACCCTCGGTGTGTGCGTTCGAGGCTTGATCATATACGAGGTACGTCACCCGCTGACCGTATTAATACGCCTAATGTTTTCAATGAAACGTGTCGTATTTGACGGGAAATCTTAATCTTCTCTTTAAGACTGTTCTTTGCTGATTTGATTTTAGGATACAGGGAATGTTAGAAACCCATTCTGCAAGCATCCTTGGGGAAAAATCAAGAAGATGTCATTTAAAGTAGGTGGAAAGCAACCCACAACCATTTACAATCTTCAGACGCGCCTTACACCCCCATTTAGAGATGGTTGACCCCTTTATTGGCAATTCACTCTCTTTAAAAGACATATATGATCCTGTTTTAAATGAAGATGAATTTCTGTTAGATTCAATTGTTTCTGTAAAGGACAGTTAATTTCCTTCGAAAAATTGTCGACGCCCTTGGAGACAGACCACTCCGACATGGGGCGCATAACTCGGGCTTTGGGACAGATAACTCCGGTTTTGGGACATATCAAATATAGATGGCCCCAAAAAAATTTGTTTGTGTTAACTTTGCTCCTGACTTTTGTTTCTTTTGTTTGTTCGTGTTTTTATTGTTTATATTGTTCCCTTTTCATATTTTTGATTGACTATGTTGTTTATCGTTTATGTTTTTTATTGATTAATTTTGTTGTTGCTAGCTTATGTTACTTATTGTTATTTTTTGCTGGTTTATGTTGATTACTGCTTATTTTGTTTATTTTTAATGCTGCTTATTGTTAATTTTATTACTTGTATATATTGTTTATCGGTTACGTTAGTTCTTCATTTATTTTACAGAGACGAAAGTTCTTGATAAGTGCGGAATCACTTAATCCTGCTCAAGGACATATCGTTTTATACACAGCTAATTATAAAAGGTAACAGCCTCCTGATCATGTACATTTTTACTTTGATTATAAATTATACCGCATAACTCACCTGGGGTATAAAATTATCAGTTTGGCAATTGTCGTCCAGGGGATAAAGTATAAGTAATTACATTTAAACAATGAATCTCCTGGAAATATATCATTTCACGTTGTTTATCAATGGACTAGATGGACCTTCCAGGGGTGACAGTATGAGACAGTATAGTCAGACACATTGTCTCCTGAAATTCACTTCACATTTCTCATAAGCTGTTGAACAGTTATATTTTTAATGCTCTTTAGCTTTATTGATCGAAATTCCAGATCAAGATATTTGCTGAAGACATGTTCATCGTTTTACAACTTTCAAATGAGAATGGCAGATAAAATGGCCAAGTTTCATGACTTCTTTGGTAGGTTCTAGATAATCAATCTGTATAGATAATCAGTGAACCATTATGATACAAGTTTACGGCGCTGATGATCAATTGCTTTGATTCTCCTATGCAGGCTTCAATCTGAGAAATTTATGAACAATCCTCAGCTCCAATCTATCAAACCACCTTCCCAATGAATCTATTTTCTTTATAAACCATCTTTTCCATTAAACTACTCTCTTCATTAAGCTCTCCTTTCTGATGAACTATTTTCCCCGTCAAATATTTTTCTACAGGAAAAAATACTTCGCATTAGGATCATTTTTTCCACCAATTTTGTCTCTGAAAAACTCAGGGCGACTCTGCAATTATTCTAATCTAATGTATGATCTACTTGAATCTTTTCACTCTAGAGCCGACCAGATTGCAACCGAATTCAATCCCGACAGTCCGGATCGATCCAGATGGCATGATGGATCAGTCGGATGGTCGTCGGATGCTATCCGTAGAAAGAGAACAACAAGAAAAAAGAAAGCAAAGCACAAGAGACAACTTGAAAACGGATCAATCAAAACAAAAGCCGAAACCACAGGTAAGAGTCCACGCCTTAACCATCCTCTCTATCAAACCATCCTCTCTATTAACCAATCTTCTCTATTAAGCAATCCTGTCCATTAACCCATCTTCTCTATTAAGCAATCATCTCTATTAAACCATCATCTCTATTAAACCATCCTTTTTATTATATTACCTTCTCTATTATTACCATCATCGCTTTTAAACCATCATCTCTATTAAACCATCCTTTCTATTACACCACTTTCTCTATTATACCATCATCTCTTTTAAATCATCCTCTTTATTGAGCCATTTTCTCCATTAAACCATCCTCTCTAATGCTAACCATTAAACATTCTCTCTATTAAGCAATCCTCTTTAAACTGATTCATCATGATTCATCTTCTAAATTCAAAGTCATTTACCAAGCCACCAAGCCACAAGGATAATGCTATTACTGTTATTGTAATATCATAATGGTGCGAGGCTATCATGAATGAGACAGCCCCCTGGAAATTTTGTATTCTGTTTTATTTTCACTGAAATCTATCAACAATCCGTGGGGCAATGTCACAAGATTGCTGCTTCATGAAAATCTCAACTCCTTCTTTCAGTCGAAGCAATATACAGTTGAATTGATCAAGGTTGAAAATAGCTTCGGCTTCAGTATTGTGGTAAGTGTTTTAACATTGTGGCTTTGAAATATGTCATAGCACAGTACAGGTACTTCTCTATAGGTAGTAAGTTGAATCTTAATTCTCTTGTCAATATTTATAGACACGATTGTGATATAATATAACATAACTCATAGTGTTATAATTTCATAGATAATGATCAATGTAATTGTCCTTGTTACTACTGCTAATGTTTGTCTTTGTTTTGCGTTATAAATTTTAAGTATTTAAGGGTCCTCAATTCCTAGGGTCCATTATTCCTTGCATCTTGCATTCCTAGTTTTCTAGACTTCCAGGGACCTCTATTTCTAAGTTCCTCTTTTCCTTGGGTCCTTTATTTAAGGGTCCATGTACCTTCTGTTACAACTATGTTACAACTGCCATCACTATGATTCTTTTTGTTGTTTTGCGTCATAAATTTCAAATGCTTGGCGGTCCTCTATTCTTAGGATCCTCCATTCTAAGGGTCCATGTACTATTGTTATAACTGCTACGGTGTTCCTCTTCATCGTCCGAGATTTTCTGCAACGAACCATGCTTGGATAAATACAAAACAATTATCGGCTCCAAACACTTGGAGGAACAATAGCATCACTTTTGATTGGTTATTGCAGAGTGTATTAGCCAATCATGTGTATCCATTGCTTTTCAGGGTGGAATCGAACTCGGTGGAATTTTTGTCAAAGAATTGACGATTGGAGGGCCGGCCGCTTTGAGTGGACAGATAAGTGCAGGTATGTAAAACACAGACCGCCTGTTAACATGCCTTTTTTCATTGCAACGCGAAGAGTTGTGTATTGAAACATTGGCCCGCATTTTATCAGACACTTGTTTTTCTTTCCATAGGTGACAGAATTGTGCAAGTTAACAAAGTCAGTTTTGAAAATGTGACGAGAAGAGAGGTTGGGAATTTTTAATTTCAATAGTTCGTATCTCATCTTACAATACTATATAATACTTTATGAAATACATTGTAGAAGTATGCAAATTTTATGTATACTTGTGGTAATATATAATAAACTTGATATAGATGCTTGTTGCTGAAGTTGATACAAATATGTCTTGTCTGGAGGAATGTCAGAAAATTTTGGATTTCTTTCCTCTCCTGTATCTAAAATTCTTTTTCGTCAAAGCGTAACACTTCTGTTGGATGATATATAAAACTGCAAAAGAGTTTTAAATATACACAGCACACACAAGACCATAATGAAAGCAGTTGATACTTGATAGATGCATATGTATGAGTGCATTTTGAGCTCTGAATAAGTTACAACGTAAACAGTTCCAACAATTTATCAAATACTTTCATATATATTTTTGAGTGCATTAAACGAGTGTGATTTTCTTTCTTAGGCCATCAACACACTTCGCAATGCTTCTGACAGATCGAAATTCACATTTGAGACGTTTGGTCAAACAATGCTGCTAGAAGCTGATCCATCAATTCTCACCCCACTAACTCTCTCTGCTTCATCGATTGCTACCCTTGGCAACAACAATGTGCCCCCACTCAGCGGAGAAAGAGAATCGGTATGGGTGTCAAATTGGTTCCTTGTTCAATTGCTTCATAGTATACAATTCACTCTCATATAACAAACTTCACTTTATATAGCAAACCAAACATCTGGTCCCTTGTTGAACTGCTTCATGGTATACAATTAACCCTCATATAACGAACTTCACTGTGTATAGCAAACTAAGCATCTGGTCCCTTGTTGAATTGCTTCATAGTATACAATTAACCCTCATATAACGAACTCTTTTGATAAAGTAAAAAATTTTCCATTTTTTTTTCAGAACTCCTGACCGTTCTTGATTTTTTTCTCAGGAATTTGTGCGAGTCGAACTTCCAAAGAAAGACGGAAATTTCGGCATTGGATTCACAGTAAGTTTCCAAATTTCAAGTACTTTCTCACAGCTTGCAACACTTTGGCCGCCATTGCAGATAAATGATTTTCTTGCAGTTTCTGCATTTCCATTGTTTTCCAAGCACCATGATTGGTTAACGCCAGGAAGAAAAACAATGACAATGGAATTTGGACATTGTTCACTCCATTTTCAGCCTGCAACACATTTCTCAACATTTTTCTTTCTTTCGGCTTAGTCTGACTCTGGGACCTTCGTTACTAGAACAATTCCAAACCAAGGGTAGAAGAATTATCCAACACAGAATGCATAATAGCACGAGTCCAAGTATTAGGCCATAAATTCAGTTACACATTCATGTACCGATGTTTCACGAGTTTCCTTTTCTTTTAGGGTGGGCCTGAACTCGGTGGTATTTACATAAAGTCGTTCTTGCCAGGAGGTTCAGCCGAAACCAATGGAAGAATTGCTATCGGTAAATTCAAATTTTTATTTTTAACAGCACATAGCAGCTAGTAGCACTCAATAGATGATAACTTGATTCTGTTTTAACTTATTTAAAACTGTGTTTATTCTCAAGGTGATCGTTTGGTCCAGATTGGAAATGTGAACGTCGAAAGTTTCAATCGAAAACAAGTTAGTTATCTCGAACTTTGAATTCTAGATCTTAGGGGCTCCAACTTTAACCTTTATGTCTTAAAGACTTGAAATTTGATTTCAAATCGTTAAGACTTTTGATAAATTCTATATACTTTAAGACTTTTGATAAATTCTATAGCTATATTAAGGTTTTCAACATTAGGTTTTCATCAGATGTTTACATTTTTCAAAAGCTTGACCTTTGACCTTATCTTATCCTGATTGGCATCAACGTTAGTTTCGATTCTCAAGAAATTGAACTTTAACCTTAATTTTGACCTCAATCCTCAAACAAATGTACTTTAATCTTTATTTTTTGGGGTTTGAACTTTGACCCCATCATTGGGGGCTTGACCTTTCACCTCTATCTCTACAGACTCACACTTACATCGTTGGGTTTGCTTCATAAATTCAATTCATTTTCACTAAGGTCCAAGACATGCTGCGAACCTCGTCTGCAGTTGTTGCCCTCGTTTTGGAACGATTTAAGAAGATTCCAATGAATGATATGGTCCATTATGTCGACCCTGACAAGGTTCTGAAATCAAACCCGGTAGGTCATATTAAGAGTCCGAACTCGTACTTCCATTTGTCCTCCACTAATTTTGGAAAATGCCCATAGATGATAATAAATTATCATTGATATCAATCAATGATTTTTGCCAATAAATTTTAGCAATAATTATAAATTATAATTTCATATAGCAATAGCTGATTATGGTTCATCACATCATTATACCTAATCAAATTTATAATGATTAATTAGTCTAGTTTTTATTAAGTTGTGCATGTAATTTTCAGATCTATTATCACATTAATTTCGTTGTAGAATTTTTTGTCTGTCGGACTCTCGAAGAAGCAGGAAGGCCTCGGATTCAGTATCACAGTAAGTTGCTCACTGTATGTTCACTAAACAAGACGATAGACTTAAGACATATAGTTTAAACGCTGCTTATACTATGCTGCTGTAAAGCTGTGGTACTGGTGCACAGAATTCCAACAACAATAAGGGACAAACGTTTTGAGACGCATTGAGACACTTTGGGACACTTTGGGACGCTTGCAATTTTTGCAAGTTTTGAACGCATCCGTCATCCCCTCCTTTCATGCAATGTTGTCTCGAAAGACAATCTTAAGGGGTCAGCTTGAGGGAATTTTTGGGGGAGTTGGGGGGATTCTGAATAAAGTCCCTAAAAAGGAAACTTGCCAGTTACACTGTTTTTGTAATTTTACAAGTATCCCAAGAGCTTTTGTTTTTTATTGTTTCTATTGCTTTATGCTAACCAATCTGAGCCAGGTCCATTGTTCTCGGAAGCTTATCCAATCCTTTTTCTCTGAAATAAGCCCACTACCGTAAATCCTCGAATTAGCCCCCTGGGGGCTTATTTATTTTTGACATTTTCAGAGGGGGCTTATTCGAGGAGAGGGGGGGGCTTATAAAGCTATCTGAAATATGGCACAAAATTTGATGTTGTTACTGAGAAAATAAACGGGAAATGGTTTAGTTGCTCCAGCAAAGTATTTTGCATACACATATAAACAGAAGAATGCTCAGATATTGGTGAAAAAACGGTGTACGCAAATATCAGCATGTTAGGGGTGGGGGCTTATTCGAGGGGGCCCAATTCGAGGATTTACGGTAATTAACAACTGAACACTTGTAAACACTAAACGTCCTCATATGACAAAGTATCTTCTTCTCCTCCAAAGACTGTTACATTACGATTTGCACTTGATAACGTACAACTAAGCTTGCTATCAAACAGTTGATTTATATGATTTTATTTCTTCATAGGGTGGTCACGAGTTGGGTGGAATATTCATTAAATCTTTGAACATGAATGGTCCTGCTGCAATGGATGGTCGGCTAGAAGTCGGTAAGTTGCTGTTTAATCAATTTCTCAGCCAAAATCTAATTTAATGCGTTGTCTTTAATGGATAACCCATTAAAGACAACGCATCTATAAAGTCATCTTCTTTTTTAAACCATGTTCTTTATTTAACACCTTCTCTGTCAAACCACCCTCTCTTTCAAACCACCCTCTTTGTCAAACCACCCTCTTTGTCAAACCACTTTCTCTTTCAAACAACCTTCTCTGTCAAACCACCCTCTTTGTTAAACCACCCTCTTTGTTAAACCACTTTCTCTGTCAAACCACCTTCTCTGTCAAACCACCCTCTCTGTCAAACCACCATCTCTGTCAAACCACCCTCTTTGTTAGACCACCCTCTTTGTTAAACCACCCTCTTTGTTAAACCACCCTCTTTGTTAAACCACCTTCTCTGTCAAACCACCCTTTCTGTCAAACCACCCTCTTTGTCAAGCCACCCTCTCTGTCAAACCACCTTCTCTGTCAAGCCACCTTCTCTGTCAAGCCACTTTCTCTGTCAAACCACTTTCTCTGTCAAACCACCCTCTTTGTCAAACCACCTTCTCTGTCAAACCACCCTCTCTGTTAAACCACCCTCTTTGTCAAACCACCCTCTCTGTCAAACCACTTTCTCTGTCAAACCACCTTCTCTGTCAAACCACCCTCTTTGTCAAACCACCCTCTCTGTCAAACCATTTTCTCTTTCAAACCACCTTCTCTGTCAAACCACCCTCTTTGTCAAACCACCTTCTCTGTCAAACCACCCTCTTTGTCAAACCACCTTCTCTGTCAAACCACTTTCTCTTTCAAACCACCTTCTCTGTCAAACCACCCTCTTTGTTAAACCACCCTCTTTGTTAAACCACCTTCTCTGTCAAACCACCCTTTCTGTTAAACCACCCTCTTTGTCAAACCACCCTCTCTGTCAAACCACCTTCTCTGTCAAGCCACCTTCTCTGTCAAGCCACTTTCTCTGTCAAACCACTTTCTCTGTCAAACCACCCTCTTTGTCAAACCACCTTCTCTGTCAAACCACCCTCTCTGTCAAACCACCTTCTCTGTCAAACGACCCTCTTTGTCAAACCATCTTCTCTGTCAAACCGTCGTCTCTATCAAACTACCTTCTTTATTCCAGTATCCTCTCCGTCCTCTTTGTCAAGTCAACTTTTTTTATGAAATCAGGCTTGCATACGATCTTTTAGTAATGTTTCACAATGAACGTATGTAAAACAACTTGCATAATTGCAGGCCTCCTTTTTACTTATAGGAGATAGAATTGTGGCTATAAATAATGTCAGCTTAGAAACTGCCACAAGACCAAAGGTAATTGAATAATCGCAACTTAGAATGTATTATGCATCGGATTTATGAGAATTTGAATTTAATCTTTGGATAACGAGCTTCACTGTATACAGAAAGCTAGACACCTGATCCCTTGTTGAACTGCTTCATAGTACTATACAATTCACACTCATATAACAAACTTCACTGTATATAGCAAACTAAACATCTGGTCCCTTGTTAAACTGCTTCATAGTATACAATTCATCCTCATATAGCGAACTTCACTGTATATAGCAAACTAAACATCTGGTCCCTTGTTGAACTGCTTCATAGTATACAATTAACCCTCATATAACGAACTTCACTGTATATAGCAAACTAAACATCTGGTCCCTTGTTCAACTGCTTCATAGTATACAATGAACCCTCATATAACGAACTTCACTGTATATAGCAAACTAAACATCTGGTCCCTGGTTGAACTGCTTCATAGTATACAATTTACATTTCGCTTGACAAACTCACTTGAGATAAACCTACCCCATGCATGCATTTGTTTACTGAGAAGTTTGCTACATCAGAATTTTACTGTTATCCTCTTCTACAACTGTAGCTGATCATATTTTCACGATTGGAATTCTAGGCATTGGACGTAATTCGCAACTCTGTGTCCCCTGTGAGATTAATTGTTGAGAAATGCATGCCACCTGACAATCAAATTCCGTCACAAACAATCGAAAATGGAATGCATCGGTCGGATTCAATCAAATCACTGCCCACTGGATACACAAAGAATAGAAGGTATTGTTTTTTTTTATTGTTGATTGGTTCTTTCACCTAACCTATTGTTCTCTCTTCTCATCCTTCACTCAAACCTTTTACTCGGTTCATGGGTCTCTGAATTGAATATTTCGATGTTTTTACCTGGCGAATTAGTGATTTTGTTTAAGACACGTTCTTTGTCCATTATAATGTGATAAACAATGTGAAATGAGAAATTTCCAGTATTTAAAGTGTCGAACTGTGCCATGTACTTTAAATCAATTAAATTCATCAACCACTTTTGCAACTGTTTGCAAATTAATGCCTTAAAACCCAGTCAACGCTTTCAAAACACACTTGAAAACACACGTAGCATACCCCCCGTGCGATAACAGGTGCACACATTGATTAATAGCGATTTTCAATCGACTGGACGGGTGTAAGTGCGTTTTAGTAACGGCACGTTTCTCTGTTTTGATTTAGTTCGTCTTCACTGGGTGCTTTGTTGCGTCGAATGGTCTCCTTAACCGAATCCGACTCTCAATCTGAGAGTAGCAAAGCAGAGAGCGTGCCCGTTACTGCTTAACATCCAGACTGATATTTGAATTTGCCGTTGACAATATTCATTTGATCTATTCATGCCGAACTCATTTGTGCATTAGGACTTATAATTTCCTTGAACTCGCAAAATTAAACAATTTATTATAGCACTGCTTTGACTGCAGCTTTAACGAAATTTCTCGGCCTAAAACAAAGCAAACGAATTGTCATATTATCTGTAACGTATTTCAGACTACATAAAACAGATAAAATAACTGAAGGCATTTCATTAATATAATTTTTGCATAGCATGTATATTTTTTCATTTACATTTAGCCATATTAAGCATTTTGCTTTCAAATTTTCGTCACAATTTTCAAGATTTAACAATGTAAAATATTCACCGTTTCCTTAGAAAGTAGGCACCACAATCAGCCCATGTAATGACGTAATATCATGAGAATTAATTTCAAATTATTTATCAGAGTAAATATTACAATTTCTTACTATATTACATTTCACGATATCGATTTTCCCTATATTGGTTTTAAGAAATTCGAGAAGTCTACATTTCTTCGGAAAGAACGTTTCCATAGATGTTATTGTTTTATGCTAGCCAATCAGAGCCGGGTCCATTGTTCTCGGAAACATTTCGATCCGATGCTTCGGGCTTTCCCAAACTATTCTTCATCAACGAGACGCTTTTATTTATGAGGAACCTAGCTCGGACCTAGTTCTTTAAGTTCCTTATTTTGAGACCTCTTTTGACCACTTTGTAGTTCTAAAAGTTCCTTAATAGTTCCTTAATTTTAAGTTCGCATTTAGTGGACATAATTAGTACAGACGCAAGAAAAGCATTCAAATTCAACGTTTTGCTATAAAGTTGTGAAAAGATAACAGGTTAAAACACGAAGAAGCTTCATATAATGTAAAAGTACTGAAAATCAATGGAACATGCTTCTTAATTGTAAATTGTGCGGAAATATAAATATATTCAAAATTAAAAAGTTCCTTAGTGATTTGGCCTTTAGTAGTAAAAGTTCCTTAAGTTTTTCGACCTTCTACATGTAGGTTCCTTATAAACGGTTCCTTATAAAAAAAATGCGTGTAGACAATTCTGGTTGACATTTTTGATGTACATTTCAAAGTAATTTACAACTATCCGTAATTGATTTCTCAAGATGTGCTGTCAATCAGTTTGAAATTTGTTGGAAATTCAAAACAACTTTACTTCGTAGAAATCTATCAATTGACATTGTTTATCAATGGACAAAATTCTCCTTTCAGGGGTGATAGCATAAAACAATATAGTTAGACGCTTTACCTTTCGGAAATATATCATTTCGTATTGTTTATCAATGGACTAAATGGACCTTTCAGGGGTGACAGTATGAGATAACATAGTCAGACACTTTACCTCCTGGAAATATATCATTTCGTATTGTTCATCAAGGGACTAAATAAACCTTTCGGGGTGCAATATGAGAGAATATAGTCATACACTTTACTCATTGGAAATACATCATTTTGTATTGTTTATCAATGGACTAAATGAACCTTCCAGGGGTGACAGTATGAGACAATATATAGTCAGACACTTTATCTCCTGGAAATATATCATTTCGTATTGTTCATCAAGGGACTAAATAAAACTTTCGGGGGTGCAATATGAGAGAATATAGTCATACACTTTACCCCTTGGAAATATATCATTTTGTATTGTTTATCAATGGACTAAATGAACCTTCCAGGGGTGACAGTATGAGACAATATAGTCAGACACTTTACCTCCTGGAAATATATCATTTCGCATTGTTCATCAAGGGACTAAATAGACCTTTCGGGGGTGCAATATGAGAGAATATAGTCATACACTTTACCCCTTGGAAATATATCATTTTGTATTGCTTATCAATGGACTAAATGAACCTTCCAGGGGTAACAGTATGAGACAATATAATCAGACACTTTACCTCCTGGAAATGTATAATTTCGTGTGGTTTATCAAGGAACCAAATGGACTTTTTAGGGGTGACAGTATGAGAAAACATAGTCAGACATTTTACCTCCTGGAAATATATCATTTCGACATACAAAATGTAGCTACACGCATAGCTATACAGCTTTGTGTAGCTGTGAGTGATATGAACCCCCTGAAAACAAGCGCCTGACCAATTAAAATCCCAGTGGAAAGAACTAATGAAGACAGGGGATTAAACGCATTCTCGTTATTTCTTTCTCAGACAACAACCGAACGGAATTCGTGGCCTCGCTTTGTCCATGCAAGATATCGCTGGCGTCGCAATGAATCACGGTAGCAACAACAACAACAACAACAGCCAAATGGATTACGATTACGACCGCAATGACGTCAGACAATCGAGACCACCACCACAGCAACAACAACAACAACCGCAGCAACAACAACAACAATTTCAACAGCAACAACAACAACAGAGATTTGATAATAATCAATTGATGCCAAGTCAGCACGGAAAGCGTCAGTCAATGCAGGTAGAAACCCCCGTGTTTTATTGATTCCACTGTTGTATTGATGTTTGGGTTTGAATTTATTCAGGGGGTAATGTAATACGCTTATGTTGCTTTTAGAAACAAGAAAATAGAGATAGTTGTTTGAGTTGTTGAAGGATTTTATTTTTCATTTTCAGCCTGAGGTATTTGTTGTCGACTTACCAAAAATCAAAGGCAGTTTTGGACTTGGTTTCACGGTAAATTACTTTATCATTTGCTTGAATTAAGTTTAATCAAAACCCCAGGTTACTTCACCTGATTCTGAGATATGACATCCCTTGGAACAACAAGGACCCAAAGCTATTTGACCTGAAGTAAGACGATAATTATTATCAAAGACCAGAGTCAATTTCACATGTTATTTATGATAATAATGCTAATTTATGATATTTTCTACATGCTGTTCTTTTGCATATTTTAGGGCGGGCCTGAGGTAGCTGGGATATTTGTCAAAGCGCTGCAGGCAGGCGGTGCCGCTGCGCAGGATGGCCGAATACAAAAAGGTACCCACATTCATCCAATCAGTTCTTAATCTTTCGTTTACACATGCCATTTTGTACCTGTATTCATGCTTCGTTATTGCCTACGTCATCTACTTCATACCTAAGACTATCATACTATCACGGTATGCTATGTTGCATACAGTATTGCTGGAGTTAAATAAACGCCCCTTGAAATAAATTAAGCGCCTTGCTCGATACCAATTTGAATTATGTGCGTTTTTGCAAATTTCCATAGGATATGACGTCATTTACATCTTACTTACTTGTAACTAACCTCCATCCGCATAATGAAGGTGTAAGCGCAAGTATGAAGTATCTTACGTATATTATTTCCAGGAGACCGATTGGTGGAGATCAACGGCAGGCGAATGGATGGATATAGCAAGCATGACGTAAGGGATTTAATTTTTCCTTAACTTCACTAGGAACAATGGATGCCGTAAAATTGAGGTTTTGGGATGCATTGGGGCAGTGAAAATTGTTTCAAACTAACGAGAAACCCCGAATAATTGTAGAACAATACATTTATTTACTACAGAATTGTCAACTTCTATCCAGGCAATAAGCCATTCCGTAGTCAAAACATTTTAGACACAAAAGTTGTTCAATATTTGTGATTGGATAATACCCGACTGAAATTGACATTGATTGATGTCTGAAAAATGGGAATTGTCAACCGCAAACCGCAGAATTTTTACCCCTGTGCATCGCTTGCATCGCCCATTCGTAAACAATCCAAAATGACAAATTTCAGGGGGTTAATTTGATTCATTTGCAGGCCGTGGAAATGCTAAAGTCTTCGGTTGGCATGGCGACTTTGATCTTTGAGAGATATGGCTACCAGTTCAGACAACTTTCCTCGCAAATGTCGAGTTTTGATGGGGTGAGCTTTATGTTTTATGCATTGTTGTTTTTAATATTTATTACCTTTTTATGCTACTTTTTTATTCATCATTCCCTATTTTATCAATCTCTAATGGGAAAATTAGTTGTTGTCTATTCAGCTCTATCGTAGTGTAACCTCCACTACGATAGAGCTCTCGCACATGCGCACTTAGATTTTGAAATTATGACCGACCGTACCCAAAGAAGTCTGTTTTTATTAAGCCAACTTTTGCTAGTGTCATTTTGCGATATATTTCATAGTTTTATGTCATGGAAATATGAACATAAAGACAGTTGTTTGAGTTGTTGAAGGAGTCTTCTATGCAGATCAGAATCGAGTCGAAGTAAAGACAGTTGTTTGAGTTGTTAAAGGAGTACCATACAATACTCAATATTAATTATTTCACAATAAATTGCAGGATTGTGTGGCAGTGGAACTTCAAAAGAAAAACGATAGCTTCGGCCTATGCGTGACGGTAAGAATTTCACGATAAAATATTCCCCATTTTGCCCCCCGATCTTTGCGTTTATACACAACATTTTTAACCTGGGTTTATTGTCTCGCAGGGGGGAGTCGAACTCGGTGGTATTTACGTGAAGTACGTACTGCAAGGCGGAGCTTCTGATGGGAAAATATGCAGAGGTATTTGTCGTGAACATTATACCCCCTGAAACACTTCAGACTAACCAGTTATTTCAACACACTGCGTCGTTTATTACAGGTGAACTCTGAAAGAAATGTTTTGTTTTGATTTTGTAGGAGATAAAATTGTCGAAATGAACGGAATTTCTATGGATGGCTTCTCAAAACCTCAAGTACGATATTCATATAATCTATTCATCTTCTTTTCATCTTCTTTTGTTTTTCGCCTTCCTCTTTCATTAATTTTTGTTGTTCCTTTTTATTCTTTATATTTCTCTTCTTTTAATCATTATTTTTTAGCAATCTTCCTCCTTTATTCAATTTTTTTTCTTTTCGATCTTTCTTATTTATAAATTTTCCTCCTCTATCAGTCGTCTTCCTTTGCTAATCTTTTTCCTTTATCCAACTTCTTTATCCCCCAATTTCCATACAATTTCCTCTTTCATTCAACTTCCCTCTTCACTAATACTTTCCTCTATTAATCATTTTCCATCTCCCTTTTTAGCTTACTTATCACTAAACTTCATTATCATTCCCCGTCTCCTTCCACCCCCTTGAACCATTTCATTATTGCAAACACATTCATCACAATACAATATATCCAAGTTGCGTGTGTAACTATATTGATGAGTTGATAACGGTTCAAGCCCGAAACTTTGTAACAATCTTCAAAGTAACTGATTTTTATTCGTTAAATTATTCTATTACATTAATCACAGCCCAACACAATCCAAGTTTAATTCAATCAATTTTCTTTCAGTGCGACGAAATCTTCAAAAAATCACCCAAGAGCATTCTCCTGATGGTTGAAAGACTCCGCAGCGTCGAAGACATGCCGTCAATGGATGGGGTAACACACCCCCCTCTCCACATGCCCCTACCCCAAAGTCTATCACTTCCCCCATTGCTTATCAGCTCACCGTTGGCCAATGGCGTAGATAGGAAATTTTATAGGGGGGAGGGCGGCGAGAAATTCAGATTTTCCGACAAAAATTTAATAAGCATTTTTGTTTCTTCAACACTATGAATATAAGATAAGAAAATTAGCTTGAACTGAACGTAAACAGAGGATATTTGTTTTCCGACAAGGTCAGCAATTTTCCGACAAAATGGCAGTTTAGCTCTACAGGGGGGTTTTTCACCCCCTCCCTGACCCCCCTCTATCTACGCCACTTGGCATTAATAAATACAACCATTCTATTTTCATTGTAGGACCTTTTCAGTGTCGAACTAAGACGTGGAGATGCAGGCTTAGGAATAACATTAACTGTAAGTTTGAAATTGCAAGTCTTTATTCCTTACCTATATATCATCTTATTCTCTTTCTAGTTATTTAACATCTGATAATCTTTGACCTGCATATTCTATTACAATTTGATACTTTATTAATCTTTTATCATGTTTTGTTTTTAGGGTGGCATTGAAATGGGAGGTATATTTATCAAAGGGATCATGCCAGAAAGTCAAGCAGAACAATCAGATCGAATATCCAGAGGTATTCTCTCATCTTTTTTCTTGGTTCATCTTCTTTCTCGGTTCATCTTCTTTCTCGGTTCATCTTCTTTCTCGGTTCATCTTCTTCCACACTTTCTCCTCCTCCTCGTTATATCTTATTCGTTCTTTCTTTATTGATGTTCATTTAAAATTCAAGAGGACCCTGAGGAAGATTAGTTGTTAGGTTAACGATGTTTATCCTCTGTGAATTAAGTTTATCAATCAATCATTTTCCTCTTTCATTCATTACCTCCTTCATTCATCATCTTCTTTCATTCATCTTCTTCCTTTTATTCATTTATTTATCTTCATTTTTAATTCATCTTTTATCCATTTACATTCCTTTTTTATTCATTTATTTTCTCCCTTCCTTTATTCATCATCTTTATATTCATTTTTCTACGACTATTAACAGTAATTCATCTACTTCTTGTATTCACTTCTTCTTTTATCAATAATTTTCTTCCACCCATCTTCCTTTATTCATGAAAAGCATTCTCACAATTGCTGCAATCCATTTTTAACCTTATTTCTTAATAACTTTACTACTTAACTTAACTTATCATATCTCAACCAATCTTTGTATAAAAAGTTAAACGTAAAATTTCAATTCTAACTTCTCTTGAGTAGTAATTTTATCTTAATTTCTGTTGAGAAACAGCTGTTAGCTATCTTATTTCTCTTCAAGGCGACAGGATTGTTGAAATAAATGGAGTCAGTGTTGAAGGTCTTACAAAGCATCAGGTAATTTAAAAAATTCCATGCCTTCAATCCTGAAATATTCAGTTGTCTTATTGTATAACAATTTGAAGTACAATACAGTTGAAACTTCCAATTTCTCAAGTTTTTAAACGGAAATTAAAATTTGTTCAAGATATAACGAATGTTCGAAATAGGAAATGTCTGAAACACTCTGTACCAAAAACCAGGGCAATGGAAAATCGTTTGAAGAAGCGAATGTTTGAGAGTTAGCACGCAGTAGAAATGGGGGATGTCAACTTTATAAGTAAACACTGCACTGAACAGGGTCGAAAGTTTTTCAAGAACAATGACCTTGAATGTAATTGGATAACAATTCCTGGAACATCAAGTCAAGCGGTTGACAAGCAATGTGAATCGAAGTAATGCCAGGGGGATAATGTTTAAGTTATCCGAAATTGTTTAATCTGCACGAATCCATTCAACTTTACCCCCCTTGCAATTTCATCGGTCATTTAGTAATCAATGCAAGACCCATTATGTCCAGGGGTTAATACAGTTGTATTTTGTTTTCTTAGGCCATGGATTTGATGAAAAGATCCAAAGTTATCAATTTATTGCTCGAAAGAAATGCAGTTTTTGATGGAATTGTTATTCCTGAATCTGTGAGTATAACTAATTCGCAATTTGTTGTTGCTACAAGTTCAACAAGGGACCACATGTTTAGTTTGCTATATACAGTGACGTTCGTTATATAAGGGTGAATTGTATAATATGAAGCAGTTCAACAAGGGACCAGATGCTTAGTTTGCTATATACAATGAAGTTGGTTATATGAGGGTTAATTGTATACTATGAAGCAGTTTGACAAGGCACCAGATGTTTAGTTTGCTGATACAGTGAAGTTCGTTATATGAGGGTTAATTGTATACTATGAAGTAGTTCAACAAGGGACCAGATGTTTAGTTTGCTATATACAGTGAAGCTCGTTATATGAGGGTGAATTGTATACTATGAAGCAGTTTAACAAGGGACCAGATGTTTAGTTTGCTATATGCAGTGAAGTTCGTTATATACGAAAAGTAATTAAATTGACTAATGTTCATTTTCAGGACTTCTTCACTTTGGAATTAATGAAAAAGAATAATAGTTTCGGAATGAATTTATCAGTGAGTTCTCTCACCGATTACATGTCAAACGAATTCAAATCAAAGTTTACTACTTTCCGGACAGCCGGATCTTTTAGAAGACGTGCGGTTGATATTCACTTACTTTTGATTTCAGGGCGGACCAGAAGTCGATGGAATTTTCGTGAAATCTTTGCAGTCAGGAGGATCTGCCTCAGATGATGGAAGAATCCAGAAAGGTAACCCCCGTCTCTTTGCTTCTATGCGCCACTTAAAGCCAATAAAATAGATTAAGATACAGGGGGACTTGTGCTCAGAAATTGAGTTTTCTTGCAGGCGACAGGGTAGCAGCTATAAATGGAAAAATAATCGAAGGAATGACAAAACAGCAGGTATGAGATATTTTTGATATTTTTTCAATAAGATTATGAAACAGCTACACGTTTTTATGAGAGATCTTGATCAACATTTAGGCTTCTTAATAATGGCTTCTTAACTTGACATTACAATTTTGCTTTGTGCTTTGGCGCTAATTTGACTTAGGGTTTAATTGCTAAGAGTTTCTTAATCCGAGTCCTATTTTGGGAATCTAAAATTGCTTTATTATCGTTTGAAGTTGAGCATTTTTGGATAGATGTAAACTCAAATTGTCATGACAACAAGTTTCAATCTTTTCTGTATGCGAATTAATAAAATTATTGATATTCACTAAGGCCAACGGACAATTTAACTTTCTCTGACTTTGACTTTGTCAGAGTAAGTTAAATATTATATAATGTGGGTGTATTTCCTTTTCAGGCGTCGGAGAAGTTGAAAAGTTCTGTGAATAAAGTTGTTTTATATCTGGAAAGATGTACTGTTGGTTATGATGTCCCTCCACTGGACACAGTAAGCAATTTCATGATATTATGATATATTATGATATATAAATCCATAAATAAACATGATAATAAATTTATGAATCCATAAACCACTTTGATAATGTGTATGTATATATTTTAATTTCATTACAGGTTCTTACGGTGGTTGATCTTGCAAAGGCTGCTGGGAGCTTCGGTTTGAGTCTAACAGTACGTTTGATTTGTTTTGATTGCTCGATGAGGTTATTGCGCATGTGTACTGAAGTATTTATGTTTGAATAGTGATATACGCATGTGCAATGACTTCATTTTGAGAGTATTTGAGGCTGAGACAAGCCTTTGTTAATAAAAATAAAGGTTTCTCATGTCATGAACAGGAGGGTTTTCAAGTGCAAAATTTGGAGAGATACTTCTCCCATCATTGTAAATACGTTCCTGTTTGTTTGTCCAGTGATTGTCATTATAAGAATAGAAGTTTATTATGTCATGAGCAGGGGTGTTTGTGAGTGTAAAGTTTCGAGGGATACTTTTCTCATAAATGGGCTTGGTATAAATGTTTCCCTGTAACTTATTATCACACTCAAATGACGCAGCCACATACCCTTCCAGGGGTTTTTATCCCCAGGGGAGAGGGAGCACACAAATTTATAACGGGGATTCCCGCTATCTTCCTTCACCGATGATTCCACACTACTGCCAACCTTTTGGGGCTAGATGGGTATTTTAGCCCCACGACCTTTGGTGTGTAAGTCCAACCAACACCGGAACCCTAAGATAGCGACGGCATTAACCTAATCATGTTGAATTTCTTTTCTATTCTAAAGGGTGGCCCAGAAGCTGGTGGAATATTTATAAGAGCCATGTTACCCGGTGGATCGGCAGAAATTGATGGCAGAATTCAACTTGGTAAGACAAACTTAAAAATTTATCATGAATTTGTTAATTTATTAACTTATATCCATTGGATATTTATAAACTTTGTTCTTGATAATTGTGGATATATTATTCTACATAAAAGTTAAAATAGTTTTTCACCAGTCCAAGAATGTTCATCTCTGGTTTACGAACTTGGCGTAAAATTGATTATCATATAATGTTTCCCTATAATGTTTCTAAATAGAGGAATAATGTGATGTAACAAGCCTAAACAAGAAAACTTAGACATTAATGCTTTTTCGTGGATTATCTCAAACATAGCTTACCTCAAGTCGAAAATTTGTTGAAAAAATATGACCCAACCTTAGTTAAGCAATGCTGTTTCACCCAGATAGAAAGTTTTGTACTGGGGAGTAATATATTTCTCTAATGTTATAGAATATGGCAACTTGCAAAAGCTGCAATTTCTCTTTTATAAACCATATTGTAATACAACATACAGGTTATGATATAACGTTGTAATATAACGTTCTCTTCTACAAGTTATGAATAAACGAAATCTTCCCAAATTCCAGGCGACAAAGTTACAGAAATAAATGGAATAAGTTTGGATGGATGTTCAAAATTACAGGTGCAGCTAATAAATGTTATTTACTGGATGCATATTTACATACTTGTATCAAATGTTTACACACTTGCATCAAGCATTCTACCATAATAGCATACTTGGACCGGGTTTTAAAAACTTTAGCGGGGTGTGACCCCCCCCCACCCCCCAGTTGCGCCCCTGTCCCCAACCACACACTGCATGTAGACGTAGCAAGATATTTTCTTGCTGTTATTGTTACTGTTATATAATGTATTATCGTGATCATAGATAAATTCTATTTTATAAGAACCAGATAGTTTCTGTTGAGGCTTGATATTAATAGTTTTGCACAATTTTAAACTTGAATGTTCTTGAACGTGTTGTCACTTTAGTAGCGATTTTTCTTCAAAAGTAACTGCGTACAATATATAGTATCTGATACCAAGTGACGTTGATTTGCTGACTTTATGTATACGATTTTATTTGCAGGCTATTGATATTTTGAAAAGTTGCCCGCAAAATGCGACGTTCATTTTGGAGAGATACAAAGTCTCGCCAAGGAGACTGGCGCAGGTAAGACACGACCTCCCGGTTTGTTGAATGAAATTCATTCAACAACAATGTATCATGCGAGTGTCGCCAGGGGGTAATAGATTGTTAACAAATAATTACATTGAAAAAATTAAACTGAGAACAATCATCGGGTATGAGTATTGGACAAATAATAAAGTTTTCATTCTTGTGAACAGTGAAGTTTGTTATATGAGGGTGAATTGTATACTATGAAAAAGTTCAACAAGAGACCAGATGTTTAGTTTGCTATATACAGTGAAGTTCATTATACGAGGGTGAAATGTTTAGTTTACTATATTCAGTGAAGTTTACGTGCATAACTCCTCGGGTATGAGTATTGGACAAATAGTAAAGTTTTCTTTCGAATTGTTTTCCTAGCGAGATAGCTCCGCAAGATCAGGACCAGCGGTTCGGTTGCGTTTAGCCTGTCACAGCAAAGCCTCAGCCAATCACGATCGAGCATACAGAGCTTCGACTCGCAGCTGAGCCAATCGACGCCGCCTGTACAGATACCGTCGTACTGTACCTTGCCTAGACAGCAAGTGCCCGGACAAAGTCAATCGCTGTCCGCTTTTCATCCGGTCGTTTCGAGAAGTCTGCCCGGAACCCCAACGATGGAAAGGCGAGGTGGTTCCAATCCCGGGAGTCAAGGTCAGATCACGAGTCAAAGGCCGCAGGTCAGAGGTCAGGAGTTTCAGCACCAACAGGCCAAAGGTCAACAAAGGTCAGCTTCGCAGCCATCTTCACCGACACGGGTTGTTAATCAGCAAATGGTTAAATCAATTTACGGGTGTAAAATCAAGTAATGAATCTGATGCAGATGCCCCCGTCAAAGTTCTGCAAACTGGCTCAGGAGCTACAGGGCAAACAGGTAATCTATTTAGACATTACAGCTTCGTATGGATATGTATTGTTTTGGACGAGCATTTTAATTATATATTTTTTCATCAGTTGTTAATAATTGACGCCCGGTCTAAATACTAAAAATTGAATAAACGCCGTGGCATTATTCGAAGCGCGAAAGTTTTTGTGAAGTTTCTGTTTTGTTCTGTATACCTGTATGTATCTCATTAGAAACCATAAATTTTACCTGCTAAAAATGTGTCATTCGTATTATTTACCATTGAGTAAATGCACCTTTTAGAGAAGATAATATAAGACAATACATAGCCATCATTTGTATACATTGACAATGGTTCCTATACCTCTCGAGGCTGTGATAGGCAAGTAAAAGTAATCTCAGGCTGATCAGAATGGTCAAAGTTCGAAAGTCAAAGAAAGGTCAAAATTTGAAGATCGAAAGGTCAAGGTCGAATGACGAGTAAATGTCGAAGGAATAGCGTGCTAGAATCGAAACATCATTGTCAAACTCAACATTGAATAAGAGTCATTATAGCAAATTTGATATATCGATAACACCCAATCAGCTTCATTGATGTTACTTATTTATTTTATTTAAGATTGCTGACTACGTCTTTATCTGATGAGGTTTATTTACTTTAGGCCCCATTTCGGAGCCGACAAACGTTTCAACAAGGTCGTCAGCCATTCGATCGCAATCTGCAAATGCCGGCCTTCAATGGATCCCATTGGCTGGTGACAGCCCAGCTAAGCAAAGCGAGACACCCGATCGAGAACGAGGCTCGACTGAAACCGAAGTTTCACCCTCGAACGAAGCTTGTCTTCAGATCGAGGCACCGCATTACTGCCAACCTCATCTTCAACCATGCCAAGACAAGGCTCCGGTGGTGGCTTGCTTAAGGAGGTGCGCGTGACAAACAGCAATTCTGTATACACCGCTGCCCAGGGTGGGCAGGATGTGCAGACCCTGCCAAGAACATTTGGCAGACAGACGATGGATGGAGTCGTGTCGGATGGTGTCGGGAGTCGGATGGAGTCGTATGGCTCAAGCACAAGTATATACGCAAAATCAAGGTCAGTTGTAATGTTGTTGTAACACCCCCTGGAAATCAAGCAATTTTTTCTAGTTCTACAACCGAATACACTAGGCTTTCAGCACGGGGGGCCATTAACTGACTGTCTTATGCAGTAACCTGAGCACCCAAAGAGAACCGAACAGTCTTATGTGACAAACAAGTATCTGATCACTTGTTGATTTGTTTCACAATATACAATTAACCCTCATATAACGAGCTTCACTGTATATAGCAAATTAAACATCTGGTCCCTTATTGAATTGCTTCAAAGCTTTAAAAATAAGCCATTGAATTACCAGACTTCGCATGTTTACAATCGTTCTACTTGTATGAAAATAACTGTTTTCAATTTTGTTTACAGCAAATCGGGAATTCTTCCGGCGGATCCCTCTGTCAACACAATAGGCAGCCAGTCGATGCAGAACCTTAGCTACCAGTCTCCGCATCCAAACCCGGGAATGCACTACCAAAAGCATCCGCACTCGCCATGGCAACAGAACCCAGAAGCATGTACGCTCTGCAGACAAATCAAAATCGAAACCAGGCTGTGACGTCACTTCCTTTCCCTTTGAAAGGCTCTTCAACTGCATCCGTTGCCCCAGCGATGTACGCCACTGGTCAGCGGGCAGATTCAACGCATGCAGCGTCCAACATTCCTCACAGTGCAACCTCAGCAACAGAACAGGCCCGCTTATCTACATCAACGACAACAACAGCCGCGGCAGCGCCGGAACGAGGCCGTCCAAAAGACTTTGCCTCGTGCACAACTCAATCTTTGTTGCCACGCAGCACAAAGCATCGATGCAACCTCAACAACAACAACACCAACAGCAACAGCAACAACAATATCAACAACAGCAGCAACAACAGCAACGACAACAACAACAGCAACAACAACAACAACAGCAACTGAGCGTCATCGTCACTCAACAACAAACCGGCAGCGCGTCTCCCAACCAGTACTCCGATGTTATAAAGCCCCAGAGTGGATTGATGATGGTGGGTAGTGGACAAGGTGCGGCTAGCCTCGCTCAGAGCCTGTACAACAATAGCATTGGTGCCGGCGATAAGCAACAGGGCGTCAATAGCAGTGCGCAAAATCGCAGTGCTGGACGCCTGTACGGCTCTGCTGTAAACGCTCAGGCCGTCGGCCCCAGCAATCCGCCTGTTCCACCTGTTCGAACAACAGTAAACAAAGACGTGCCTTTGAGTGTGAGGCTCCAGAGATGCAACGGCAACAACAGCAACAACAACAACGGAGTAACATTTCATCATCCCGTTCATCCGGTCAAAGCGGCATTGGTATGGCTCATCAAAATGCTGGCGTGGCTCACCAGAATAAACATCAGAATCAAGGCCTTCTGAGCATGTCTGCGGTTCCGCAAAATACACGGATCGTATCACGCAACGAATCAGCTGGCTCTAACAGCAGCAACAACCAAACTTCAAGCGGTGTCAGCAGCAGTCCCACGTGGTCCGATCAACGGATGAACAATATCCGCCGCCTCCCTTTGCATGCAATGCAACAGCATCGACAACAGGCCGATTATAACCAGAACGAGGTCAGGAGCGTGGCTGATAGCATGAAGCAGAATGGTAGTGGAAGGGTGTACCAGAATGCCCCACCACCCCCCAAACCAGCAGCAAGAAAAAGCTCGACTGGGTTTTCACCCTTTGCAGGTAAAATGAATTAATATTGGTGTAGTCACTTTATTATGATGAAATTCTTTGCGTGTAGCAAACTAAACTTCATAGTATACAATTCACCCTTGTATAATAAACGTCACTGTAGATTCCCATTTTTATGTATATAGCAAACTAAACATCTGGTCCCTTGTTGAATTGCTTTATAGTATACAATTAAGCCTCATATAACGAACTTCACTTTATATAGCAAACTAAACATCTGGTCCCTGGTTGAACTGCTTCATAGTATACAATTAAGCCTCATATAACGAACTTCGCAATATTTTCCCGCTTTGATTTGCAAAATGATAGATATCAAAACAAAAGCTTTTTTCCGATTTCAGACAGCCACGTGTTTGAAGTTCTTCTTTACAAAGGTCCAGTTGGGCTTGGAATGAGCCTCTACGGAGGAGCAAGCGAAGGTATATTCAATTGACATTTACAAAATGACATAATCAGCAAATGGTTAAATCAATTATCATTGGACCGTGCATTTTATAGAAGATGCTTGCATTTAAATTTGCAATTCTTTTTTTAATGTAGGACCTGTCCGTATCAAAAAGATAGCTAAAGGCTCCTCCGCAGACGAGTCTGGGCAGCTTCAGGCTGGTGACTTCTTACTTGAGGTACTTATTGTTTATATATCTTGCAATTTTGGAAGTGTCAATAGTGATGATAAACGTAATATGTTTCGAGCTCCAAAAATTTATGAAAACAATAGACTTTGTTGTGATTGGTCGAGACCTTAGAATAAAAACAATAGATTCAAGAGTCATCTTTGTTGATTTTCAGGTCAACGGAATTTCTGTAGAGAAGATGTCTTCAAAAGATGTTGTTAGCATTCTTCGTTCAAGCCCAAATGAAATTTTACTCCTTGTCAAACGACAAATTTCAGTCGACAGAAATGCATATCAGTCTTCAACAACGTACGTGGGGTTGTAACCAACGGGACTGATTCACAATTTTATCATTTTTAATTAAATGTTTGAAATTTGTTGTGAGCATGAATTGCATGACTTTTCTGCCCGAGACTTTCTTAATTCTTCACGGTGAACTTTGACTTCTCTTCGTCAAATTAGAGTTCCACAGTTTTCTCAACAGTTCCTTATTTTTAACTGTCTTCTTATCCACCATGATGTGCTGTGGCAATTATGCAAAGCATTTGCACAATTTGCATGCATGAAATATATTTTGTTTGAGAAAATTTAACCGCGAGTAACTGAAACTGGCTTCTTAATTTTCAGTTATGTGAAACGATAACAATACTTAACATTGAAAATTTGTGATTTTGCCTTTAAATGGCATAAGCTCTTTAAATATTTTGGGCTTGTGCCGGTTCCTCGCAAAATGATTCCTTAAAAAAAGCGTTTATTGAAGGAAATAAAATTCAAAATTGATTTGAATGATTCATCCGTTCCAGCAAGGAAAAATTTCTAAATAATTCCTTTCATAAACAATACGAAATGATATATTTTCAGGGGGTTAAAATAGTGACAGAACTCGCATTTTCATTTCTCCAAATTCCATGTGAACCAACCAATAATAAAACAATCTATACCCTCTTAATATACTTGCAAATTACAACAACAAAATTGCGAAGAAAAGTCAAGAATACCGAAAATTGTCTCGGGTGTGAAAAACAAATGATTTAATACTAATTTGAAATATTTCTAAATTTTAACTATCTATATACATATATATGCAAGTTTATTTATTTATTTATTTTTTAATTTCGTATTGTTTTTTAATTTTATTGACCGATTACTAATTTTGCTGCTGTTTTCGTTTTCAAAGAATATTTATTATGTTGTTAAAAGAGTAAAAATTTGTTTATTCTTTCGTTGTGAGCAAATTAAATAGATTAATTTTATTGCTGGTTAAGAAAATTTAGTACTGAAGATATTAACGAAGAGCATGGCTAGAAAGGATGGTTTAATAGAGAGAGTGGTTTAATAGAGAGGATAGTCTGATGGAGAAGACGGGTTAATAGAGAGGATGGTTTAATGGAGAGGATGGTTTACTAGAGAGGATGGTTTAATAGAGAGGATGGTTTTATAGGGTGGATGGTTTAATAGAGAGGATGGTTTAATAGAGAGGATGGTTTACTAGAGAGGATGGTTTAATAGAGAGGATGGTTTAATAGAGAGGATAGTTTAATAGAGAGGATGGTTTTATAGGGTGGATGGTTTAATAGAGAGAGTGGTTTAATAGAGAGGATGGTTTTATCAAGAGGATGGCTTAATAGGCAGGGTGGTTTAATAGAGAAAATGATTTAATATAGAGGATGGTTTAATAAAGACAGCGGTTTAATAAAGAGGATGGTTTAATAGAGAGGATAGTTTGATAGAGAGGATGGCTTAATAGAGAGGATGGTTTAATAGAGAGGATGGTTTAATAGAGAGGATGGTTTAATAGAGAGGATGGTTTAATAAAGATAGTGGTTTAATAGGGAGGCTGGTTTAATAGAGAAAATGGTTTAATATAGAGGATGGTTTAATAAAGACAGCGGTTTAATAAAGAGGATAGTTTAATAGAGAGGATAGTTTGATAAATAGGATGGCTTAATAGAGAGGATGGTTTAATAGAGACAGTGGTTTAATAGAGAGGGTGGTTTATTGATGAGGATAGTTTAATAACGAATGTACGTTGGTACATAATTTCTCGTTTTGCGAGAGCTGCTTTGCATAAGGGATGGCGCGGCGCGGGTTACCCGCGTGAACTCGCGAATTAGGCAAAGACAATCGGACCGCATGGCAAGGAAGGAACAAGGAGACTAATTACTAAACAAAGCGAAAAAATATTTGATTTGCTTGCTTGCGTGCCCATTGCACGTTCAACCACCATCAGCGAAAGCCAATACCCAAAATGGACTCTTCACAAAAAGGTAAGATGCTTCAAATTGAATCCATTTCAGTGCTTGCCTTTAGACATTTCAACTTCGAAGCTAATTTCCTCGGTTATCATTGAGGAATTTTGCTGCAAAATCTTTGATTTAGGACTTAGCCAAACTTCTAAGAGTCAAACTTTAGGCCATAGGCGTTGTAAGGCATGATGATTTTTACCAACACGAATTTAATAAATTTAGTGAACTCATTTGTTTCGCCAATTGCTTCCTATCTACTTATAATGTTAGAACGTTTAGAGACTTATTAGAGCTATCCAAATGTTTGATGGATTCGTGGAAACTTACAACATTAAAATATATCGTGTTTATGACAATAAAGTTCGCACGAGGGTAGGGTCAAGGTCCAATGTAGATTTATTCGTCTTTATATAGATGGATTCCATGTTTACAATTATCGGGCGCATGCGCATGAGCTGGCAGGCAAAAAGCCGTGGCAGACTGTCACGGTCACTGTGTGATTCATCTATTTACGTATCTGTTGGGCCGATAATCGCACTTTAAATTATTCCTACACCTAAATAACACAAAATATAAGTAAAAACACAATATAAGTGACATTCTAACCCCTTCAGACTAACGTTTGTACTTAGTACAGGAGAACACGAAACTTTCACGCAAGACGCGTATGTTTTGCATTTGCGAAAATTAATCTGCAGCTTCCCAAAACTTATTTTTTTACCCAGACACTTTCGATAAGTATTCTACAAGCTATTAGCTTCATGTTGGTGTAATTTAAATTAAAATGGAAAAATTTTGACCAAGTTAGGGGAATTTTAGTGTTTGTAAAGTAGCCTGACGAATTTAATTTTGCACGGCTTTTGTGTTTGGCTGCAGTAAATACTCCCTTAAATTCAAAACAACACTGTTAAGAAATGTGAATATTTTTATCGGATTCGCTGTTTTCTTAGCTACAGTTTGATATATTTTTTATTACAGATTGAGTTTAAATTTTCCAGGATGGATTAGGTTTTTGAAGGCAACAAATATTTTTAAACTTCACACTGAAATTATCAACTTTCAGAAACGGCTTTCAGGGGGCAGCGCCTGCGCGGGGTGGTCACTTGCAGGGGGAAGATTCCACCTCCCACCTTTAAGTGTTTTATAAAAGTCATAGTATGTATGTATGTATTGTAGGGTGTGTATTGTAGGGTTTGTATGTAGGGTATATATGTAGGCTTTGTATGTAGGGTATGTATGTATGTATGTATGTATGTATGTATGTAGGTATGTATGTAGGGTATTATGTATGTGTGTATGTAGGTATGTATGTAGGGTATGTATGTATGTATGTATGTATGTAGGTATTTATGCAGGGTATGTATGTGGGTACTATACCTGCCTATAAAACATACTATATACCTACTATACCTATGTACAAACATACTATACTACTGTACTATACAAACATACTATGCCAATACTTTTTACTAAAATAAAAATATAGTATGTAGTAGGTATAATATGTACTTTAAAAGTACTTTCGAATACGTATCGAAAGTACTTGGGTGCATTTGGAATGCTTTTCGCAAATTTAGTTGGATATTTTGGAGCTCAAGACATGATTTTTTTGATCTTGATCAAAAATAGCCGTGAAATCAAATCCCTGCAAAAAATAGCATTTAAAACACGATACACCAACTTTCAAATTCAATTAGCGTAGCCAATTTTCGTCCTACACACCCCCAAAAATATCAACATGAAGCTAATAGCTTGTACATATTTATCGAAAGTGTCTGGGTAAAAAAGTAAGTTTCGGGAAGGTAAAGATTAATTTTCGCAAATGCAAAACACACGCGTCTTGCGTGAAAGTTTCGTGTTCTCCTGTACTAAGTACAAACGTTAGTCTGAAGGGTTAGAATGTCACTTATATTGTGTTTTTACTTATATTTTGTGTTATTTACTTATATTTTGTGTTATTTACGTGTAGGAATAATTTAAAGTGCGATTATCGGCCCAACAGATACGTAAATAGATGAATCACACAGTGACCCTGACAGTCTGCCACGGCTTTTTGCCTGCCAGCTCATGCGCATGCGCCCGATAATTGTAAACATGGAATCCATCTATTGGATTCATTTTAAAGTGAATACTGCAAGGATCTTAAGAAATGTATTCTGTTTGCTTTAGAATTTGATTTCCATTAAATCTAAACGTGATTTTTGCGCTATAATGCTCCACCTTTGCTCAGTCTTAGGATAGGGCCCATACTTTGTAAAGATAGAGCATGCATACGTGTGCATTTGTCAACTGTCGACTGCTTAAATTATATAGCTTTGCGTGTGCTATATTCATTGCTCCATGCATGGTTGCCACTTTTTATTATGTTAGTGATATTTAAGACACAATTAAAAATAATAACATTTTTTGTTCATTTAGATCATCCTTATTCTCAGTGCATTTCATCATTGCAATGCAATGACCAAGAGTTCAAATATTTTGATCTTACAAAGCTCAATGATGATAGATATGGTAAGCTTACCCAATTGCCCCCTAACCCTTTAACCTCAATCCTTCCTTGTTTTCTTATTATTTATTCTACAGTTTTACAATCGGTGGTGATATATGTTAGGATAGTAGTGGGTTCATTATCTCAGTCATGTTGGAAAGGATTCATTACAACTTTTAAAGCTTTTAAAGCTTTCTACTTTCAGTTCAACGTTTTATGTGTGCTCTTTTGTTTGTTTTGTTTGTTGTGTGGGTTATTTGTTATTGTATCTGTTATTTATTCGTTAGGTTTTTATTTTCGCTCTCTTTCTGACGTACTACTCTGATGAGTGTTAGACGAAAAGCTTTAGTAGTTATTATGTTTCGCTATATTTCCGGTTTTCAACGCTATTTTAAAGTCCTGTACTGATCAAAGATTGTTTTATCTGTTATTTGTCTGTCAAGTATCAGCCTGAGTTTCAAAGTGTCCTTTGTAAAGTGTCTTTTCGTTTTAGTCCCAGCTTTATATTCAAATAATTGCTGCCTCAAGTTGAAACAAGCTGGAACAAATCCAGGTGTAACTTTAAAAGGGTGTGATTTTTTTATTTTGTAGAGAAATTGCCATTTTCATTGAGGGTTTTGCTTGAGTCGGCTGTGAGAAACTGTGACGGATTTCAAGTTTGTGAAAAGGATGTTGAAACTGTTTTGAATTGGAGCGAAACTCAAAGCAAAGCTGTGGAGTTTCCATTTAGGCCGGCAAGAACAATTCTTCAAGATTTCACGTAAGATGTTCTACTTCATCTGAAAACATAGAATCATAGAACACTAAGTTTTCCTGTATGTGGCAAACTAAACATCATTAATATAAGATTTTGATGTATACGAGACATTTTTCGCTCTGGAAATATCAAGTTTAGTGTATGTTTCATCAGACTAAATGGGCCTCCAGGGGTGACAGTATGAGACAATATAGTCAGACACTTTACATCCTGGAAATATATAATTTTGCATTGTTTATCAATGGACTAAGTGGCTCCAGGGGTGACAGTATGAGACAATATAATCAGACACTTTACCTCATGGAAATATATCATTTCGTATTGTTTATCACTGGATTAAATGTCAAATCATAGCACAAGGATTGATTTTCTTTATTTTTCCATTTTTAGTGGTGTTCCAGCAGTTGTGGATTTTGCTGCCATGAGAGATGCGGTGAAACGACTGGGTGGAGATCCATCGAAAATCAACCCTGTTTCACCGGCTGATCTTGTAATTGATCACTCCGTACAAGCTGATTTTTCTAGAAGGTTTGTTGAAGGTTGATCTTTTTGAACTTCTTTCCATTAAACCATCTTCTCTATTAAACATCCTCTCTACTAAACCATCTTCTGTATTAAACCATCCTTTTTATTAAACCATCCTCTCTGTTAAACCATCCTCTCTATTAAACCATCCTCTCTATTGAACCATCCTCTCTATTAAACTATCCTCTTTATTAATCCATCCTCTCTATTGAACTATCCTCTTTATTAAACCATCCTCTCTATCAACCATCTTCTCTATTAAACTATCCTTTTATTAAACCATCTTCTCTATTAAACTATCCTCTTTATTAAACCATCCTCTCTATTAAACTATCCTCTTTATTAAACCATCCTCTCTATTAAACTATCTCTTTATTAAACCATCCTCTCTATCAACCATCTTCTCTATTAAGCATCCTTGATTGGAGTAATATTAATATCAATTTATGCCAACATCATATCTTTTTATTTCTTAATTTTTTTGTATAATATTTATTTTAACAAATTTTTGCAGTCCTGAAGCATTGCAAAAGAATCAGAACCTGGAATTTGAAAGAAACAAGGAAAGATTTGAATTTCTCAAGGTTAGAATTCCCAATTACTCAAATTTCTTTACGATTGAGTTTACTCTGATCTGTTTTATTCTTAATACCTTGGCTTTTGTTTCTTTTTCAAGTGGGGATCGAAAGCTTTCAAGAACCTTCAGATTATTCCTCCTGGTTCAGGCATAGTTCACCAGTATGCAATGTAGAGTTTTTATTTTTATTCAGAGTTTATGTGTTGGTTGGATTAATTAATTCTTTTAGCACGTATTAAAGGTTTTTTAGTTTTGATTATGCACACTGGAATCTGAATATAATTGTCAACCCCAAAGGGAACTAAAGTGATACCAGGAGTTAGTTACATCTTTTATTGTTTATAACTATGAAGCAGTTCAAACAAGAGACCAAATGTTTGGTTTGCTATATACAGGAAGTTTGTTATATGAGGGTAAATTGTATACAATGAAGCACTATAACAAGGGGTCAGATGTTTAGTTTGATCACTCCAGGGAAACTTGCTACATAAAAGGGGTCGGTTATATTGAGATTCCACGTGAATTTTAAGATATAAGACCATCACATTTTAACTTTCCAAGCACTCTAACACTTCTAATCAATGTTAAAAATGGATTCATTAAATACAAGCAAGCTAACGATTCATAAAGCTTAAAAGCTACCAAAATCGAATTAAAATTTGGCACTCTCCATTGTTAAAGCTTGTAGTTTTGTATGGATTGAAGACATTTTTCAATCCGTCCTATTTGTGTTACTTCTTTTCGAGGAAAGAAGGTGGAGGGCTTGGAAAGGACGAGGGTATGAAATTACACAGAAATAAATTGTTAATTTTCATAACTCTACAAGTCCTCCAATGTCGTTTTATTATTATTATTGTTATTTTATTGTGTTTACAGTTGATCTTCAATTGAATAATACACACTTTTTACAATGTTTATAAGAATAGAATACTGGGGGATAGTGAAATTAAGGAATAGCGATGGAGCAATAACAATAACGAGGGCAAATTTTGTTGCCGTTAACAATAAGAAGTTGGCAATTGTGCTGTTGCTTGTTTTTGTTTATGTGTGACTGTATTCCTATTGCTATGCCATAGGGAGTCCACACGAAGTGTAATGTTGATTTTGTCTGTCACAGGTGAACCTAGAATATCTGGCGAGAGTTGTGTTCAATGCAGATTCAGTGTTGTACCCGGACAGTCTGGTTGGGACAGATTCGCATACGACAATGATCAACGGACTTGGGGTTCTCGGCTGGGGTGAGAAAATGTTTTGATTGTTTATTGCTTGTATTAATTAGGTTTGTTACAAAAAGGATGGTTAGAGAGGATAGTTTGATGAAGAGGATGGTTTAATAGAGAGGGTGGCTTAATAGAGGGGATGGTTTAATAGAGAGGATGGTTTGATAAAGAGGATGGCTTAATAGAGAGCATTATTTAAAAAAGAGGATAATTAAATAGTGAGTTTTCTTAATTGCGTTTGTTGCAGGTGTCGGTGGTATTGAAGCTGAGGCAGTGATGTTAGGCCAAGCAATCAGCATGTTAGTACCTGAAGTAGTCGGCTACAAGATCACGGGTGAAATGGGACCATTCATCACTTCAACAGACGTTGTATTAACCATCACAAAGGTATGTTGGTTATCAGTATTCATCGATAAGCACTCCGTCATTTATTTTATTTATTTATTGATGCAGTGTTACTATATTGAATTAGTTGTATGTTACGTTTATACACAGTGTTATAAGTTCTAGTCATTTGAAGTTGTGAAGATATGATGTATCAATCCCTAAAAGTAGGCAGACCCGCGCAAGTTACTTAAAAAATTTTCAAAATGAAATTTCTCCGATATACTCTGGATGTTTTCACAACTTTTTAAGTGTATAAAATACGACTGACTAAGAGTTGGAATGTAAGCCAGTATATAAGGGTGTATGAACAAAAACAATATTTCCTCTTTTTCTGCCAACACGAGTTCCATAAATGATGGAAATGTATATTATTTCCAACAGAAAATAAAAATATAACGGCCACTTCGCAACTAAATTCCTGCCCACAATTCAAGTTAAACCCCCGTTCTTCTCTCTACCATCATATCATTTATCAACTATCAACTGCTTAGATTATGTAGCCTTGTGTTATTATGGAATTATCATTATTATGCCATTCTCTGATTTCCACTGTCGTTGACGGGTGTTGCAATGCTTTTCTCATTTCAGCACTTGCGTCAGATCGGCGTGGTTGGAAAGTTCGTCGAATTCTTTGGGCCCGGTGTTGGTCAATTGTCAATAGCGGACCGGGCCACGATTTCTAACATGTGTCCGGAATATGGAGCTACGGTCGGATTTTTCCCTGTTGATAACATGACACTTGCATATCTCAGGCAGACTGGTAAGTTGAAAACTTTGGTTTAACTATTCTCTCTGTTTTTGCTATTTTTTCTTCTATCTATTGCTTCTTCCATCTATTACTTCTTTTATCTATTGCTTCTTCTATCTATTACTTCTTCTACCTATTACTTCTTCTACATATTACTTATTCTATCTATTGCTTCGTTTATCTATTGTCATTTCCATCATTTCATTCTACATTAATCTGCTATAGTTTTGCATGTAAGTCAACAATTTTTACAATTTATTTTCAGGTCGTGATGAAGATCAGCTGAAGTTGATTGAAGAATATTTTAAATCCAATAAGCTATTCAGAGATTTCACAAATACAGAGCAAGATCCGAGATTCACAAAGGTGGGAAAGACTAAATGCTTAGTTTATTTTATACAGTAAAGTTGCTTCTAAATAATAAACAATAGACTAATTGATAAATTAGGGTTAAGCATCGCTGTTCCACTCACATCGAAGGCCAACACACTAAGATGCGTAAATGACGTGCCGTTATACGTAGTGGCTGATACATTGGGCTTAGGGTTAGGGTTACAGTTAGGGTTAGGTCATGCGGAGGAGAAAGGTGGTCAGAAGTTGTATATACTCTAAAGATGGTTAAAATTTTTAAGTAGAGGATGCAACATTTAATTTACTTGACCTCCTGGAGATAAGTCATGTTGCGTTGCTTATCAATGCACCAATCATTCTATCCAGGGTTTGTAAGCATTCATTGTCCTCGTAGGTAGTTGAGTTAGATTTGGCAACTGTGGTTTCCTCATGTTCCGGGCCTAAGCGTCCGCACGACCGAGTTGCTGTTTCGGACATGAAGTCGGACTTTGAGCAATGTCTGAAGAACAAGATCGGGTTCAAGGGATTTGCCATCAAACCGGACAAACTGGAAACTCAGGTGCCAATGACGTTTCAAGGAAATGAATATACTTTGTCACATGGTAAGTATTTCGTTATATGATGGTTAATTGTGTACTATAAAGCAGTTCAACAAGGGACCAGATGTTTAGTTTGCTATATACAGTGAAGTTGGTTATATAAAGGTGAATTGTATACTATGAAACAGTTCAACATCTTTTCTTTTGCTCACAGGTGCAGTCGTAATAGCAGCTATAACAAGTTGCACGAATACCAGTAACCCATCTGTCATGCTGGGAGCTGGACTACTTGCCAAGAAGGCTGTTGAGCACGGCCTCGTTACGAAACCGTATATCAAAACGAGTCTGAGTCCCGGCTCTGGCGTTGTGACGTATTATCTAGAATCAAGTGGAGTGAAAAACTATCTGGAAAAACTCGGGTAAGTTTTATACGCTACCCCCGGGAATAGGTCATTTCATTTTGTTTATTGGCTGCAAGCGTGGATATTTCAGGGGGCAATGTGTTCTTCGAGAAAACATTCTAGCTGATGTTATACGGTATGCTATGTAACCAATCAAAACTGAGTTTCGACCTTTACCAGCGAATGAAAACGGAGTCTATTGTTCCAAGGAAACTTTCGAGCTTTACTGGCCAATCAAAACTAAGTCTATTGTTCCAAGGAAATTTTCGAGCTTTACTATTCAACGTGTTTTGCTACATTTTGGAATGGTTATTAAATGTCTAGACATTATGTTATGCAGGCTGCTTAATTTTTTGTGCAATTCAGGGTAATTTAAAGTCGATGATATTTCCAAACTGCTACTTTCAATCGTTTAGTCCTTTGACTGTTTTCAAACCGCAAGTTATTTTTGCGGTTGTGAAATTGGCAATCAATGTATGTTTCAAAATGGTCCTGTCAGTCATACTGAAAAGTATCCTAGAAATATTGCTACTTTGCCTCCTGAAATGTACAAGCTCTTAGGCTTACTTTTTACGGCCGCATTTTGGTCGCATCTAATTTAATTCATTAGATTCGACCTAAATGCGACATAAGTGCGACATTCACTTTATACGTGTTTTGTTTGCCGCATTTAATTCAACTCCTCATATCATCGTGACGTAACGAAAAAGGATTGCACATACGCAGAGTGCTTGACTGTGGAAATTTGACATATTTCATCATTATATCACATGAAGTGATTTAATTCAAGGAGAATTTGAATTAAATGCGACCAAAATGCGGCCGTATAAAGCCACGTCGCATTTGTGTCGCACTTGTGCATTAAGTTCGGCAAATCCTGATGAACTTAATTCAAGTTGCTGCACTTAATTAAATGTTCAATTTATACGGCCGCATTTATGTCGCATTTAATTCAAATTCTATTCGACATGACCTAAACGCGGCCGTATAAAGTCCACCTTACTGGTTATCAATTAATTTGTTGGATTTTACAGGGGTGAAAGTGCGAGACAATATAGTCCAAACTTTTACTTCCTGGAAATGTAGCATTTCGCATTGTTTATTAGTGGACAAGATGGACCTTCCAGGGATAAAAGTATTAGACAATATAGTCAGACACTTCACCTCCTGGAAATATATCATTTTGCATTGTTTATCAATGGACTAAATGGACCTGCCAGGGGTGACAACATAAGACAATAGAGTCAGACACTTTACCTCCTGGAAATATATCATTTCGTATTGTTTATTATTGTGCAGAATGGATCTTTCAGGGGGTAAAATTTCTATTTTTCCGTTATAGATTTGATATTGTTGGTTATGGTTGCATGACGTGTATTGGAAACAGTGGACCGCTGCCCGAAGAAGTTTCTCAAGCAATTGAAAAGGTACGCACATACACAACCCCCTGAAATTATGCCAGCTCATACTGTTTAACAATTGACAATAAGGACATTCCAGGGGTAAACGTTGTTATCTGCGAGGTTTCATTATATGTCAATTCTGTGTTGTGTTTTTTTATATGAGCAAATCATGTCATAACGTATAGGGCTTCAAGTTGAAGAGTTTTGAACTTGCGAATAGCATTTTAAGGCTTTCTGAATGAAGAATAATAACATTTCAAGGCTGTGTAAATGTTGATAAAATAGATTTTTAATATTAAGAACTTGTTAAAAGCATTTATAGTCTTCAAGTCGGAAAAATTACGTAAATACTTAGTATCTACGCGTCTCATTTCATTCCCAGAAATATGCAATGTCTTTAAATTTTCCCGTTATCAATATATTTGTTAAATATTCCAGTTTTTCTTTGGCGACAGGGTGATTTGGTAGCTGCAGGAGTTTTATCAGGAAATAGAAACTTCGAAGGCAGGATTCACCCATTGACGAGAGCAAATTATTTGGCTTCTCCGTTGCTTGTAATTGCATATGCATTAGCTGGAACAGTTTTAATTGACTTTGAAAAGGAACCAATTGGTATATGCTCTTTTTATATCATTTCTTTATTCAACTGTTTGCTTGCTTCAGTTAGTTTATTTTTCATGCTGGTTCATTTATCACTTTGCTATGCTGGTTTCTTAATTTTTTTATTGTTTATGGTTATAATTTGTTTTTAATTGATGATTATTGTTTATGATTGATGATTATAATTTATATTTTTCTGAATAGGAACATCAAAGGAT
Source organism: Sanderia malayensis (assembly GCA_013076295.1). Lineage (NCBI taxonomy): Eukaryota > Metazoa > Cnidaria > Scyphozoa > Semaeostomeae > Pelagiidae > Sanderia > Sanderia malayensis. The sequence continues at coordinate 39,212 of RQOL01000881.1, read as the reverse complement.
GGCAATGCAGTTTATCTTCGTGACATTTGGCCAACAAGAGATGAACTTCAGGTTGGATTTGTTTATCCTATCTATTTAGCCATTTTTTCTATCAAAGAATTATCCCCTCTCCATCAAACCATTCTCTCTATCAAACCATCCTTTCTATCAAACCATCATCTCTATTAAACCATCCTCTCTATTAAACCATCCTTTCTATCAAACCATCATCTCTATTAAACCATCCTCTCTATTAAACCATCCCCTTTATCAAACCATCCTTTCTATTAAATCATTTCCACACAAAACTCTAATACCACAATGCATTTTTATTTTAGGAGGTGGAGAGAAAGTATGTCATTCCCGCCATGTTTAAAGAAGTCTACTCTACAATCAAAAATGGAAACTCGGCCTGGAATTCACTGATGCCATCTGATTCTGCTCTCTATCCATGGAGTGAGAAATCAACTTATATCAAGTCACCCCCGTTCTTTGATACAATGGTAAGTAAATCTTTATGGTTATGCAGTTGTCGGAAGGGTGGCTATAACTGCAGAATTCTATAATGGTCGAGTTATAAGGTTACATAATCCAAGCAGTTGATAGTTGATAGATGCACATGTATGCTTGCTCTATCTTTACAAGGTATGGGTTTCTAAGGCTGAGCATAGATGGAGCATTGAATATAGCACACACAAGGCTATAATCTAAGCAGTTGATAGTTGATAGATGCACACATATGCTTGCTCTATCTTTGCAAGGTTTGGGTTTTTTAAGGCTCAGCAAAGATGGAGCATTGAATATAGCACACACAAGGCTATAATCTAAGCAGTCGATAGTTGATAGATACACTCGTATGCTTGCTCTATCTTTACACGGTATGGGTTTATAAGGTCGAGCAAAGATGAATTTTTCTGATTACCATTTCCCTCTCTAGCAAAAGGAACTTCCACCGTTCAAAGGAATTGTCGATGCAAAGGTTTTGTTGAATTTTGGTGACTCCGTAACGACTGATCATATTTCCCCGGCTGGCAGCATTTCAAGGAACAGTCCTGCAGCAAGATATCTTGCTTCACGGGGGTAACTGCATCTGTTTTTCTTCAAATATTTTCAGAGTCAAAATATACATAGACCTTATTATTCCCTTGTGTGATAAGTTTCGATAGTACTTGAGCCTGTCATGCCAATCATTGTCAATTTCATCTGATGTTTCATCCAATCAGAGCGAAGTCTATTGTTTTTGAAACATTTCGAGTCTGAAAATCTTTTTTCGATTGGAATCTTCGGTTCTTTACATCAATTTCATTTCGAACTTTGAAATATATCATTTTGCATTGTTTATCTATAGCAATTTTATTCGGCAAGGTTGTTGACTGTCTTTTCTTTACATAGGCTGACTCCTCGCGAGTTCAATTCGTATGGATCCAGGAGAGGAAATGACGCAATCATGGCACGTGGTACATTTGCTAACATCCGATTGGTCAATAAGTTCTTAGACAAGTCTGGACCGAAGACAAAGCACTGGCCCTCTGGTGATACGGTAAGTACAACACGACCCCGCAGTTATTGGTACTGCGCAGGAGCGTAGGTGACGTGCCGTTATACTTAGTGGCTGATGCATTGGGCTTAGGGTTAGGGTTAGGGCTATAATTAGGGTTAGGTCATGCGGAGGAGAAAGGTGGTCAGAATGCGCAGTGGCGTAGTTATTGGTATTGCGCAGGAGCGTAGGTGACGTGCCGTTATACTTAGTGGCTGATGCATTGGGCTTAGGGTTAGGGTTAGGGTTACAGTTAGGGTTAGGTCATGCGGAGGAGAAAGGTGGTGAGGATGCGCAGTAGCGCAGTTATTGGTACTGAATGACTCGCGTTGAAGCCAGATAAAGCCTAAAGCTAATGTTTGTCAGCAATTCAATTCAATGCAGAAACATTACAGTTGGATGCTTGTTTTGGGGAAAATAATGGTGAAAGATGTCGATATATACACATTTTTGCAAAGCATGCAATTTTGTGATATTATTGAAATTGCTAGAATGGCAAAAACCGTACTATGTATCAGTATTTTGTTTATTTATTGCGGAACGATGGACCCGGCCTAAATTTATTGATTTACAAACAACCTTGCAAAAAAGCAACATTCTTGGATGTACTGGATAAGATGTAAGCTCTAATTAAAGGTAAGTGACATGGTTTGTTATATTAGTTGATGGTACACGGGATTTTACTGAGGTATTCCAGAACTTTACGAATTTAAAAATTTCAACTTATGTAGCACTACCTGGGTTTGCTTGCTAAAGGATGCCACAAGGAGGAAAATCAATTTTCTTCACCCTAAGTGACTTTAAGTATGTAACGGAATATCAGACCACTACAATTGTTCGACTTGATTCATTTGTAAAAGGGATATAATTGGAGAACTGTTATATTAGCTAGTATTTCATTAAACTTTTGGGATATCGATACCTTTAATTAGAGCTCAAATATTATCCAGTACATCCAAGATTTTTTATTCAACTACTGTTTTGGTCATTTGATTAGTTTAGGCCTGTTTCATCGATCCCCCAGAAGTAAACAAAATACCGATATTTGAAACGTTTTTGTCATTATCGAAATTTCACTAGTATACTCATTTGTATGCTCTGCAAAAGAATACATATGTCAACCTTGTTTACCATTATTTTCCTATAAAGCGGGTATTTACTTTCGACTCATTGATTTACAAAAGCTATTTGCTCCTCTTTAAAATGGCCGCCAAATGGCATCACTGTTGTCGGCACGAATCGTGCGGAGTCGGGTATCTAGCGCCTTCGCGCTTTATCTCATTGGTTGGGTAGTATTGTTCTCACCTTTGTATGCATCTTCATTGCAGATGGATATATTTGATGCCTCGCAGAGGTACAAAGACGAGGGGAAGGCGTTGATCATCCTCGCTGGAAAGGAGTATGGCTCAGGCTCGTCACGTGACTGGGCAGCCAAAGGACCATGGATGCTGGTCAGTAATCAGGATCATTATAATTAATTATTATCAATGCTATTACTAGAGTAGGAGACACATGATAAGTTAGCCTTGGACTAACAGTAGGGGCAACTAACAGTAATCTATCCTCACCGAATATCTCTCTCTTCCTTTCAATTTGGCTAAGATATGGGGAGAGCGAAGGAGGCTTCGCAGTTTGAAAGGCAGAGAGAGATATTACCGTCGCTGCGGGAGGAGAGGAGGGCAGTTCTCAGCATATTGCTAGTTGCTGAAGAAGGGCTGTTCTGCCACGCGTGTCTCATTATATACTGCCTAATTCCCCTGAGGGTTATATAAACAACTCCCCGAGATCCCTAAAGGTCCTTAGGGGCGCATATCTTAGCCTTATTATAAGTTCATAGAAATTCATCCGGTGAGAATAGTGATATATGGTATTCAATGCTTTGTCATGCTAACGCTGTTGTTGTTGTCTTTTCACAGGGTATCAAGGCTGTTATTGCAGAGAGCTTCGAAAGGATCCACCGCAGCAATCTGGTTGGCATGGGGATCGTACCAATGCAGTATTTGCCGGGCCAGAATGCCGAAAAACTCGGACTGACTGGCAAGGAATCCTACACCATCGATTTGCCGACTGACCTGAAACCCGGCCAGCGTTTGACAATCAAGGTAAGACTTGTGTAACCCCGGAAAATATAGTATTTTTTATTGTTTATCAATGGGCTAAATGGATCTTCCAGGGGTGACAGCATTAGACAATATAGTTAAACACTTTACCCCCTTGTTATATATCATTTCACATTATTTATCAATGGACTAAATGGATCTTCCAGGGGTGACAGCATCAGACAATATATTTAGACACGTTACCTTTCGAAAATATATCATTTCGTATTGTTTATCAATGGACCTTATAAACCTAAATAAACCTTTCAGCGGTGACAGTATGAGCTAGTTTTTGATTTTCATTATTCCACTCGCAAGTATATTACCCCATTTTCCCCATCACCCATCTCATTACCCCCCATTACCCTCTATTACCCTACCTCATTACCCCGTTACCCTAGGTGAAGAAGTGATTTGTGAAATGGCTGTTGTGAGTTGCTCTACCCCCTGGATATATACGATTCTCTATAGCTCATCAGTGACTTACCTTTGTTGTGACGGAGGTTTTGACTTTTGACATTTTGGTTCTTTCTCGTTTTAGACCGATGATGGGAAATCATTTGATGTTGTTTGTCGATTCGACACTGATCTCGAGTTGCTATATTTCAGACATGGCGGAATTCTAAATTACATGATCAGAAAAATTTTGAATAATTAACAAAATAATGTTGGTTAATTAAAGAATTGATTTCATGCTTCTTTTGAAGAGAATTTAAAATTCTGGATTGTACGAAAGATTTGCTTTTTATCTACTATGTGAATGTATACAGGAGAAATTTGTGTTTATGTACTGTAACATTCAATGTAAGAAGTAATCTAACGTTTGCTGCGTACATGTCATCTGATTTTGACTGTTGGTATTGATCATCATTGCGCTCTATCCCGGCATGCATTCGCTTCGAATTTCACATTTTTTAAATTTGATTTAAGTTTTCTATTCTTGTTTGAAGGAACTTGATGTCTGAAGATGGAGAATTTTTCACACTTTGCTTGCCATTTACCAAACGTAGCTGCCATTTTTTGGATTTCTTTCCAGTATTTCTGCTTTCAAAATGTTATTTGGTAAGTTTCTCTTAAATTTTGAAGATTTTGCTGCTATATCCATCGAAAATGAAAAGTATTCATAAGCTTTGTGACAGCGAACAACAAAGATGGCCATGACCTTCCCTTGCACGAATTGAATTTTATCATTTTTATTATCTGTTTTTTATTGTTCCATCATTCATTTCATTTTATTTTCTCTTGCAGCCGACGTATGCATGAGATGCCTTGCGATGTTTGAAGTCTGTTATACGCATGCTCATCACAGTGAATTCCCACGTCTAATCGATTGCCATCTCGGTATGTATACCTCGTTGAATGTTTTGGTCCAATTGCGTCGGCGGTTGCTGGGCCTAGGTGTTAAATGCTACTGGGTATTTTCGGCATTTTCGTCTCGGGATAGAGCACTAGCATTCTCACTTAGATGTAGAATTGGGGCTTGGTTGGGGAGATGTGGTGCTCTGGCAAAATGCGGAAATTGGGGCATAGTAGCAGCCTTGCACGGGGAAGTATACTGACCCCTGTGGAAGAGAGGGTTTCGCCGTTTGTGGCGAAATTTTTTCTTCCCTGGATGTTCCTTACACAATTTATGCCTTATTCTTTTTCATAATAAATCTACTTTTTTTAGATCTAAATTGATTTTTGAATATATTAACAAGCTTAGAACTTATTTCTAAGCTGGTTATTATATTCATTGTTGAAGACAATGACAAAACATTACCGAAGGAATGCCGACCATTGGCAGGGGAGCTCAATGGTTGAAATTTGCCGCACAGAAGTTTTGCTGTCTTCATTCGACTCAGCTGAAACCTGCATCGTTCATACCACATCATACCTTCATGCATCGATTGCATGTGGGAACATCAGCAGGTACGCATGCGTTTGGTCAAACTTTATTCGCTTTACTCTATATCAGATGATGTCATCTGCTTCTGACTGTTGGTATTGATCATCATTGCGTCCTATCCCGGCAGGCATTTCGCCTCGAATTCAAATTTCGCCTCGTACCTTTTTTACTGCTTTTTCTTGTTCTTGATTCGAAGGAAATTGATGTGCGAAGAAGGAGAATTTTTCACATTTTACTTGGCATTTATCAAGATGTGGCTCATATCTTCGGATTTTTCTGGTTTCAAAATGTGAATTGGTAAGTTTTCCATTTTATTTTATGGTTTTTTCTGCTTTATCCTTCGTAAATAAAAACTTGGAGCTTCGTGACATCGAACAACAAAGATGGCGATCACCTTCCCTTACATAAATTGAATTTGTTATTCTGAGTGATGATTAAAAGGCCAGTCAACTACTTCGATGTTCCTCGTTTGTTCAATTATATTTCAATTTCAATTTATTTAATTTTTATAACTATTTCATGTTGATTTTTCTGTAGAAAATTAGCAGACACGAAGTCCAAACAAGAAATCTTTTAACAAAATGGCCTCTGATGAAGATCTCATTGTCGTGGTGAGTGGAAGCAACTTAAAATATATTTCGCAAAATTTACAATTTTAACTTCGACTTGCAGCAATGATTGCAGAAGTCAGACCCCGGGGCTCGAACACATCTCGGCAATTACCTAACTATTTGTAATGTTTCGGTTGTGTCAAAATTTTTCAAGATTTGACTAGATCTGCCCGTGTATATATACTCTTCGCTTGGCAAGTTTTGCGATCAATATCAAGATCTGTCCTACATGAACATCCTGAAATTGCAACGGATTTGAGTTCAAATCCCGTTGGTGGAATTAGAGAGTTCTTTATGACTGTCGTTCAAAGAATAAAATTGAAAAGGAATACTTTTTGACTTTCTGTTGTGTATTTACATTTGAAAAATTCTAATATTAAAATTTATAAATTTCTATTTCAGTTATGACGTTGTTTGATCAAGCAGAGCCAAAACGGAGAAATATCAAGACCTCAATTGCCTGTTGACATGGTAACTGTTTAGTTTCCATTATTTTTATTGCATTAAAAATTGTGTTCACATCTGGCCCACAATTGTAGCAAGTTTTCACGATCCATGGACTCGAACCTATCCATACAGAAGTTTCGTTGTTTGCAATCTCACTGCTTAACTTCTTCATCTATTCACTACCCACCACCCTGCTGATATTTATGCATTAAATTGTGAAACAGGCTAACCCAAAGGTCGCGGGTTCGACTCCCATCTTATCCTGAATTGCTTTTGAATTGACTAATTTCTATTTCAGTCATTTGGTCAAGCAGAGCCAAAACGAAGAAATATCAAGTCCAAGAAGAGGGTATGTGCTTTTATTTTTTTTAACTATTGTTGTTGTGATTACTATTTTATGACAAGGGAAAAAGCACGAAGAAATCAATTGCAGAATTGCAGAATTTTATTTCTTTATTTTGAATTTTGTTTCTCTTTTCTACAGATTGAGAATAATTGAAGAACAAGTGAAGACTACAAGAGATTAGAGGGACAGGGAAGCAAAATGTCCTTGAACCCAAACAGGTAAATATCTATTTTGATTCCCTTCTTGATGTATGTCCTATTCCCAAGGGAATATATATATGTGTAGTCTAGGGCATGCCTAATCCCATGGGAATAGTAATGAGAAGATTAATTCCCAAGGGAATACCAGTCCCCTGGAGAATATTAATTCCCTAGAGAATATTAATCCCCATGGGAATTTATATTCCCATGAGAATACCAATTCCCTAGAGGATATTAATTCCCATGGGAATATTAATTCCCAAGAAAACATTAATTCCCAAGGGAATATTTCCTTGAGGGACGTAATAGCAATAATGTAATAAAAATGTAGACAGTAATGACGGAAGTAGTAATAAAGTTAAAGTTAAAGTTAAAGTTAAAGTAAGACGATTAAGAAAAGATCATCTGTTAATTTCTTTTCTTCTTCTGTTTCTTCTTCACAAGAGAGGAGGAAGAAGAAAGATAATAGAAAAATAGCAACAAAAGAACGATTTAAAGATACCTTTTAGCGTTCGAGTCTTTGCAAATTAATCACTTGTCTTCTGACCAGCAGGCCATGCATACTTTGCCTCTCCAACGTCATGACTCAACTATTGAAAGCCAGTTGGGGCTGCAAGAAAGATGATATAGCAATCTAATAATAACACAAGAACACAGTGTTGCACCTTGTGCATGAATAACAGGGTGATGATAAACAGCAATGCATCGAAATCTTTGCAAAATAATGTCTTAATAATGCCCCAATAAACTCATGGGTGAATGAATTTCGTGCTTCTTGGATTCGGCGCCCGGGGCGCTTATCAATTGAAACAAGCAGGCAAGCATTTTTAAATTGAATAGTTTTCATAATCTTCAGCTAAGCAAAGTCAAGAAATCTTAAGGAAAAATGTCATTTTAACTCGGTACTTGAGAGGGGCGCCTATTTTAGAATATGGTCGGTTGAGGGGCGCTTAATTGGGGGAAATACAATGTTTATTTGAAAACGAAATAATATTTACTTAACATTTAATTTGGCAGACATATCTTCAGCGAAAAGACTGCAAATGGACATTCAGTTTATCCACCTGAAAATATAAATGTTGGAAGAATATTAACATGCAATAAGAATAAATAGAAATATAGTCATTTGAACAGAGCAAGAAGCTAAGCAGCGAGATTGCAAACAACGAAACTTCTGTGTGGATAGGTTCGAGTCCATGGATCATGAAAACTTGGTACAATTAATATTATTACGAGATTTAAAGATATGTTATCTTAAGGATTGACACATAGATGTCTATCCCTTGAAAAAAGGTCCAATTTTGACCATGTCAACCAAAGAGTTACTATCCGCTATTCTAAACGCCGTGTAACCAATAAGTTGAGGCCCATAGGGTAATTGAGTTAAAAAAGTGTCCAAGCCTTTCTTAAAAACATTCTGAGATACCCCATTTGTAGGCCAGATGTGAACACAACTTTTAATGCAATAAAGATAATGTAAACTAAACAGTTACCATGTCAAAAGGCAATCGCGGACTTGACATTTCTCCCTTTTTGGCTCTGCTTGCTCGAGTGACGTCATAACTGAAATAGAATTTAATAAACTCAAATATTAGGATCTAAAAATATAAATGCACAACCGAAAGTCAAAAGGTATTCCTTTTCAATTTTATTCTTTGAACGATAGTCATAAAGAACTCTTCCAATTTCGCCAAACGGGATTCGAACTCAAATCCGTTGAAATTTCAGGATGTTCATGTAAAACAAAACTATTGATCGTAAAATTTGCCAAGCGAAGAGTATACATATACACGGGCAGATCTAGTCAAATCTTGAAAAATTTTGACACAACCGAAACATTACAAATAGTTAGGTAATTGCCGAGATGTGTTCGAGCCCCGGGGTCTGACTTCTGCAAAAATTGCTGCAAGTCGAAGTTAAAACTATAAATTCTGCGAAATATATTTTAAGTTGCTTCCACTCACCACGACAACGAATATGAGATCTTCATCAGAGGCCATTTTGTTAAAAGATATCTGGTTTGCTCTTCGTGTCTTCTAATTATCTACAGAAAAATCAACATGAAATAGCTATAAAAAATTAAATCAATTAAAATTGAAATGCAATTGAAGTTGAAATACAATTGAACAAAAGAGGTAGTTGGTTGGCCTTTTAATAACATCTCAGAATAATAAATTCAATTCATGTAAGGGAAGGTGATCGCCATCTTTGTTGTTCGATGTCACGAAGCTTCAAGTTTTTATTTACGAAGGATAAAGCAGAAAAAACCAAAAAATAAAATGGAAAACTTGCCAATTCACATTTTGAAACGAGAAAAATCAGAGGATAGCTGCCACATTTCGATAAATGCCAAGCATGTTGTGAAAAATCCTCCTTCTTCGCACATCAATTGCATTCGAATCAAGAACAAGAAAAAGCAGCAAAAAGGTACGAGGTGAAATTTGAATTGGATGCGAAATGCCTGCCGGGATAGGGCGCAATGATGATCAATATCAACAGTTAGAAGCAGATGACATCATCTGATATAGAATAAAGCGAATAAAGTTTTACCAAACGCATGCGTACCTGCTGATGTTCCCACATGCAATCGATGCATGGAGGTATGATGTGGTATGAACGATGCAGGTTTCAGCTGAGTCGAATGAAGACAGCAAAACTTCTGTGCGGCAAATTTCAACCATTGAGCTCCCCTGCCAATGGTCGGCATTCCTTCAGTAATGTTTTGTCATTGTCTTCAACAATGAATATAATAACCAGCTTAGAAATAAGTTCTAAGCTTGTTAATATATTCACAAATCAATTTATTTCTAAAAAAAATGGATTTATTATGAAAAAAGAATTAGGTATAACTTGTAAAAGGAACATCCAGGGAAGAAAAAACTTCGCCACAAACGGCGAAACCCTCTCTTCCACAGGGGGGTCAGTATACTTCCCCGTGTAAGGCTGCTACTATGCCCCCAATTTCCGTATTTTGCCAGAGCACTACATCTCCCAACCAAGCCCCAATTCTACATTCTAAGTGAGAATGCAAATGCTCTACCCGATACGAAAGTGCCGAAAATACCCAGTAGCATTTAACACCTAGGCCCAGCAACCGCCGACGCAATTGGACAAAACATTCAACGATGTATACATACCGAGATGGCAATCAATTAGACGTGGGAATGCAGTATGATGAGCATGCGTATAACTGACTTCAAACATCGTAAGGCATCTCATGTATACGTCGGCTGCAAGAGAAAATAAAATGAAATGAATGATGGAACAACATAAAACAGATAATAAATAATCGAAAAACAGAGACGTACCTTTGTTAAAAAGTACAACATTTTCTACACATACAAGATTTTTAAAGTTTCTATATTGCCAACAATATCTGTATGAAAATATATTAAACCACCCTCCCTATCAGACCATTCTCTCTATTAAACGACCCCCCCCCTCTATCAACCAGCATCATATAACAATCGCAACGAAGAGAAGCGGCAGTCACAGTGACGTGATACAAACAGATTAAGCAAGAATTAACATGATGACATCAAATTAACCTGAAATAAATAATCCAAATAAATGACGTCACAATAATTTCACATTAACTATATGACGTCATATCGACGTCAAAATGACGCAAAGGTTGAAAGTTATCTAATTGAATAAGAATGACAGTAAAATTAGATTATCTAAAAACGCGAAATATGATTAAAACTAATTGATGGTAAATTAGTTAACTATACAAGGCCTGCCTACTAGTAGAGTAAATCTACGCAATTTCTAAGTCTGTAGCAACATATAAAGCAACGCGACCCCCCCGGTTAAGCATATCGCACCTATGTAAATCTAATGCAATTCATTTATTATCACGGGAGCAGCATACGAAAACGTAAACGTCAAAAGATTATGTGTTTATCTCTAAGGTGAATCTATTAGTCCCTATACCTAATTCCTTACGGAACAAATCAATATACACTACTCGTATATGCATGAGAAGTGAAAAGGGGGGAGAAAGTGTACGGTAATGTGGGGTAGTATGAGCCAGTATCATAAGCGACAATCAGACAGTATATCGATATTACAAACGAATCATTCACATAATGGGGATTCCTATACTTATCGAATTTCACTGTATGCATAGCGAACTACACATCTGGTCCCTTGCTGAACTGTTTCATACTATACAATTCACCCTCATATAACGAACTTCACTGTATGTAGCTAACTAAACAACTGGTCCCTTGTTGAACTGCCTCATAGTATACAATTGACCCAGACTCAACAAACTTCGTCAATTAAACCTTGTTTCAGCGAGCTTTCGTTCATATAAGCGTACTTCATTCGTACAAGTATTTGCTGGTTACAACCCCCTGATATAAAATGATTTACTTGGCTCCCATTTGGTTCGCTTTTTCTGCGTTCGCTACATCAAATTCCACTGACAAATATAACAAAATGAAAAGATCCACATTTGTTCCACATAAATTGTACGACAGGAATACCTGGCTATTATCTGTCCCAGCTATAATCGAAAAGCAGAGCATAGCACAGGGATCAAAGAGTTGTCACTTCTTCTATCATAGCAACATCAGATGTAGTTGTTGTTATTTCGTGTTCCATTGTTTCATTTTTGTTGCTATTAACGTGAACAGTCACGTCATTAAGTTTTATAGCCGGCTGCGAGTTTACCGCCAAAATCTTCAATACCTCCTCCTTATCTTCGATCACGTGATGCTGATCTTGATCACATGACTCCATTTCTTCACCTGTCGTCTTTGCCCGCTCCATTTCTTCCTCTCCCTCCCACTCATTCGCTCCATTAGTCGTCACCACAACAGTCTTAACAACAGTTGTTGTTGCTGTTGTTGAAGTGATGACGTCATTATTCACATCCTCCTCCGTTACGTCGTACGTGTCTCCCATGTTTCAATGACGTTATTCTTGCCAATTGATGTCTCGATCACTTCCACACTGGTTATGTGTCCCTGCTTGTCCTTGTCCCCCTTTTCCACGACCACAACGGCATCAGGTCCACAACGTCCAACGGAGTTGCCACGCGAATCGGCGAGGCAGGATGTTCCGCTTCTGGTACAATACTCTGGACAGGTTGCTCCGATTCGTCAGCTTTTACGGCTGTCACTTCGAATCCAGAACCATGATGCTCGACTTCCGGTACAACCATGTCAGCTTCCGGTGCACAACTTTCAGCACCTCGAACATCCGGTCCAACAGGTCCAACTTCTGGCTCCAGACTTTCAATTTTGCTTACGACATTGTTGCTTCCTTCATATTCGACACTGACAACTTTCTTACCTTCGATCTCAGCTACTCCACCTGTTGCAAGGTCTCCTTTAACGTCACTTGAACTGGCCTCTGCTTGGTAAGGAGGCGGGATGATTTCTTCATCCTTTGGTAGATCTGGATCGATGTAAGTTGGCTCTGTCAATTCAATTCAATTCAAAATTTGATTCAAACAAGGTTGATAGATAGTTATACATGGTTACGCGGCTATAGATTCATGGACTAGCTATTCGTTAAAGACCCATTGTCAACCAACAAAGCAGACCCCATAAGTATGGAGCCTTCCTCTTGTTTATCAACAAAGCGCCTACGTAGTTACATGAATTTCTGGGTCAGAAATTAAAAATCGCGCAGCTACTTGGCTGTAACATTGAAAACTAAACAGTCTTCTGCTACACGTGTTTTTGCAATTGCAAGTAACCTTTCAAGAAAAACCATTTATCTGCTATGCATTGCCAGTCAATCGAAATGTCAAATATTGAATACAAAGAAGATATTATCGTGTCATAGGATCATAAATCTAAATAGGAATAATCCTAAACCAAGAAGGGCTAGGCTATAGGGTAGGCCGTAAATATGCCTAAGTGATAATAATAACTTAATTGCGCTGTCAAGCTTACCATATTTTGAAGAAGTGAATCTTGATCACTAACAGTGGCTTCAGAGCTTGCATCAGTCGAATCCATAACTGTCATATCGTTCGTATCAGTCATTACGCTTTTTACAATGACGGTCGCAAAATTGGTTCATTAGGCTCACTGCTCTCTTCACAAGCAAAATGGCGAACGAATCCCAAACACTAACCATGTGGAAACATTGACTCTGTTTGTAACTGCACGACTTTTATTTTCTGACATAGAACAGAGCTACCAACAGAGCTAATGTTTCCAAATGGTGAGTGTTAAGGATTCGTTCGCCATTTCGTTGGTGACAGCAAAGTAGCTGCGCGATTTTTAATTTCTGACCCAGAAATTCATGTAACTACGTAGGCCCTTTGTTGATAAACAAGAGGAAGGCTCCATACTTATGGGGTCTGCTTTGTTGGTTGACAATGGGTCTTTAACAAAGTAATCTATCAACACAATAGTTGCAGGCATTGATGAATAAACACAGAAAAACATTTTACAAAGGGTAACTATATATCGTAAATTATCAGCTAACCCCCGTCTCAAATTAACCCTATAGGGCCTTATTCGCAGAAGTCATTTGGAACACAAAAATTTGATTGATTCAGACAACGGAAATGGTAAAAAAATCGTCATTGAGTTCATTGCATTTGAATAATAACAGAAAATTGTGTCGCTTTTGCTATGTCAACTTTTGAAGAATTGCCAAATTTTAAAAGCCGCCCCTTACCTCGAATAAGGCAGTGAAGGAATTATTTATTAACCATTTTAGGAATTATACAAATAATCCTCCCCTTTTATTCAACAAATTATGGCAGCTGATATAATGAACTTCAGCTGAAGTACACAGTAAAATCATTTGTTGTTTAAATACCTGAAAACTTTACAGAAGTTGATTTAGGTTTTCCATCTTTCCCTCTTGGAGTCAACGATTCTAGAATAAAGAGGGAAAGGTTTGAGGTCAGCTAGGCAAGCACTGCTGATCACGAACCAAATATCCATACAAATTAAATGTCAGTTGACATTAAAGGTTAATTGTCATCAAAGGTCATTTGTCATCAAAGGTCAGTTGACATCAAAGGTCAGTTGTAACCAAAGGTCATCTGTCATCAAAGGTCACTTCTCGTCAAAGGTCATCTGTCATCAAAGGTCACTTGACATCGAATGGAGCGTAATTAATAGAACCCACACTAAAAGGTCAATGTCGGTAAAAATTCAATATTGTTCAAAGGTCAATATTCCTATATAAGTGAATATAAAACATAAAGGGTAGAATTAGTTAAAGAACAGGATGGTTTATAATAATAGAGGTCTGTCATAGCAAAAGGAAATGATTTTTATTGTGATTATTAACAATAATAGATCAACAAACGGTAAATGGCAAAAAAGGTCAACAAAAGGTCAATAATAGTAAAAGGTCAATAATACTAAAGGATAACAATTTATACAACCTAAGATTTTTGGACCAAATGTGGATAACCTACCAGTTAGAGATCCCCCATGTCTTGGCCCTAAACTTGCGCTGGTCCCAGGCTGACTTCTCATGCTTCGCTTCTTGGTCGAAGATTTCCCCAAACCTGGAGGGGATAGAAGAGGTCAAAGGGGATAAAAGGACAAAGGACATTGTGTGATTGGTCTTACAACGTAGTCTCTAAACGTCTAGTCTTTCAGCTAGATATAAGAACCATGTTGAATGGCCGCAGAATTACTTAAAGGGTTAGGATCTAGGGATCATTAGAAACAGTACAGATGGCTTACCTGCGACCTTGAAAACCTCAGTAACAAGAAATTTTACAAATCTATCGGCATAAAATGATGGATTGTGAACTGATACTGTGTCCTAAAATAAAACAAAACGAATTAAAAAAGGATTGCTTGATAAAAAAGGGTCTAGTAGAAAAAATGGCTTGATGAAGAGGATGGCTTAATAGAGAGGATGGTTTGATAGAGAGGATGGTTTAAGAGAGGGAATGATTTAGCAGAGAGTATGGTTTGATAGAGAGGTTGGTTTAATAGAGAGGATGGTTTGATAGAGAGGTTGGTTTAATAGAGAGGATGGTTTAATGGAGAGGATGGTTTAATAGAAAAGATAGTTTAATGGAGAGGATGGTTTAATAGAGAGGGTGGTTCAATAGAGAAAATGGTTTAAGAGAGGGAATGATTTAGCAGAGAGTATGGTTTGATAGAGAGGTTGGTTTAATAGAGAGGATGGTTTGATAGAGAGGATGGTTTAATAGAAAAGATAGTTTAATGGAGAGGATGGTTTAATAGAGAGGATGGTTTAATAGAGAGGATGGTTTAATAGAAAGGATGGTTTAATAGAGAGGATGGTTTAATAGAAAGGATGGTTTAATAGAGAGGATGGTTTAATAGAGAGAATGGTTTAATAGAGAAGATGGTTTAATAGAAAGGGTGGTTTAATAGAGAGGATGGTTTAATAGAGAGGATGGTTTAATAGAGAGGATGGTTTGATAGAGAGAATGATTTAGCAGAAAGGAATTTTTAATGGAGAATACTGTTCAAGAAAGACTTGAAAAATATTAAAAAGAAAAACAAATAATCTTACCCCGTCGTGAACAATAGATTTCCAGCTATGTTCTAACTTCTTGACCAATCTAGAAAACAATGGAAGATGACCCAATATCAGAAACTCCCAACAATATCACTATCGCAATAACATGGTCACGATCATCAGAATTATAACATGCACAAGGAGCAGATGTCCCACCTGTAACTCTGCAATATGTCGATGATCCCAAGGAATAGGATAAGTCGATCTCCTTTCGCTGACTTCGCCGGGATACCACCAAGCCTAAAAAAACAAGAACGAGGGTCATGATCACTATTTCTCCGTAATTTGACGTCAACTAACCGATGAAAAGTTACAAAATTCAATGAAAGCTCGTGTCATGGAAACTGACTGAATGGAGAGTTCAACACTTGGGAAAAGTTGATAGAGATAAAGGCTCAATAGAGATGATGGTTTAATAGACAGGGTGGTTTAATAGAGATGTAGGCTTAACAGAGAAAATGGTTTAATAAAAAGAATGGTTTAATAGAGAGAATGGTTTAATAAAGAGGATGGTTTAATAGAGAAGATAGTTTAACAAAGAGCATGGCTTAATAAAAAGGATGGTTTAGACAAAAGAGAAAGAGAGAGCAAGGAGATATAAACATTGCACTGAACTTACCGGCCTGCCTTCGACTTCGTCAACCTTGTCGATTTGAATAGCTTCCAGAGCAGCTCCGAATTCATGTCTTCTTGCAATACGCTCTACAATAAAATAAATACAGCTTCATTGGTACCCCGGCGAAAACAACGAATCGCATTCAATTGAGGCAAAAATTAGCACGAGAACAGGGGGGTTGAAATTCGTGAAAACAATACCTGGGTTCTCTTGCTCGGAAGTATCGTTGGCAGACGAATCAACGTTCTATAAAAAAACAGACAAT
Source organism: Sanderia malayensis (assembly GCA_013076295.1). NCBI lineage: Eukaryota > Metazoa > Cnidaria > Scyphozoa > Semaeostomeae > Pelagiidae > Sanderia > Sanderia malayensis. The sequence continues at coordinate 22,734 of RQOL01000881.1, read as the reverse complement.
TTTATTCCTTAACCCCCGTCTTAATACAAAACAAAAACGCGATGTGAATGGATAGATGAATTAGTTGACGGGGGTAATGTACGAACCTTTTCGCGCAATGCTTGGTCAACATTGTGAATGCCAAGCAACAGACTGTAATCCATAATTTTGAAGCTTTCTAGCACCTGCGACAAAAAAGAAACAATCAAAATTAATTACGTCTCAATTATCTCACGTTAACTGGGTGAAGGTATAATGACGTCACGTTAAATTGATAACGATATAATGACGTCATGGTGACGTGAGGGTTGTATCTCAGCGAGAAAAAAATCGTAAAAGTAGATCATGTAAAAACGCGAAATATGGCTGAAACTAATTTATGGTACATCAGCTAAATATCTACGTATTGTCTTGGAGTATATTAGCGAAATTTGCGAGTTTGTAACGAAATGTAAAGTAACAAAACCATCTGCATAACTTGATCAAATTACATTAATTATACTTGAACAACAGTTAAGCAACTAAGACCTTAAGAGATTGTGTTGTTAAAGAAAGTAAATAGTAAATAGTAAATAGTAAACAAATTTACCCGGCAATCTCGCTTAATTGTTTTCACGACTGCATCATAAGTCTCTTTGTCAAGGAGAATTCTCTGTAAATAAACAGAAAACAACAAAAACAATAAGCGAGTAAATAGAGTAAACAAATACATAAAAAACAATTGTCAAGTTAAAAAACAAATTATATAAGCAAGAAAATGTGAAAAAAACAAAGAAAACAAAACAACAATAAGACAAACAAATAAATATCAATTACAAATAAAACAAATAAAGATGATAAATTTTGATAAATTTTTACTTCCGGATAATCGTTCTTGAAGTCCAAATCTTTTTTCGTGGAGTTTTCTTTGTCAGTTCTTTCTTTGAGGCCTTTCGTTTGAAAGTAGATCCCTTCAACAAAAAGTATTTAGCTTGAATAAATAGAAACATATAACAATCAAAATGTAACTGCAAACTATCAAGCTATACCTCTGCAAACTATCAAGCCATATTTCTCCAAACTAGCAAGATAACTTAACATGAAGTAAGTAAAAATTATTAACCTTTAGGTCGTAAATTTGATGACATCTGAATGTGGTTGGAAGAATATTATTCATAACAGCTAAGCGAATGTTCTATTTGAGACTGAAAAATAAAAATATAATGTTTAAAATGAACGCTTCTTTAAATTCTAATTAAACTAACGAATTAATTGTTAAAACATCATCTCAGATCTAAAATAGCCTTACCTGGTAACAGTAAAGACCGAAGAATTTCGGCAATAGAGTTCTCGGGTTTTGGTGAAGATTCTACAATGTCAAATAACAATGTTTAAGAACAGTATCTTTCATATTATAAATTATAAGCTTTCCACCTTCTTTATCAAACCACCTTCTCTTATGGAACCATCCTCTCTATTAAACCATCCTCTCTATTAAACCACCCTCTCTATTAAACCATCCTCTCTACTAAACCATCCTCTCTATTAAACCATCCTCTCTATTAAACCATCCTCTCTATTAAACTAACCTCCCTATTAAACCATCCTCTCTATTAAACCATCCTCTTTATTAAAACATCCTCTCTATTAAACCATCCTCTCTATTAAACCATCATCTTTATTAAAACATCCTCTCTATTAAACCATCCTCTCTATTAAACCATCCTCTTTATTAAACCATCCTCTCTATTAAACCACCCTCTCTATTAAACAACAGCCATTAATAATGCCTGCCACATACCATATAATAACCGGGCAATAATTGTTGCAAAAAACGTCGCCTCTTTGTGTTGAACAGTTTTCACGATGAAGTTATCATCAGCGGAAAGGAAAAACATGGAACCACTTGCGCCGGGATTCGAAACTTCTCGCAATTCTTCATTTGACAAGGATATCTGCAATAATTAAGTAATCTAATATTACTATTCTGCGATGTCACGTGACGGTGGCGAAACTCTGCCTAAAACAATAGATTCGACCCGAAACAATAGGTCGAACGCCTCAAAACAATGGGACGAAACGGCGAATCGGTGATCAATAAGGCTTTTTTCAATGGGGTCGCAAAAGGTTGACACTTGCATGGAAAGGCTCCGTTTCTGGAGTAGGCAAAAGTTATTCTATTTTTGCAAGCCTATTTTAAAAGAATTTTTGAGTTATTCCATTAATTGCTCCACTAATTGTGCTATCACGAAAAAACGACGGCTTACGCTAGCGAAACTTCCAAATTCGCGTCGCGAACTCCAATTTCGAAGAAAGCGTTCGCTCTTCACGTGACGCGTTTCGCCTTTTGCTGCAATTTGATTGGCTCTTTCGTGACTTCACGTGAAAAGTCACGCGTTTTTCGTTATCATGCAAATTAGCCCTCGGGTTGAACAGCAGGTACTTTTGGAGAAGACGCGTGTTTTTGTTTTGTACACAAAAAGTGAGGTGGACGCCTTTCAAGTGTTTTACCAGCTGAATTTCTTTGTAATGAGCTGTTATTGTTTCAAAGACCCCGGAGAGTTGCAGGAAACAATAGAGAACACAGGTGATAGCTTTGTTTTGTTTTTTGAATGAAAGAGTTGTGGGTTTTGTTGTAGTAGGCAACCGCCATTGTTGCTTCGGCATGCTAACAACGTTTAGGCCATGGTCAAAGTTTTGAATTTTTCCGGCCCTATTTGCACGATTTTCCCCATTTAAATTTTTGACAAGTGTTGTCTGATAACACAACTAAAATAATGTGTTGTTTTTTTTGTTTTTTTTTGTTTTTTACGATTTCCAACAAAGTTGCTTTTCACTCGGGAAGGAGCAATTTTTCACGCAACACGCGTTGTTTTTGCATTTGCAAAAGTCAATTTTAGCCTGCCACAATTGATTATTTTTTACCCAAACACTTTCGATAATTGTTCCCCCAACATATTACCTTCATGTTGGTGTTTTTTCAGTTCAACTGGGTCACTATTTGCCACGGTAAATACTATTTTTACTTGCTAAAGTGTGTTCAGAGGTTTTGCTTTTTGCACGGCTCCGAAATTTCATTCAAACCACTTCCATTAAATGGTCTCTAAGAATTCAGTATTATTTAGTTAAGAGATGAGACTATTTTGCAACGTGTTCGCTGTTTCCTTAGCTACAGTTTGATATATTTTTTATTACAGATTGAGTTTAAAATTTTCAGGATGGGTTAGGTTTTTGAAAGTAACTATTTTTTTCCAAACTTCACACTGAAATTATCAACTTTCGGAAACGGCTTTCAGGGAGCAGCGTGGGCGCGGGGCTGTAGCTTGCTAGGGGGGAAGATTTGACCTCCCACCTTACTTTCTTTAGAAATGTTACGTCGTAGTATGTATGTAAGGTATGTATAGTAGGTATTATTTAAGTATGTATAGTAGGGTATCTATAAGTAGGGTATGTATAGTAGGGTATGTATAGTAGGGTATGTATAGTAGGGTATGTATAGTAGGGTATGTATTGTAGGGTATGTATTGTAGGGTATGTATTGTAGGGTATGTATTGTAGGGTATGTATTGTAGGGTTTGTATTGTAGGGTATGTATTGTAGGGTATGTATTGTATTGTATGTATTGTAAGGTATGTTCGTAGGGTATGTATTGTATGGTATGTATTGTAGGGTATGTATGTAGGGTATGTATTGTAGGGTATATTGTAGGGTGTGTATGTGTATGTATGTATGTATGTATGTATGTATGTATGTATGGGCATGAGCGGGGGCGAATGCAGCGCACGAAGCGCGCCAACCAGATTAAGCTTTCTTTACTTGACGGGCTCCGGGGAGGGAGCGAAGCGACCGAACCCGGCTCATGTATGTATGTATGTATGCATGTATGTATGTATGTATGTATGTATGTATGTATGTATGTATGTATGTATGTATGTATGTATGTATGTATGGGCATGAGCGGGAGCGAATGCAGCGCGCGAAGCGCGCCAACCAGATTAAGCTTTTTTTACTTGAGGGGCTGGGGCGAACGAGCGAAGCGAGTGAAGACCCCTAGTCTAATATATATATTCTACGGAGTCACGTGATAACGCATTTTCCCTGCCAAAAACAATAGATTCGACCGGAAACAATAGGTCGAACGCCCAAAAACAATGGGCCGAATCGGCGAACCGTGTGATCACAAAGGCTTTTTTGTATGTGGGTATATGCCAATGAAATTCACACTGAATGTTTAGTTTATTAATTTAACCAGGGTAATGGATTTTGTTTTTCGATATTCTCCCGAATTTTTGAATTATTCCATTAATTATTCTGCTAATTTGTGCTATCACGAAAAAACTACGGTTTACGGTGGCGAAACTTCCAAATTCGCGTCGCGAACTCCAAATTCGAACAAAGCGTTCGCTGTTCAAGTGACGCGTTTCGCTTTTTGCTGCAAGTTGATTGGCTCTTTTTGCCCGACCCACGTGGTAGGCCTAATGTAAACAAGCCCAAAGTTTTAACCAACAAATTATGATAAGGGATTATCAGGCGAGCGCAGCGAGCTAACCTATTGTACGTGGGGGTTCAAAGAGGCATGAGCATAAGCGAATGCAGCGCACGAAGTGCGCCAACCACAGGCGAGCGCAGCGAGCTAACCTATTGTACGTGGGGTTGAAAGGGGCATGAGCGTTAGCGAATACAGCGCACGAAGTGCGCCAACCACAGGCGAGCGCAGCGAGCTAACCTATTGTACGTGGGGTTCAAAGAAGCATGAGCATAAGCGAATGCAGCGCACGAAGTGCGCCAACCACATTAAGTTTTTTTCACTTGCCCCCCTCCGGGAAGCGAGCGAACGCGAGCGCCCCCGGCTAGTAATAACAATAATATCTAGAAGTGGAAAGTCGATAGTATCACACTGTTAACTGTCAAAGGGTTGACAGTTAAAGACAATATAATCAGACACTTTACCTCCTGGAAATATATAATTTTGCATTGTTTATCAATGGACTAAATGGACCTTCCAGGGGTGACAGTATGAGACAATATAATCAGACACTTTACCTCCTGGAAATATATAATTTTGCATTGTTTATCAATGGACTAAATGGACCTTCTAGGGGTGACAGTATGAGACAATATAGTCAGACACTTTACCTCCTGGAAATATATCATTTCGTATTGTTTATCAATGAACTAAATGGACCTTCCAGGGGTGACAGTATGAGACAATATAGTCAGACACTTTACCTCCTGGAAATATATCATTTCGTATTGTTTATCAATGAACTAAATGGACCTTCCAGGGGTGACAGTATGAGACAATATAGTCAGACACTTTACATCTTGGAAATATATCATTTCGCGTATTTTATCAATGGACTAAATGGACCTTCCAGGGGTGACAGTATGAGACAATATAGTCAGACACTTTACATCTTGGAAATATATCATTTCGCATTGTTTATCAATGAACTAAATGGACCTTCCAGGGGTGACAGTATGAGACAATATAGTCAGACACTTTACATCTTGGAAATATATCATTTCGCGTATTTTATCAATGGACTAAATGGACCTTCCAGGGGTGACAGTATGAGACAATATAGTCGGACACTTTACCTCCCGGAAATATATCATTTCGCATTGTTTATCAATGGACTAAATAGACCTTCCAAGGGTGACAGTATGAATATAGTCAGACACTTTACCTCCGGGAAATATATTTTTTGCGTTGTTCATCAATAGAATAAATGAATTTTCCAGGGGTGATAAAATGAGACTATATTATCAGACACTTTAGGCTCTTGAAATACAGAAATTATCGCTTAAATTTCCACTTAAAAGCTAAAGTTTGAACTTTTCAACAGAAGAGATTTGGAACTTTTGAAGTAGCTGTCAATCAATGTTAATTTCAGAGCAAGAATTTTCTCCCAATCATCATGACCCCAAAGACTTCTGGTCAGTTAAATTGAAATAGTTTTACCTCCTGGAAATATATCGCTGTTTAACTTTAACAATGAATGAGGAAACATTCCAGGGGTAAACTTTTAAAATTAAGTGACCCACCAGAGGTTAGAAATTATCGATATCAATCTACCGGGTGATGAACAAAATAACAAAATTAAAATAATTAACCCGCTCTAGAAATAATATGAATAAAATTGAAACACTTATCATGGATAAGGACGAAATCCCCATGAGAAAACACAATAAACACTTACCAAAAAATCGCTAGGCAACATGCGAAACAATTCGCAAAATATCTGAAAATAAAAAGTGCAAAGTCGAAATCAAAACACAAAGAAATGTATTGTTTACTGCGTTTTACTCAGAGAGATATAAGATAATCTAGAGGGCTAAGTCTAGTGACGTCTCAGAAGTTGGCCTCGTTCGTACTCTAGATTATCTTATATCCCATCTCTATGGTTTTAGTAAGAGTGGTGGCGTAATCTGTTGGTTAAGGCGCTAGGGTTCGTATTCTTTAAAGCTGACCTTCATAGGTTCGAGCCCACGAACGTAGAAGCCTCGAACTACAGACCGTAACCCATTATATTAATAAATTTCAATGCTTGAATTACAGTCTTAAATCTTAAACAAACTTCGGAAAATGCTCGAGAAATACCTTGGAGCATTTTTGGCTTTATAAATCACAATATTATCATGGTTCACAAATGCAAAAACAAGGAAAAATTATTCAAAACATCGTTTTGAAGGGGTTGCATGTTTTGTTATTGTATGTTTAGTTAAAAGACGTGTTTGTTTGCTTGTTTATTTGTTTATTTGTTTATTTGTTTGTTTGCTTGTTTATTGTTATTTGTTTATTTGTTTGTTTGCTTGTTTATTTGTTGTTTGTTTGTTTGTTTGTTTGTTTGTTTGCTTGTTTATTTGTTTGTTTGTTTGTTTGCTTGTTTATTTGTTTGTTTGTTGTTTGCTTGTTTATTTGTTTGTTTGTTTGTTTGTTTGCTTGTTTATTTGTTTGTTTGCTTGTTTGTTGTTTGTTTGTTTGTTGTTTGTTTGTTGCTTGTTTATTGTTTGTTTGTTTGTTTGCTTGTTTATTTGTTTGTTTGTTTGTTTGTTTGTGTTTGCTTGTTTATTTGTTTGTTTGTTTGTTTGCTTGTTTGTTTGTTGTTGCTTGTTTATTTGTTTGTTGTTTGTTTTGTTTGTTTGTTTTTGTTTGTTTGTTTGTTTTGTTTACTTACCGAAATGCGCTGGGTGCATATGATTTGAATTTGAAATCAAATCGATGTGATGGTGTTTCTCTTGAACCAGAACTACGACAGATACACATAAACATAAGCATAAACATGAGCATAAACAAAACAAAAATATTACCATAAGCACAGACATCAACATAAACGTGAAGGTGAGCATAAACATAAACATGAGCATAAACACAATAAGTTATAACATAAAAATACCGTATTTACTCGAGTGAGCGCCACCCCCAATGAGCGCCGCAGTTATCTCTTTTGTAAAAGCGGGGCTTTATTTTCTTGTATCAAAACACACTTAAGTGTTTCAAACTTGTATATTTTACTACTAAAAGATTGTTTAAAACTGACTTGTTTTATTCAAAAATGACATCAACAATCAAATATTCAAAGTTTTTAAAAAGCATCGCCGCCCTATTTACTCGAGTGAATACGGTAAGCCTTGCAAGCAAAAAACTCAACTGACCCTGGAAACCAGACTTTTTCAACAAAGTTGAAATCTGAAATAAGAATATCTCTTTCTTGCTTTGCGGACAATCTGCCAACCTGAAACAGATTTAAAACGGGTTGGGATGATTTCAATTGGAAAAGACAATCATAACCAGATTCACAAGGTGTCAATATCTGGATTTAATAAAAACTACAGTTTGCCTGATAGTTCTACCATGCACAATGCAACATATACAGTATTAATCTAAAAAGTGCCAAGGAACAAGACTTTATAAGTTGGTACTTAGTGGTTCACACAAACAGTGCAATTATTAGACAACTTCCTTGGGACAAATCCTTGTTTCACTGCCCTGTGCCTCATACTGAATAAGAGGCTATGCAGTATAGAATATCTTACCGAATATCCAATGCCAAGTTGAATTGCAGCCATAATGGCTTGACTTGAGGTCTGGGGAGAGAATTTGAACTTGCTCAATTCAACATGACTAAGTTTACAAAATACCAGTTGTAATGATAGCAACTTAGTGTAAGAGTTCTTAATAGATAAGCTGGTGCAACTGAGAAGGTGGTTTAATAGAGAGGATGGTTTGATAGAAATGATGGTTTGATAGAGACGATGGTTTAATAGAGAGGATGGTTAAATAGGGAGGATGGTTTAATGCAAAGGATGGTTTAATAGGGAGGATGGTTTAATAGAAAGGATGGTTTAGTAGAAAGAATGGTTCAATAGAAAAGATGATTTAATAGAGAGAATGGTTTGATAGAGAGGATAGTTTAATAGAGAGGATGGTTTAATAGGGAGGATGGTTTAAGAGATGGTGGTTTAATGGAAAAGATTGTTTAATAGAAAAGATTGCTTAAAATAGAAAAGATAATCAAAGATAGAGGACAGTTTGCTTGATAGGATCAACAAGAAGCAAAGGTTTACCCTTTTGTATGTTGTCTTTCCATCTTCTTTCACTCGCAGATGACCCCTCCTACGTAGTGTTCTGGCTTTAAACGAGTCCTTTCGTTCCAGTGACTGAAAAAATAAAAGATTTATCAAATTTACCTAACTTCAAATCATTTACCAACGGACAACATCACAGACATTAGTGAAAGCAGCTCCTGGAAATTTCAGATTGTTTAACAATGAACTAAATGAGCCTTCCAAGGGTGACAGCATGAGACAATATAGTCAGACACCTTACCTTCTGGAAATATCTAATTTTGTATTGTTTATCAATGGACTAAATGGACCTTCCAGGGGTGACAGTATGAGATAATATAGTCAGACACTTGACCTCTTCGAAAAATATAAATTTGTATTGTTTATCAATGGAGCAAATGGACCTTCCAGGGTGGCAGTATGAGACAATATAGTTGGACGTTTTACCTCTTGGAAACATGTCAATTTATGTTGTTTAGTATTGGATTAAATGGACCTTTCAGGAGCAACAGCCCAAAGTATACAAAATTATAAACCTGTTTTTCTGGAAATATACTACTAACATAGTATATAGCAAACTAAACATCTGGTGCCTTAATTTTCCTGGAAACATTATATTGATAATCCTTAAACAATCAAAAGATTTTAAAACGTTCTGTGGAATAAAACATTATTTATTTACCATTCCACTTTCATCTCTTTTTTCATTTTCTTCACCATCATCTGAAAAAATAACAGAAATTTATTTGATCAAAGAAAGACGATTTCATAGTGATGATTGTGATTGTTTTTAAACATGAAAGAGATCGTGAAAGTTTTTAAAATATAACCATATTAGAACCTTTTCAGAACAAAACAAAATTGATTGTAATGTGATGAATTACTTTCTCCTAATATTTCCTTAAATAAATGCCTTAATAATTAATGAAACATTTAATTTGCAATCAAATTTTCAGGGTAAAAACTTAGTAATCATTTCAATTTTAAAGGAGGACTAATAAATCTAATTTGAGTGCATGAAGGTAATTTCAATTTTAAATGCTCAAACTTCAAAAATTGTGTATAAAAACTTGTGCTTGCTCACATATGTATCTTCACAAGAAAAATTGTCCTTTCTTATGCTGGGCCATAAATTGATCACAATTAAGGCTATAATCTAAGCAGTTGATAGTTGATAGATGCACACGTATGCTTGCTCTATCTTTAAAAGTATGGATTTCTAAGGTTGAGTAAAGATGGAGCGTTTAATATAGCACACACAAGACGGTATTCTAAGCAGTTGACAGCTTTGGTAGAAATAGAAATAACTGGCACCTTCGGTATATTTCCGAAAAGGGATAGACTTGGCATGACCTCATCAAACCAAATGCAGCTAAAATTACGCCACGATGAACCTTAAAATAACTTGAAATTAATGGCATGCACTAGGCGTTTCCCACCAACCACTATATTCAGCATAATTGCCGCAAAGCGTATCTAAAAACAGCTAAATTTCAACTTCCTATCTTGTCGATTCATTCAAGAGAGGGCCTAACCATTTCTTGGCGAAATGACAAACTTATGCGATAGACACATCGCAAGTATACAACAATCAACAACGAAATGGCTTACCTTTCTCGTCACTTATAACATCGAGAGGATACTCCGCCGGTTTTTCAGCCATTAAGTTATTATTTCATGTATCCACGCTCGCATTTGCTTTTTAAATGAATTTTACAAATATTTTAGCAAATTTTGAGGCGAGGTCTGCAACAACGATCAATCTTCCAAGTTTTCCAATGGAAAGGTGAAACGGAACGAACGATTAATTGAATACGAGGTTTTGCTCAACCGAGGCTCTGCCGTCATACACTTTGAGTATTACAATGATCATAAATTTATTAAGCAAATGAAAAGTGATCAGAAATAAACATTTGCATATGACGATTTTAAAATCAAATAGCTTCAGTCATGTCAAAGGAAATGGAATTTCAAAATTCCACTCGCGCATTCCAAGAAGGGTTGGGATAGACTTATTGCAGCCAGCAGACTTATACTAACTAAATTTAAAAACTACGTACCTTAGGTGTATTAAATTTCGTGGTGTATTATAATTCGCCCGTACTTGAATTCGCGCGTTTTAAATTGCGCACAAGTCTTTCATATTTTCGCGCAGTCTTGAATTCGCGTACACGAGAAAGTAGACAGAATGATACAACAATTCAGTTCAAAAGAAAATATATTTCTGAAACGTTACTCTTGACTGAAAGTAACTTTTTTATAAGAATGGGTCTTCATACTGGCGCTCTTTTCCTAAGAAATCTATAATCCCAGCCTTCTTAAGCCCTTTGACCGCTATATCTGGTCTGTTTTGCATGCGGTCATAAAAAGATGTAAACCACTTTGCCTGTATCTGCTTCAAAGTACTGATTCTCCAGTCTAATTTTTCTGCTATTTTGCATTTGCTGCTGAACTTGCCGATGCTTGAAATGCAGAGCTTTTGTTTGCAACAAAAGTCTAGGATACTCAATATTTGTGGATGAAAAGTGACTGGCTGGAATCAGCTGAGATCGTGGTCGGTAAGTTATTGATGGCAAAGAAGTGTACTCCATTGATGACAATGATGACGAGGTATGATGTAGAATTAGAGAAAATAATGGTCTTTCAGAAATGATAGATAATGGAGAGCAGTTTGAGCTAAGGTGTGGATCTCGTAGTTTTCACAATACAGAAATTTTGGACGCCCAACTTAACGAAAAACTAGAAGTCGTACATGAAAAGAGGCAATGCTTATGATCCTTATGCAATGGCCTTTCGCATTAAGACAAGAAGGACGATCGACCGTCATCGGCGTAAAAGAGAAAGTGAAATTTATATACTGAACGGATCAAATTCAATTCAACGACCAGATTTAAGCTCAATTTTCGCGCAGTCGGGGTGCGCGAAAAATAGTACAGCGCGAATTTAAATACACCTAAGGTATCTGAAGATGTTTCAAACTATCTTTTAAAAAGGTGGATATAGCTGTGGGGTTCCTGGTTCATAGAGACCAGATGTTTAGCTTTTCTATATACAGCGAGTTTGTTATATCAGGGTGAATTGTATACTATGAACAGTTCTATAAGGACAAGATGCTTATTTCAGCGATGTACGTTTGCTAATCATGTAACACCAAACTCCACTCCACTGTATCATTACGGTGATACTATTAATATCAGTGTGACTCATGTTAATTGAAGCCAGCGGCCATGGCCAATTACAAGCGCCCCATTTCTTCTGCCTCAGGGAAAATTGGATTTAATTAACCCAATTGAAATAAAAACAAGTTATGAGAATAGGTCATTTCTGGAATTAGCAGATAGAAATCTAAAAAATCCTTTGCAATATAATAGCCATTGTGCTATGGAGGTGCGTCAATCAAATGTCTTTCAAACAAGGTCTGTTTGTTGATAGCCACGGATAGCCACGTAGGAACGTAGACTCACAATTTTGAATATCGAACAATTTACAATATTGTAATACATATATGGAAAAATCACTTCACAGAGTGAAGGATATATTAGTGTACATTAATAATATGGGAATAATAATACGGGATCTTTTGTGTTCAGAATGAAAGAGGGGAAAGTAGAAATATTTCGAGGGCGTGATAGGACATGTTTCTTCTTCTCGAGATTTTGAAGAAAATTTTGCAAATTCTTATCAGATTAAGAACAGGAATTGAGTTTTAATCACAAAAGTGGTTGGCGTTGTTATCGGCTTTTCTGTTTTGAAATCATGAGAAATTTAAATACAAAAGCTGTGGAATTTTAATCTGTTTTCAAGTCTTTGCTAAAAGTGAAAATACTAGACTGTAGCAAAGTGTTCTGAGCACCACAAAAGTAACATTGAGGAATCAAGGATTGATGATAAATATTACGTGATATTTTCAATTTCTCTCCATGCAAAGGGCGAAAATAGTCTGTTTCAGTCGATTGAGAAAAAGACAGAAAGTGCTGAGAATATTTGTAATTGGTAATGTATCTATCTTAAATTCTGATGTTTTCATAACGTGGGCAAATATTTATCTCGCTTCTAAAATGAATTGTTTTCACTTGTTATTGAATTCCCACAGAGATTTTAGACATTTTTGAATCGTAGTTATTGCTTTTTCATCATCAGAAGAATAAAGGGATTTATGTCTGAAAATAGAAATTGGACAGAAATATGATTAAAAAAAGATCCATCCATATTATCAGGGTAGTTTGTTGGGCGAAATGTGAGGGTGTTATGATGTAATGCGAAAGTGAAAGCTTGTATTTTGTGCCGAGGGGAGTTTTAGTGGCGAAATGGATATAAATCGTTACAATTTCAGTATTTTAAAAGGTTCAAATTCTTCATTTTGCTGCCTGGTGTTTTTACAAAGAGACATTTGGCTATGTTTCAGCACCAAAAGGAGAAACTCATTGTTTAAGCACAGTAGGCCCAAGCTTGTCATTGTGATAGACAATGACAGAAATATGCAAGCGGGAAATGTAAAGGAAAGGTATATTGATTTGTAGCTTCACAGAACGGGAAAAGGGTCATTAACTCTCGAAAAGATGGCCAAACAGGAGGAAGGAAAGCCAAGAAATATTCGATATTCACGACAAGGCAGACATGATGAGGCATTGAGGGCGAAGGCTCAACAACTTTTCTCTTCGCAAATGATGTCTAGGCCTGCGGTAGCGAGGAACAATGGCAGGGCGAATTCAACAACTGCAAATGAATTAAATTCCAAACGGTTTTTTCAAGAGAGGAATTATAGCGACACGGCAGCTGGGAATTATTCAAAGTCTACTGATTTTAATAATAGAAAGAAGAAATGTATGCATTCAGAAAGCGAACTGAAAATATAATAGCTGGCCAGGATAACGCACGAGTTTCTCTAAGAAGTGTTCCCAATGGGAGACCAGTTGGAGTTAGGCCAAGCAGTTCTTCAAAAACAATACAAAAAATCCCGAGCAAAGAAAACGGGGAGGATGGAAGTTATGATTCACACGAGAAGAGAGTTATTAACCACGAAAGTAAACAACATGGGAAAAAACTAAATGTTTATAACAGCGAGACAATCGATGATAATCCTCAGAAAAGGGAATCTATTCCTGATGAACATAATGATGAGTTTGAGGATGTCAAGGGAAATTATGGTGCTGTAAACGCCGTAATTAATAAAGAAAAAAGCCAAATTAATGACAGAAATTGTGGTGAAGTTAGACACACTGAACAATCGATAAATCTCGGTTCTATCGACGGAAACTCCAGTGATTTTAGGGAGCGAAAGGGAAATTTAACGAAGAAATCTAATTCCAACAGTGGAAGTAGTCAGACCGAACAACAAAATAAAAGAGTGAAAGTTTCTTTCAAAGGTAAGAAACAAATACATGTGATTAAATGTAAATATTGTCTAATATGTGTACATATGCTGGTTTATTAATATTTGTTGGTCAATATAGTGAGTTTATGATGCATCAATTTCTTTGAACATGACAACAAAGTATAAGGCAAAATATACAGCGCAGATATCTCACTAATGAACTCTTTTAAAATAGAGAGTTGGTTTGGTTGTATTAAAAATTTGTGAAATTCGTTGGTTAACTGATATTCATACTTCAAATAACTCCATCAAATATTGTCTTACAGCCATAGCCAATAATTAATTCAAAGACTTGATTTTAATATTGTGATCGTAATTATTTGATTTTTATTTGATCATTTGCAACTTCCAATTCGATATTTTTTGCTATCGACAATTAACGACTCTGACAAAAAAGTTATTTTTATACGGATGACCAATGGCTGTTTTAACTAGTCTGATTGTACGCAATTTAATTTCCTAAATGACTTTCAATCACCTACATGTCTGCCAACACCCTTAGTTATAGTTAGTACGTAATAAAAATATTCTTTTAACTCTCAGAAATAAACATGGATGAAGACAAGCAGAAGGCAAAGAAATTAGAAATTCAAGAGAAAGTTATCTCCTTTCGGCGCAAGTCCATAGAAACCTGTTAGAAGAGGATAATTTCGATGACGTCACACCGCAGGTTCAAGACCGCACTTTGTCGCAAGTGTCACGTGACCTAATGAAGTCGAAAGAAGAGTTGATAAATCGCTCTAAGCAATGCGGCCTAATGTTGAAACAGTACAGAAAGCGAGATGAGGAGAAGAGAGAAATTTCAGCAGTTGCTAACACAGCAAATCTCAACAACAACAACAACAGTAGCGCAAGGGTTGCTGGGAGCAAACAATCCTCGTTGGGAGGGAGAATGTCGGTCCGAAATATCCCTCGACCACGAGCGCTAGCAGTTTCGAAGAGGAATTTCCGCAGGATTTCGCGCAGCCTGATAAACCTTTGCGCAAGCTGTCGTTACAGCAACAACAACAACAACAAACCAAATCGCTGTCGGACCGCCCGAGTTCCTCCTCCGAAGTGGTCGCTGCTCCGCATTCACCTAGACTGACCAAACAGCGCAATCGAGTTACATTGATTCCTGGCTCCAATCGCAGCAGAATCGAATTAGCAGTCTTGTCAGTGCGATCAAAGAGGACCCCGACACTGCGGAGGAGGATAATGCGCCCGCTGGAAATAGAATCCAAGAGCAAAAAACGATCGAAATAAAAATTCAGGAGCTACGAGACCGCTCCTCCTCAATGCCCCAAGATTCTTCCTCCGCATTTCTCTCCTGGGGTCGACGCAGCGACGATTCGAGTAGTTTCGACGGGGATGACTCGGCCTCCTCGAGGGGCATCCCCATACAGCACACGAGGTCGGCTTCGGGTGAGGAGATTCTCGGCGTTGTGGCGATTCCCCAGGCTGTGACGCGTTCGGCTCCGAATACGAGGCTGCCCAGTCGGGGTGAATCGCCCGCGGACAGTCCAATGCTGTGCAGCAGAAACCAGCAAGGTGGAGGAGCGTTTCTGCGCCAACATCCTCAACAACAACAACATCAAACATTCGCAGATGAGCTGCGCAGCACGGCGAGGCATAGCATGAACATGTTGCAACGGAGGAGATTCGAAGTTGCCCAACAGTCGTTGAATTTAAAGCGACGTAAGAGCTCAGAAACGAGGCTGCTTCAAGATGGCACAGCGATCTCGAATAATACAACTGTTTGCACTGGCGAAGTTATTAATCAAGATGGAAAAGTTAACAGGGTAGTTAAAATTGAAAAGAATACCGAGCAAAAGAAGAAATTTGTTCCGACCAACGTTGAACCAAAACTGAAGAAAGAGACAACATTTGATACAGAAGTAACAACTAACATAGTCCCAGCCATTGAGACCAGTGTCAAGGGCTTGGGGCTACACCAACACGAAGAAGCATGTCCCCCCGTACTAGCAGTAGCAGTATCGTTGTCTCCCCAAGATCATTTGACCCCCTTGGACCTGTTGACCCCCAGTTACACCACCTGACAGTGGTAAATTTCCAGCAAACACTCACCAAAGTTCGCCATCACCACGTAATCAACAAGAGCTAGGCGAAAACGAAGCTGCCTCGTTTGAGAACGTAACTGGTGTTACACCACCGTTTTCCAATGGTCGCATCCTTCAAGAAAGACACGCCAATTGTGGAATTGAAGGCAGTAGGCATAGTTTTCCCGTGGCTGTGGTCAAGCCATTACAGCATGCCAAAAGCCAGTCATATGATAGTTCAACCTCTGATAGTAGCTTTGATAGAGGACGCAAGGTCTCGACGCCAGAGCTAAAATCCGGACTCGCAGCGAGTCGGACCAGCATGTCGACAGATTTGGATGAATTGATGAACTATGGAAAACCCGGAATGGCTGACTCGGAATGTGCTCCTTCGCAGCAGACGATCGCGAATTATAACATGCGGCGCAGCTGCGAGTATGACGGCCCCGGTTATAGCAATGCGCCATCGCAGGGGAATAATCGTCGATGGAGCAACAGCTCAGTAAGCGGCAGCCAATTGTCAAAACGCGATGCTGATGAAGACAATATCAGCGAAAGGGCTGTTGATGTTGGTCCGGGGAATTCGCAGTCCAATGGTCCGAGATTTATCATGCAAGAATTTCAGTGGTATTCCGCACCGAAAAGCAGGAATACTTTCGCAACCCAACAGAAATCGGAGAGCCTCCCGCAGCAACACACGCAGGACCTGACGCGGGGGAAACTCGAGAGGATGAGTAAATTCAAACGAGGCTCTAAACTACTCGAATCCAAATATTCGTCATTCAGTAAGTCCTTGAGAATCTGTCAAAAATCGGAAAGGAGAAAATAAAATTGATGAAGAACCGATCGTCAACAACAACTACCGATAAGTCTCCATCAACAATAACAAACAGGTCTTCACCGAAGGTTGACAGAAACGAAGAAAGTGATGATGAGATCATAAGAGGGGAGACAAATCTCGTCGGTGATCTAGCGCTGAATGAGGAATTTGCGCGCAAAATGGAACGCAGAAGCCAGCGATTATCAATGGATGCGAGTGGGTTGGGAATTACTAGTGATGATAATACTTGTGATGATGGGGTGGGGTGAAGAGGAGATTGGAGCCATCCCCGGTCGGGAACATGGGAGCGAGGCCGAAGTCTGTGGCCGTCATGGATGCAACAAGAAGGTTTCCCGATTCTAACCAGGCAACAACGCATAATGGTGCGAAAACGAGGTCTGGCTTGGAAACGAGGTTTGGAGATTCTGAATTCGAAGCGAGAAGGAGGATTGGTGAAAGTCCTCGTAATGCGAAGCAAGTTGATAAAATAATGATCGGGTTTCCCGAGAATGGTGTTGATAAAGACAGCCAAACTACACACGCAATGATGTCACAAAATGGTGGCGCTGCGAAGCATATCGTTGTTGATGTTACTGCAGAGGAGTGGCGAGGGATGGATTCCCGCCAAATGAATCGACGATATGACGTAACGGGGAAACAAAGGGACCATTCTGGAGTTGCTGTACAAGAGTCGAACGGAGCGTTGGGTAATGTTGATCAACAACAACAATTTGTTGATTATGATGATGATGATGACGAGCAGGAGATGGTTCAAATCGCCCGGAAGATATCGACACTGCGTTCGAGCCAATACAACATAAGGAGAAATGATCACCGGTGTGACGGGCAGGAGATAATGTGACGTCATCTACTGTGACGTCAAGAGATGGACTCAAGAGTGAAGACGGTTGTTTAGAAACAGTTGGGTCATCTTCCGTGACAACGGAGAGATCCACGCGGGGAAATGTGGCGCTGGGCGGAAACGCGACGTCAAAAAACAGTGTGACGTCAAATGATAATAGGACGTCAGATAATGTGACGTCAAAAAGCAGTGTGACGTCAAATGATAATAGGACGTCAGATAATGTGACGTCAAAAAGCAGTGTGACGTCAAAGGACGATAAAACGTCAGATAATGTGACGTCAACTGGCAAGAAAACGCTGTTGGAGGTTGCCAGCACGCTGGATGAGAATGATATTAGCCAAA
Source organism: Sanderia malayensis (assembly GCA_013076295.1). Taxonomy (NCBI): domain Eukaryota; kingdom Metazoa; phylum Cnidaria; class Scyphozoa; order Semaeostomeae; family Pelagiidae; genus Sanderia; species Sanderia malayensis. The sequence goes on along the minus strand of RQOL01000881.1, from coordinate 4,765 downwards.
ATAAGGATGATGAAGGTGGGCATGGTGTCAGTGGTAATATTAGCAAGGATGAATCGACGGCCGTGAAACGAATAAGCAACTCGTTATCAAGGGTCATGACTGATTTGAGAGAGCTGAGAGAGCAAGACATGACTCTTGCGTCACAGCTGCTCGGCCTCGGCAAGTCGATAAAACATTTCAAGAAACAGAAGAAGGAAATGGAAGCGAACCTATCCGCCATTTTGGATAATGGTGATTACGATGATGATGATGATTATGATGACTCGAGCGACGAGGAATATTGAGGATTTAAAGATCAAAATAAAGGTGGGCAAAACTTGATTTCTTTCTTTCATCTGTATTTGTATTATGCGTGGTTGTCTGGTGATAGAGTTTTTTTGGGGGGTTGCGCTTTTCGTGGTAACGAAGTTGCGGTTGAGCCCTGATGCGTTTAACACCTGGGGGAGGGGGCATTTGTGCTTGTTGACGAGCGTTCGAACTACCGCGGTGAGTTCGAGTTAAGTTAACAAGTAATTGCATAACGCACACAGAAATGGTATGTAATCAAAGGTGACAAAAAGACTTTGAAAACATTGAGGAATTAAATGCCTGTCGACTTATCGCGAAATAACTGTATCACTCGTAAGTGTTCGTGAATAAATATTGGAGAAATGTTTTATCAGGCTGACTTTCTTATTTTCTTCATGCAGTTGACATATTTTGGAGTGAATTATGGAGAAGATTGTGGGATGAAATTGAACTCAAAGCAAATATTCGAAGCTTTGTGCGAACAACCTCACCACGAACTCTGACAGAATAATGGTATCTGCATTAGGCCCTTGAAATAGAAATTGCCAACAATTATTTCCTCACCAGTTGTTTTAGTTAACAATTATTTTTATTTAATGACCCTATTTATTTATTTATATTATCATATGTATACTCAAATTATTATTTATAACCATTATTAATTTCCATGATAATTTTTTATTGTTCACCGGCACCGATTATTAATTTTAATAGAATTGCTTTGTATTTTTTACAACTTTTTTTATCATTCTAGGGGATTAGTTTTTACGATTTATTTTGAAAAATTGTTGTGCTTGCCCAGCATTATCTTAATTGTCTCGATTTATTGAGACTTGATAATTAGCAAATTAAACCACTAATGAAAAACAGGCGTCAAAAACGACCAATAGATTATTATCATTAGTATCTTTAAGTATTATTACGAAACATTACAACATATTATTTCTATTAGACTGGATTTTATGCTATGTATGTTTTTTATAACAACAATTGGCTCCAGCTTTCATTTTCATTTCATTTCATTTTACATTTTTTACCCACGGTAACCCCGTCAATCAAAATAGACTGCTTTACAGGGGGCCGTGCAAAAAACTACAAAATTACATATTGAAAACTTACTTACAAAATTTCGGAAATAAATAGTCTAATAATAAATAATCTAATCTATAAATACGTATTTGATCGTATTTGATACGTATTTGATACTATAAATAAGTTGATGCTACATAAAAGAAAAGAAAAGTACTCTAAAAAGGAAGCTCTCTGCATTTGAGCCTCTTTTTGAAAGTCTGTAGAGTGGGTGCTTGTTTGACATCCAAGCCCAATCGGTTCCAGGTTTTAGGCCCACGATATGAAATAGATTTCTGTCCGTTGGAAGTTTTAAAAAGAGGAATTCGCAAGTCAGTTTCTGTGTTTCTCAGTTTAATAGTATTACGAGCTGCATTTTTAACAAATAGCTCGGACAAATATGTAGGCGCAAGATTATTAGTTGCCTTGTACATAATAGTCGCGGTTTCATTCAAAACAATCTCTGATATAGGCGGCCATTTCAGCTTCTTTATCAGATTTCCTGCTGAAACACAGTAATTACTGTTTGTAACAATCCTGGCAGCTCTGTTTTGCAACTTTTGGAGGGTATCAGTTAAAGTATTACCACAACACCCCCACACTGAGCAGCAGTACCGAAAATGGGGCTCTACAATTCCTCTGTACATTTTACTGAGCGTTTTCTCTGGGAGAAATTTCTTGGCATATTTCAGAAAGCCTAAGGCTCGAGAAACGTTTGTTCTCATATATTTTATATGCTCATCCCAAACAAGATGACTGTCCAATTGAACACCAAGGTACTTGGTATTTTTTACAATATCTATCTGTGTGCCGTTTATAGAGAAGCAAGGCTGCTCAGTGATCTCATCAGAGACCATTTTAAGCTTTGGTCGCGATCCAATTACCATTGCATGAGTTTTGATAACATTAAGGGACAGTTTGTTACCAAGGAGCCATACTCTTAGACAATTTAGATCCTCATTCATAACTTGGTTAATTTCGCAAATATTTTTTGAAGCGTACGAGAGACTTGTGTCATCTGCATACATAGTAACGTTACATTTTTTCAGAGCAAGGGGAAGGTCGTTGATGTAAATTAAAAATAGCAGAGGACCAAGGCATGAGCCCTGCGGAACACCACAAGTGACCTCTTTTATGTGCGAGCATGCATTCTTTACTCTGCTAAATTGTCGCCTGTTTTTCAAATAGGAAACAAACCAAGACAATCCTGGAGTCTAATCCTGGAGTCGGACTTTAATTTGGAGTTTATTATTTTTCCATGTAATTTCACCCTCGGATTTCCATATTTCTTTTCTTATTTATTTGTGTGTTTCAATTTTCTGCCGAAAATAAAGGAATTGCTTGATTTAAGGCCTTCGGATGTTGTTACTAACTTCACACAACCAAAGCGAGGCAGCCTCGTTTGAAATCTTAAACATTCACTTCAATGTTATCTCCAATATCCACTTATTATTTTCTTTTTTCTGTCGATAAAGATTGTTCCTACACAGAAAACTTATGGTGCTTGGGTTAGGCCCCTGTTTAAATTAACAATCACAAATTGACACAAATCCACCATCATCACATGATCAACAATAATCAAGCGAGAGCGAGGCAGCCTCGTTTGAAGGAAATGTTTAATAATTGCCAATATTTTCTATATTAAAGTCGATACCTCGTTTTAAACTTTAAACATAACTTCCAATAAAATCGATTAATTTTTGTATTTCGTGGTGTGAACATATTGAGTAAAAATTAAAAATGATTGTTTTTCAATCGTTGTGGTGTTTTTGTATTTCACGTTTGCAGCTGTTTATAACAAACATATCTCGTAATTACTTGCTTGAAATTCACTTATAATTAGGCCTAAATTAGCATTTTTAAGAGTGTAGTGTATTGTTGGTTCTATCTTTCGTGCTATTTTGCAAAGTAATATGTTTCATTATTTAAATGTTATGCATGAAATGTTCAATTCTCAAATTTCGTCTGTCTGCCTCTCGATGCCATCAGGCTGTTCATTTCGCGTTTACTATGGAAATTCTAGTGTGTTCAATGCGCGAAACTTCCTAAGATATATACGGGACTCGCGAAATCTCAATCCCGCAAAAACGTTCAATGCCTAGAGCTTAGCATGCGGAATGCAACAGTTTTAAAAAGTATGCGATAACTTTTGTTCGGACTCGATATTTTTCATTGTGCAGTTGGTTTTGCCGATTTTGAGCCTCAATAATCTCGTAAAAACCATTTTTTTAAACTGAGCCAAATATAAAAAAAACTGCTGAGATAAAAGCGCTTCATATCGAGCAGAATTTTTTCAAAACCTACTCCTTGTTGCAAGTTTAGCAAAAATGTTGCAAAAATTGCAAGTTTAGCAACAAGGTTTGATTTAAAAGGTCGAGTTACTTCTACTTAGACTTTACGCTTTTCAAGAATTTTAATATGGGGATTGGATATGTATTGAGCGTGAATACCACTGTAGGTAAACAATAGAACAATGAACGATAACAATATTACAATGGATACTGAGTGAAGAACAGCGAACTAGAACAATAGAGGATAACAATGAGCTAACAATGAAACAATGGAAAAGAAAAAATTGTCCAATCATGTTAAAGCGATTTACATTTGCCAACTTTTTCAAAACCTGGATCTGACTTGGGTGGGTCAAGTGTGGACCGGACCATAAAGTTTGAAGCGCTTACAACAAAGTTTTATATTTCATAGGTCTAGGTCAACTATTTGTTTTGCAAATTCAACAAAAAATGCGTAAAAATAGAGAAGCTTGTTGCGGCAATTTCAGTAATTTTAGTCCGGAAAAACTATATCAATAGTAACAAATGTTGACTGCAGTTAGGCCCAATAAGTCAAAATAGGTCACAAATTGTAAGACGTGGTCGCAAAATTAAAATTGGAAATCAAATAATTACGAGAAAAAACTCACCGAAAATCTTCCGAAACCTCCATTGACTTGTAAACTGTCAACTTCTTCACTGCTCAACAAAACGCTGCATGAAAATGCCGACTTTTTTTACCTCTACTGCGGCCACTGCCAAACAATTTTCATTCGCAAGGTATAGTGAAAATGAATTGAATTGCTCTGAGACTCGTCCTCTTGTTGAAATGAATTGAATTACCCGAAATTACCAATAGTTACCAATATGGCTGACATTAAGCAAATTTACATTACAAATTACGGAATAAAAAACCAACAAAGTGGCATTAAATAATTAAATTACATATGCAATTGTATAAACAAATAAAACCAAATACAGTTCATCCTCAATATTTACAAGCTGATGTTTGGATAATATATTTACAAACAATGCGATGATAAAAACAATTCTGGGAGGGAAACAAAAAAAGGAAATAATAATCAACCTCTGTGCATTTAAAGTCTTTAAATATGGCGAAAATATACTTGAAGCTCCTG
>RQOL01000880.1:53609-83173 GCA_013076295.1 Sanderia malayensis | reverse complement strand
TCACGGATGATTTCACAAAGAAATCGGCATGGAGCAGGCCAATGCCTTGGCAAGGTGCGAAGATCCCATTGCGGCCGAAGCGTTGAAGTCCTTGAAGGTGATGCCAACCACGTTGTGGTCCGTTTCTCCGACGAGATTCCTCAGAGAAGTCTGGTTGCAGCCGAATGAAGAGCAGAATTCCAGCTTCAATGGTTTGCACTGCTGTGCAGATACAGTGATGGTCATGCAATGCAGATGAAAATTGGCAGTGGGAGTATGGTTTTCATGGTTATCTGGATGAAAGAGAAGCTGTCTAGGTAAGAAATATCTCTAATCACCATGATTCCTGGTTAAGGGTCCATACAAAGTTATTTAGCATCCAACCTGTCCTATTCCAATGTAAATACTCTTGCATAAAGTCATTATATCATATGAAGATACTTGTCCCTTGAGAAACACTGGTATATGTACTTTAGCCTTTGAATATTATGCAAATAAATTCTCTATTCCTTAAAATGATTGTTATTTGTTAGGATGTGGCGAGATGTTTCAATGTGGTATGGCTTCCTGAATTCGAAGAGATCTTTTCGTGCCAATTATTCCCAAGGGATTCAGTTAATTCCCAAGGGATTCAGTTTATTCCCAAGGGATTTAAAAATGAATTTTATGGATTTTTACGAAAAAAATGAATCCCAAGGGAATTGTTTCTCGTGCTAATTATACCCAAGGGATTTAGTTAATTCCCAAGGGATTTAAAAATGAATTTTATGGATTTTTACGAAAAAAATGAATCCCAAGGGAATTGTTTTTCGTGCCAATTATTCCCAAGGGATTCAGTTAATTCCCAAGGGATTTAAAAAAATTTTATGGATTTTTACAGAAAATAATGAATCCCAAGGGAATTGTTTTTCGTGCCAATTATTCCCAAGGGATTTAGTTTATTCCCAAGGGATTTAGTTAATTCCCAGGGGATTTAAAAATGAATTTTATGGATTTTTACAAAAAAATTGAATCCCAAGGGAATTGTTTTTCGTGCTAATTATTCCCAAGGGATTTAGTTAATTCCCAAGGGATTTGACAATAAATTTTTATGGAATTTTACAAAAAAATTGAATCCCAAGGGAATTGTTTTTCGTGCCAATTATTCCCAAGGGATTCAGTTTATTCCCAAGGGATTTAAACAACAGCAGCATTAAGAATAAAACATAGACCCAGGACAAATTTTCTTGTCCTTCTTTCTTCTTCAAGATGATAGATCAACTACATAAAACTAAATGAGTGTGCTCCTATGTATTTACAAAATTATGGATGATAAATTGAAAATAAATTTGAAAAACATCTGAAGCTACTGTAATCAAAAGGATGCAGGAATGTTATTCAAGTGAAAATAGATTATAGAAGAATAGGTAGAGTATGTTTTAAAAGGCAAAACATACGCTCTGTCCTTCAATAATTGCTGGTACAATCTTTGCCACCCAAAGAGCAAGCAAACCAAGCAGTGCTGCTACAAAATCCATCATCTCCTTCACCTTTATTTTGATCATGAAGGTTCGTATAGTCGTTCTTCCATGATAAATGATTTCGCAATACAGTCTCTTACCCAAGCGTCTGAAACAATATGCGGCTTTCGTTTCATCTGTGTGATCCTCTCTCTGAGGATGGATAGCCTCGCTGTGGCGCTAGAAAATGAAACAGAAAATGAAAATATTGAAATACAATAGATTGTAATTCCTTAAAATGGACGCTCTGTTCATCTTCTGCTTACTAAATACCATGATAGTAAGATGATAAAATACCAACAAGATCAAAATAAAAGATCAAAAGTAAAGGAAAATATAAACAATTACGTTTTGTCAACCAAAACATGCGTGACATCCTTGTCTAAGCATGCAGATATCTGTCCACCATAGAATTGGAACTCTAACGCCGATAGATCAATGTCTTGGCTTGTTTTCTCCTGCAAAAAATGTCATTAAAACTATGTCGAAATTCGTAGCATCAAGTCTGGAGCACAGAGTTTGGAGGTAAATTGTGCAAATTATTTTATCCTTACCAGTAGGATAGTAAAATTTCACTTTCATACAATTTAATTTGCTCAACAATATATATCATGTCATTCATACAGGTTTATGGACATGGGAATAATCAAAGCCCAGCAACATTGTAATCGAACCATATAAAACTATGCATTACTTACACTGGTGTCATCCCCAATTTCTGACCAACAGTCAACGTATGCCCTGCAAGGATACAATACGTTGATTGCTACCTCGATTTCAAGTTGATTAACGCTAGTTTTCTATAGTAACTACGGCAACAGCACAGGAATGAATGTATCCAAAGGTTATAATGAGCTATTTGCATATATGCTATGGTAAAAGCCTCGTTTGAAATCAACTTACCGACACCTCCGAAAGAGGCCAAGTTGGGATTCGTTCGGGAAATAACGTGATTCAATTTCAGCAATTTCATTGGCACTGATTTCAACCTTAAAACAGAGCAAAATGCATCAGTCAGAGACATACTGCTAAGATATATGTCAACATATCTGACAAGTTGCTTTTCAAGTTGATGAACGAGTAGCAACCTAAACACTCTGCCTCATGACACGATAACCCAGCTAGCAACCTTTAAGCAAATTGACCCATTAGCAAAAAATATAGGCATACCGTAAAAGATATATCAAGCCCTCTCTCTATTAAACCTCCCTCTCTAATAAGGCTTCATTTTGAAGCGAAATTGTGAGCGCCCTCTATTAATCCTCAACCTTGTTTTTACAATCATGAACGGGGATGAAACTCTCATTGATTGAACCATAAAACCTGATGAAGTTTTTCATAATTTAGTCATTAAATATAAACACTCAACTATATAACATATTTATTGAAGCTTGCGCCTCATCAGAGGCATCATCCGCAACCTGCTCTAAATGATGTTCAAATTTTCAACTCACGAAAATTACTTTGCAGATACTTTACATGAACATTTTCTGAAGTTTATTCTAGAATTTTATTAAGCCCCTCTCTAATAAGCTCGCTGGAACCTCAAAAATTGAATAGGCCCCCCTGGGAAGCCTAATAGAGCTTTTACGGTATGTATTTATATACATATGCTCACTTATACGGTAACCCAATTAAAGTAACAGAAGACAAATTCTAATGTCCAGCTCATTGTGTCCAGCCAATTGCAAAGAGTGGGCGAGGTGCGTGTCTTCGTTTAATAACAAGTAAAGCACTTACCTCTTTCTTTAATTCACTGAATATTTTGTGCAGTCGTTCTTGTGTGACATCCTCAGTGTAACTGTCTCCATATTTATCAAAATATTCTGCTAGTTTATCTTTGGTTTTCGTCGACGCAAATATAAGGTCCTGTGGCATGTAGGCAACCACTTCATCTTTGTCCTAGAACAGAACATCGGCAGTTGCATCACGGTTCTTTCTGATATATTCTATGCAGAAATATTGGTCGAAACACAAGATGAACTTCTTGTTTTACCCACCAAACATTTGACAAGCCAGTCCACAGTTACAACATCAAATTCACCACGACTAAATCAGAAAAACAAATAGAGAAATAAAGAAATAGACAAATAACTGAGTTAATGTTGTCTATGCCAACGAACGATTAGTGCTTAACATGCACGGCTCACAGAGAAATAGCATAAAAGGAGTACAATCAGATAAGAGAGACATGTATTCTGTTACTCTGTGTTGCATGCTTACGCAATCTTCAGACAGATGTGTAGATAGATAAAATGAGTGAAAAATGAATTGCGATATAATTGAGAAATAATGAAGCTGTGCATATTCACCTTATGACATTTTTAACTCGAACATTTACTTTCTCTGCAATGACACAGTAGGTACTTGAACAGGGATTTTGAGTAAATGTTCCACCACGCTGAGAACATCAAAAAATAAAACTGAGAAATCGAGATAACAACGTGACTTGAAAAAGTCACTCCAATCAACTGGAAAACATAGCTTCCACCTACTTCAGCTATTTGTCTCTCTAAGGTGCCTTTTGAGTGTTCATTTGATCCATTCATAACACAGAATTCGTAATCTTTGAACAGTTTAGAAACCTAAAATCAGACAAGGGATATTTCTTGAGACACGTCGTGTGGTAGTATTAAATTAAGCTCGATTGACTTAATACATCAGGGCCTAAAGTCATATATCCTCGTAGGCATGGAACACAGAATCTCTTGAATATGATAACATAAAGGATTTAAGAAAAGAGGATACAAAGCAAAATTAATAAAAAAAATACCTCTTTGATATTCGTGATGTCAGCGCCTTTTAAATGTGCAGCAACTGATCTGGATGTTTCAATTTTTGTTGCCACACCTCTCCGTTTCTTTGCAACTGGCTGAGAAACCCCATCGTCGTCTATCCCTTTGTTTGGCAAATATCCACAAGTGCTCTGAAATAAAATCATTGAAAAATGCATGATAACTTCTAATAAGTTTATTATCTTTTGGTTTTGAAGGATAGAGGCAATGTCTCGTTTAATCTCGTAGCTTTGATAAGTCTCATGTTGCAATCCACCTGGTACTATTGTCCTCTAATTAATGCCTGGTACTTATGTCCTCTTATTAAATGCCTGGCACTCTTGTCTTCTAATTAACACCTAGTAATTTTGTCATCTCATTAATGACTCGTGATCTTTTATTCTGATTAATGGCTATCTATCCTTTCATATCTAATGAATAGTAGGTATTTTCGTAAACTAGTCACAATAATATATTCATCACTATTTCTAATACTCTGACCACAAGTTGGTACTTTTGAACGCTGGATGCTAGATTTCTGAGTACAGTGAAAACCCGCATATAAGAACCTGTAAATTTTCCATCTAGCCTATTGTTTCAAGACAATAGGCTATTGTTTCTTCTATTGTTTTGAACAGCAAAATCACCCTGAAGGTTCTTCATCCATTGGTTCTTATATGCGGGTTTCTACTGTAGTGCCTATCCCCGTTTAAAAAACTGCTCAAGGCACATGACGTTGACACTTTTATCAGTAAACAACGCCCCAAACATACCGATCTTAAATTGTCGAGCTCGTCAAGAGTCATACAATCGAACCAATTCTTGTCTGTTCGAATTTTATCGACCCGAGGAAATCTTAACGTGTAGCCACATTTGAACTTCTCACTTTGTGTAATTTCAGCTGCTCTGATCTGCAAAATTGCCGATTTCGATGGTTCGATCCAAACGTCAGGCTTTTCCTAGAAAAACAATTAACAGAACTCAATGTCAAAGCAATGCTAGCTATAATAGAATTGCCTTTCAAGTTTGTAAGCCAAGTTAAAATGCCTTGGAAAATAAACTTGGTTCGCTTTGTCACCTTGAGAGCAAAATTGAAAATGGATCAAGATGCAACCTCAAGATGGAAATCAAGATATCAAGGAAGAACCTAACATCCAGAAAAATGAGAATTTCCTTCGAGTCAAGAGTTGGCCAAATATAAGACAAACTATGGCAAGTTAAAATTAAGGGAGACGGATTGGTGGTCGCCACATTGAGGAATTCCATGCGAATTGTGGTTTTCATGACAAGGTTCAACTGTAGATGATATGTTGACTTGACTATGACAGCTATGAAATGTTGTGGTAATTACCTTAAGACCTGGCCCAAGTTGGATATTGCTTGGTGGGTTGCTTGGGTCGAATTTTCTCCAGTGTTTATTTAAATCCTGGCAGAGATCTCGAAGCTCTTTTAAGCTGATTCCAGAACCCACCTAAAAGTAAAACACTTTATGTAATACAGAGGAACCTTTATTAACAAATTTTGTTCCAAAATTCTTCAAAATCATTCACCTATTTGCAATATTTATACAATGAAAACCTCACAAAATTAGCGAGCCTACATTTGTTCGTTGTATGGGGGTTACACTGTATTTCCAATAAAAGCTGATGGGTATTCCAAGTCGCAATACCAAGCATGACACATACTTATAGAAGGGGGGCGATTATTCAATGTGTTACGTGTTAGTGGTTCTCTCTAAGTAATCTCGGAATTTTACCTTGCAAAACGACTGAAATACTGACGGATAATCGTTTGGATTCTGCGGGGGAACAGCCACTGCGCAAAGGAAATGAGATATCATTCCACCGTGACGCTTGAATTGAAGAAGTCAAGATTAATCACCAAAGCATTGTGGATAAATAACAACAGATCTTCAAATTCATGATGTATAGACGTAAAATCGATTGAAAAGTTCACTTACTCCAACTCCATAATGACCACCGACTATAAGAACATCAAGCTGGAAGATAGTCGAAGTAATCACAAGATGAAGCGATTCAGTTACTTCTAAGAGACGTGTCCCATTAAATACCCCTATATTTAGTTGATAGTGCTTGTGAATAGTAACAAGGAGTTTTTCAATCTACTCTGGTCTGTCATATTTTATTGATCAACATTGGTAGCTATCGGGCATCAATTCTTGCACAAGTACATGTTGGAGTAGCTATTATGCTCATTGTCGAATGATTATCAAACGACTATCGTTGATAAGTTTGCTGCACACCGTGGAAGCTCTATCAAACCCTCCCCCCTTTAATAAGTCAACTCTGGGGCCTCAAAATCTAAACAAGTCTTCAAATAAAAATACCACATTGGACACCGCACCTGGTCGCTTAAGCTGTCCACGTAATCTGGCTTGATTTTGAACCATCCACTGCCTTAGAAATGAAGTATACGAATATCAATGTAGAAAGAATCCCCCGTAATAGATACATTTTATGTTAATACGTTAATATGTTCTTTTTGTCTATTACGGGGGACTTTATCTATTCTGAACATTCTTTTCCTTCAAACATTTTCTCCATTCATTCGGTATTGCAATATAAAATATGCATTCACTTTTTTTTATTCCTCGGCCTCTCTAGCGATGTTGGGATAAAGATACAGTGTATCTGTATAATTATGGTAATAAAAAGTGGGAGAGAGGGAGTTTGGCACATGTATCGCCAGAGAAAGCTATCAATAACCATCTAAGAACACCCACCTTTTCGTTTGTTCGGCTTGTAAACAGATGCAGGATTTTTAACAACAATGCCCTCTCCCCTTTTGTCGATAATGTCATTCAAGGCAGTCACCACCTCTTCCCTGTTGTAACAGAAAACCAAGTTCACATGAAACACTCGCACGATAAACAACACAGGCTCCATTTCAAATATACAAACCTTGTCGATGCTTGCTCGCGTTCAACGAATTCCAGCCTTCTTGGGATTGGCTTTACCATGCTGGAAAAAGATTATAACAAGTTAAAAGTCATTTTACGAAAACGTCCCTGTAAAACCATGTTGTCATAACAAGCAGTTGTCATAACGAGCAAGCAAAGAAAGATCTAAATGCAAGATAAGGTGGAGATTATGTTGGAAAAACCAGTGGTGAAAACTCACCCTTCTAGTCTTTGTAGTCTCTCCGATAGTGGAAGATTAGCGAGCACTTCACCATTTATAGATAGCACGTCAAATACAATGAAGCATGGATGAACACCTCATAAAAAAATAACATTTAATTAAAACCCAATGAAAATATCTTTAATTAACAATTATTAACCTTGCCAAGCATTGAAAAACAACATGGAAACATGGAGTATTCAAATAACAAAATTAAGTTATCAAATAATACAGGAAATAGTAAAAACAACATCGTTTTGTCAATGAAACAAAAAGCATTAGAACTAATTAATATAACGAAACAAATTGTCACTTACTTTCGAGTGTGGCTGCCTTGATATCAATATTCGTACCTTTGGGTCTAAAATAGGAGAAGTAATTTGGTATGAAGAGAGAACCCTTCACTACCAAATGCTTAATATTGCCATGCACAATGTGTGTATTGCACTGCATGTACAGCCGTCAATTAATATGCGAATACTTACACGAATACATCATTATCAGCATCAAAGGCAATCATTTCTCCGTCCAGAATGCAGCTCACCAAATCACTAGAGAGAGAAAATATTTAATCTTTCTAATGAAGCATGAAATAGTGCGAATTTAAGAGCATACAGACACACAAGCAGAATATGAACACAGATATACAACAGATACACAAGTAAAATATGAAAATATATAAACAACTAATATACAAGTAGAATATGAACAGATATGATACAGATATCTACGGAGAATACAGACATAAGCATGGATAAAACAAGGCTATAAATCTGAGAATATAATTATAAGCATAAGAAAGATAATCATAGGCATACGGGTAAGCAGTGATCACAAGGATAGTTAAAATCGGAATGATTAGTGTTCACTTTGAAATCGTTGAGTGAGAAGAGAAGTAGCTACGTTGTTGAAAACAGAGACAGGGTGAAAATAAAGGCGGGAGGGACTAAGATTCTTGCATAATTACTTACGTCGAGAAACATCTGGTGATATGTGGTGTCAATGTACCTCTGAATTCTGTCACTCCAAATGAATCGCTATAATCGTGACATCTTGGTAGGAAATGTAAATAGACACGATAATATAAAGATCCGTATCGTTGTGTTATGTCATATTATGTTATTTTATCGCTATTGCTACCAACACATTATTTCAACAGTCGAAAAACTGATCAGACTATTAAAAGCCTTTGAAATAAGAAAAGCGAGCATTCACTGTCAGAAAACTTCAGGATCGCCTTGCTGATTACGTTAGTTTAGTTTGGAATGTTAAAGCCAATAGGGAGATTGTCTTAGATTGATTGATAGATTGCCTTACCTGCGAGAGAAATATCTGAATTCGCCTTTATTCTTGTGCAACTGAATTCGTTCGCCATCAATTTTGGTTTCAATGTAAAACGGATTATGGTTCATTAAGTTTTCGACCTGAAATTAATAACACGTAATGCGGTATTAATCAAATATTAGTTGTACACAGAAGAAGTTGGGTATAAATGAAAATATACATAGCAAAAAATGTTGCACGAAAAAGAGTCAATTGGTGATTATATGTGAGGAATTGGTGGTTATATATGTCTTGTGGAAAAATAGGTTTAGCAGAATAGTTGTACATGCAGTTGGAAAACAACTGCATGTTTTTGTGGAAGAATAGACATAGGTTTAGCAAATAAACATCGTGTTATGGAAAAAAAATTACTAGAACAAAAAAATTAGCAAACACATGGTTGATATTTGCAGCCAAATAGCTGCATATTTAAAAAAAATAGCTGGATATTTAGCAGAAAAAGAGACTGAGTTGTTCTCAGATAAAACTATGCATATAGTAATATTTACATTTTCATAAGCAGCTCTCTGCCCAAGCATAGGTCTAAATGGATTGAAGAGTGTTATTGCGGCTTCACCTGAACTTGAATATGGGTCACTGAGATCATGGCAAACCTGAAATAGATACACTTTAAATTACGAGAAGCATAAGATGCAAGATATTGAAATAAAATGAAAAAGTAACAACAAAGTGATAGCTACTTTTGAAAGGCTGCTGCAAACATTGTACAATTCTTGGGCATCCGGGTGAAAGATTGGAAATAAGTTGTTCTCATTGAGTCCTATCTTCAGATCCTAAAACAAAAACAGGATGTTTCAGAAGAGCAAATACAAACCAAAAGTTTGTCAGAAAATTCCACGATAAAATGGGCATTTATGAGAATAGATGATAAAATGTTGAGATATTCATCCTATGCATCATTGGCACAATGATGAGAGAAGTGTATTGCACTTGTAAACCCTCCTGTTTGTGAAATGACAAACCCCATTTTTACTATGACAATCACCAAGCTGGCAAACACAAACATATTCAAGGTTACTGTTTGCTGTTTTTAACTGGCTACTGTATGTATCGAGAAAGATTATAAAAGTGCCAACACTTTTTGGATATAACAAATGATATGTTGTAAGAAAAAGTCAAATGTAAGTAATTTACAGTGTTTGACAACACTAAAACATGCTGTCTCTAATGGACATGCTGTTTTGAGACAAGAGAGTAAACACAGTACACATACACACAGCAATAGAACCATAGATACTGTAGCATTTTGCAGAATATAGAACTACAGCACTGGCATAATTAAAACAAATAATTAACCTTCAAGATGATTCTGATTAGCCATTTCTAAAATATAACAATAACCAAACATTAATGATTATAATGTATACATTCAATGCATTAACCCTTAGTAGTAATATACACGGAGCTTCTGTGTTCTGTGTACCACCTCCTCGAGGAAGGAGGCTGTGGGGGAGTGCATGGGAACGAGGTTAGCGGGAGAGTGACGTAATCTGACGTCATAGTGGTGCAATAATGGCGGGAAAGTATGCTGCGCAGCGGAGACGAGAACTGCGAGGGCGCAGGAGCAGGTGGTCAGGAAAAGGTGGGCGGGTGTGCAGCGCGCTAGGGCTGGCGCAGTAGGATGGAAAAAGGTAGGCGGACGTAAACACGTGCGGGTCACGTCCGGGAGAAGGGGTTGAGGCGAGAGGGGCGACCCGAGGCGGCGTAAGGGAGAGAACATCGGCTAAGGTTAAAACCCGAGGCGTAATCGATTATCAATATATATATATATATAGATAGTAAAATGTAATATCATCGGCAAAGGTTAAAACCCGAGGCGTAATTATGAATGAATATATGTATAAATAGTAAAACGTACCAATAGTGTATGCGAAGGGTTTCTTTTGATAGGAGCTAGGCCATTATGCTAATAATGGTCTTTTTCTTGTGATTGTTATGTTGGTTTGTGGTGCTGCTTCTGCTTTTTGTTCTTTTTCTTGTAGGACTCTGAAGGGTAGGAGGAGTTCGAGACATTCTCGAAGATAACGGTCTGCATCTTCGTCGTCGATTACGTAGTTGTTTGGTCCAGCGTAGCAGCACCATTCCAAATTCATAAACGGTCTAGAATTGGCCGTGAGGAAGGGTTTGCAAAAGCGAAAGGAGTAGTTTGATCGGGTTTGATGAAGACGATGCAATCTTTGAATTCGTAGAGGAGAATTTTGGACAGATCGCCGGGTAGTTTTTTCTGCAGTTTGCAGACTTCGTATGCTTCGATGGAAAAGTCGTGTATTTGTGTGTAGGCATCGGTTAGCGACAAGAGTTTTGTTTCGTAGTCCATGTTGTATTCTTGTGGGATTTGATGCAGCATCACGTGTTGTAGGTGTTCGGTGATGGAGGGCCAAAATCAGGAGTACCGTATTTCCTCGATTAGACGTTTATTAATCTCGGCACTTTTTGAGAAGGCGCCTAATCGAGGGGGGCCATTATTCGAGGGGGGCGTTTATTAGAAAGTACAAGATCACAGGCTCTGTCATTGGGTCCAGAAAAAAAGGAAATGGTTTAGTTGAGCCTTGCTTTATTGAGCAACAACGTAGAAAATGAAAGTCGTAATGGTTTTGCCAAAGAGGGGGCGTTTATTGCAAAAGCTGTCAGCATAAGGGGGCGTTTATTCGAGAGGGGCTTTTAATCGAGGGGGGCGTTTAATCGAGGAAATACTGTATGTGGGATTGTAGTGGTATTCATCGTCTTTTTGCGGATTGACGACGGAGCGCCTGACCAGATCTTGGTTGAAGAACGACATGAATGGTTGGTCAGCGATGAACAGGAGTTTTTTGTGAACAGCAGCACTTGCATAAGCACTTCTCCACCACGATCATCCAATACCAACACGGCCTCCCCATTCGCTTTAAGGTCGTCTTTCAACACCTTCCGGATATACTTGTAGTGGTCTTTAACCGTCTCATCCGCCCATTTTTCATCGATGTCTGCCGCGCCTACCAAAGCTTTCGCTGAACAACCTCGTTCCACTGCACGATCCATGCAGAAAATAAAATACGCCGCTGTCACTTGCCTGTTTTTCGTGTACGAAAAAGACCTCATCTTGTCAACCAACCGCACAAACGATGACAGAAACGACAAATGAACACCCAACAAAATCGAATCGGTTTATTAATAATGCACGCAAACAGAGACAAACAATAGCGGAAAACGGCTGGACAACTCTAGACAATAGCGGAAAACCCTAGACAATAACGAAAAACCCTAGACAATAGCGCAAAACCCTGAACAATAACGACAAACCCTGAACAATAGCGGCAAACCCTGAACAATAACGGAAAATCCTAGGCAACAGCGACAAACCCTGAACAATAGCGACAAACCCTGAACAATAGCGACAAACCCTGAACAATAGCGACAAACCCTGAACAATAACGGCAAACCCTGAACAATAGCGACAAACCCTGAACAACAGCGACAAACCCTGAACAATAACGGCAAACCCTGAACAATAACGGAAAATCCTAGGCAACAGCGGAAAACTCTCACAATAGGAAAACAAAAAAAACCCTAGAACAATATAACGTGGAATTTTCATTCATCCGCACAGCTATAAATAAGACGCCCGCACACTCTCTCTCCACACACACACACACCACACACACACCACACACACACCACACACACACCACACACACACACAACACCAACAAGAAACAGAAGAAACAGAAGAAAACGAACAGGGGACAGGCCTGGACAACAATTGCAAACAATTTAAACAGTTCTGCAAGCCCAAAGTTTAAAGTCACTCAGAGGTCGGTGCGAGAAAAACCCGGGGGGGTACTCACATTATGGCCTGACAGGGGGGTCCAGTCGGTTTGAGGGTCTGATCAAATGGCTACCAAATGGACCAATTTAAGAAAATAACACTACCATTTGGGGGTATTTTCTGAAGTTTTTTTTTAGGGATCTTCCAGTTGATTGCTGGGATGACTTATTACGAATTAAATTCGTTTTTTACAAATTTGCTTTCCAAACGAGACTCAAATTGTGACTTCAAATTCATCATACGTGTTTATAAAATTATTACTGGATACTACCAAATGGCATCATTTTAGTTTTAATACTACCATTTGAGGGTTGTTGCAAAAATATACACCACCATTTGAGGGTGATTTTTAAAATCTTAGCTTTGGCCCTCTTTAACCCTGACTGGACCCCCCTGTCAGTCCACAATGAGAGTACCCCCCCCCGGGGAGAAAAATTGGAGAAGATGACACAAAACTTCAGGCAGAAAGATGCCTACGAGCAAAGAGCGCGCGGTATTAACCCAGAGAATGACGAAATAAATCAGGCCCTCGCTGAAATAGCGGATAGAATGGCTGAATTTGAAAAACTGTGGTCGGAGGAAAAAGAGCAGGCAAATGAAAAAGCCAAGCTTGAAGCCTGTCAAGCTGAAGACGTTAGGAGGAAGACAGCAGAGAGACTTGGTCAAACAATGGACAGGTTAGACAAGAAGGAGAATAGGAAGCGTAGGTCCTCTACAGAAGCTCTGGAGATTGTAAATGAAAGTTTAAAGGTGAAAAAACAACACTATGTTGTTTCGCCACTTGGCAGTTTAATGGTCGAGCAGATGAATCGTTTGAAGAAACTTGGAATTAGTGCAGAATTTATTGGGGAGTTGCAAACCGATCATATTGCAAAGCAGAACGTTTTAGATGGAAATTTGCAAGTATTGTTTATAACCCCGGAGTCTACTTTTGACTCGATGTGGAGAAATGTTTTGTGCTCTGATGTATACAGACATCGTATAAAGGCTGTTGTAATTGATGAAGCTCACTGCATTTCTCATTGGTAGGTTATCTTATACTTTTCTCAATTGATTCAAAGAGTTTCATTGTTTTATATACATGCAGGAAATATGTAGGAAATATGTCCCCATGCTTGACTCATTTTACTTTTGCCGAGCAGCTGAATGAAAAACTCAAAATACCATCATCCATACACTTTATACAGCAAATCGCACAATAGCAACAAATCCAGCAACAAATCACACAATAGAACAACAAATCACACAATAGAGCAACAAATCACACAATAGAACAACAAATCACACAATAGAGCAACAAATCACACAATAGAGCAACAAATCGCACAATAGAGCAACAAATAACACAATAGAGCAACAAATCACACAATAGAGCAACAAATCGCACAATAGAGCAACAAATAACACAATAGAGCAACAAATAACACAATAGAGCAACAAATCGCACAATAGAGCAACAAATAACACAATAGAGCAACAAATAGCACAATAGAGCAACAAATCGCACAATAGAGCAACAAATAACACAATAGAGCAACAAATCGCACTAGAGAGCAACAAATAACACAATAGAGCAACAAATCGCACAATAGAGCAACAAATAACACAATACAGCAACAAATCACACAATAGAGCAACAAATCGCACAATAGAGCAACAAATAACACAATAGAGCAACAAATCACACAATAGAGCAACAAATCGCACAATAGAGCAACAAATCGCACAATAGAGCAACAAATAACACAATAGAGCAACAAATAACACAATAGAGCAACAAATCGCACAATAGAGCAACAAATAACACAATAGAGCAACAAATCGCACAATAGAGCAACAAATCGCACAATAGAGCAACAAATAACACAATAGAGCAACAAATCGCACAATAGAGCAACAAATAACACAATACAGCAACAAATCACACAATAGAGCAACAAATCGCACAATAGAGCAACAAATAACACAATAGAGCAACAAATCACACAATAGAGCAACAAATCGCACAATAGAGCAACAAATCGCACAATAAAGCAACAAATCGCACAATAGAGCAACAAATAACACAATAGAGCAACAAATCACACAATAGAGCAACAAATCGCACAATAGAGCAACAAATAACACAATAGAGCAACAAATCGCACAATAGAGCAACAAATAACACAATAGAGCAACAAATCGCACAATAGAGCAACAAATCGCACAATAGAGCAACAAATAACACAATAGAGCAACAAATAACACAATAGAGCAGCAAATAACACAACAGAGCAACAAATCGCACAATAGAGCAACAAATCACACAATAGAGCAACAAATCGCACAATAGAGCAACAAATAACACAATAGAGCAACAAATCGCACAATAGAGCAACAAATAACACAATAGAGCAACAAATCGCACAATAGAGCAACAAATAACACAATAGAGCAACAAATAACACAATAGAGCAACAAATCGCACAATAGAGAAGCAAATAACACAATAGAGCAACAAATCGCACAATAGAGCAACAAATAACACAATAGAGCAACAAATCGCACAATAGAGCAACAAATAACACAATAGAGCAACAAATCGCACAATAGAGCAACAAATCGCACAATAGAGCAGCAAATAACACAATAGAGCAACAAATCGCACAATAGAGCAACAAATAACACAATAGAGCAACAAATAACACAATAGAGCAGCAAATAACACAATAGAGCAACAAATCGCACAATAGAGCAGCAAATAACACAATAGAGCAACAAATCGCACAATAGAGCAACAAATCGCACAATAGAGCAACAAATAACACAATAGAGCAACAAATCGCACAATAGAGCAGCAAATAACACAATAGAGCAACAAATCGCACAATAGAGCAACAAATAACACAATAGAGCAACAAATAACACAATAGAGCAGCAAATAACACAATAGAGCAACAAATAACACAATAGAGCAACAAATCGCACAATAGAGCAGCAAATAACACAATAGAGCAACAAATCGCACAATAGAGCAGCAAATAACACAATAGAGCAACAAATAACACAATAGAGCAGCAAATAACACAATAGAGCAACAAATCGCACAATAGAGCAGCAAATAACACAATAGAGCAACAAATCGCACAATACAGCAGCAAATAACACAATAGAGCAACAAATCGCACAATAGAGCAGCAAATAACACAATAGAGCAACAAATAACACAATAGAGCAGCAAATAACACAATAGAGCAACAAATCGCACAATAGAGCAGCAAATAACACAATAGAGCAACAAATCGCACAATAGAGCAACAAATAACACAATAGAGCAACAAATAACACAATAGAGCAGCAAAAAACACAATAGAGCAACAAATCGCACAATAGAGCAGCAAATAACACAATAGAGCAACAAATAACACAATAGAGCAACAAATCGCACAATAGAGCAACAAATCACACAATAGAGCAACAAATCGCACAATAGAGCAACAAATAACACAATAGAGCAACAAATAACACAATAGAGCAACAAATCGCACAATAGAGCAGCAAATAACACAATAGAGCAACAAATCGCACAATAGAGCAACAAATAACACAATAGAGCAACAAATAACACAATAGAGCAGCAAATAACACAATAGAGCAACAAATCGCACAATAGAGCAACAAATAACACAATAGAGCAGCAAATAACACAATAGAGCAACAAATCGCACAATAGAGCAGCAAATAACACAATAGAGCAACAAATAACACAATAGAGCAACAAATCCCACAATAGAGCAACAAATCACACAATAGAGCAACAAATCGCACAATAGAGCAACAAATAACACAATAGAGCAACAAATCGCACAATAGAGCAACAAATCGCACAATAAAGCAACAAATCGCACAATAGAGCAACAAATCACACAATAGAGCAACAAATAACACAATAGAGCAACAAATAACACAATAGAGCAACAAATCACACAATAGAGCAACAAATAACACAATAGAGCAACAAATAGCACAATAGAGCAACAAATCGCACAATAGAGCAACAAATAACACAATAGAGCAACAAATAACACAATAGAGCAACAAATCGCACAATAGAGCAACAAATCACACAATAGAGCAACAAATAACACAATAGAGCAACAAATCGCACAATAGAGCAACAAATCGCACAATAGAGCAACAAATCGCACAATAGAGCAACAAATCACACAATAGAGCAACAAATCACACAATAGAGCAACAAATCGCACAATAGAGCAACAAATAACAAAATAGAGCAACAAATCACACAATAGAGCAACAAATCGCACAATAGAGCAACAAATCGCACAATAAAGCAACAAATCGCACAATAGAGCAACAAATAACACAATAGAGCAACAAATCGCACAATAGAGCAACAAATCGCACAATAGAGCAACAAATAACACAATAGAGCAACAAATAACACAATAGAGCACCAAATCACACAATAGAGCAACAAATAACACAATAGAGCAACAAATCGCACAATAGAGCAGCAAATAACACAATAGAGCAACAAATCGCACAATAGAGCAACAAATAACACAATAGAGCAACAAATCGCACAATAGAGCAACAAATAACACAATAGAGCAACAAATAACACAATAGAGCAACAAATCGCACAATAGAGCAACAAATCGCACAATAGAGCAGCAAATAACACAATAGAGCAGCAAATAACACAATAGAGCAGCAAATAACACAATAGAGCAACAAATCGCACAATAGAGCAGCAAATAACACAATAGAGCAACAAATCACACAATAGAGCAACAAATCGCACAATAGAGCAGCAAATAACACAATAGAGCAGCAAATAACACAATAGAGTAACAAATCGCACAATAGAGCAGCAAATAACACAATAGAGCAACAAATCACACAATAGAGCAACAAATCGCACAATAGAGCAGCAAATAACACAATAGAGCAACAAATCGCACAATAGAGCAGCAAATAACACAATAGAGCAACAAATAACACAATAGAGCAACAAATCGCACAATAGAGCAGCAAATAACACAATAGAGCAACAAATCACACAATAGAGCAACAAATCGCACAATAGAGCAGCAAATAACACAATAGAGCAGCAAATAACACAATAGAGCAGCAAATAACACAATAGAGCAACAAATCACACAATAGAGCAACAAATCGCACAATAGAGCAACAAATCACACAATAGAGCAACAAATAACACAATAGAGCAGCAAATAACACAATAGAGCAGCAAATAACACAATAGAGCAACAAATCACACAATAGAGCAACAAATCGCACAATAGAGCAGCAAATAACACAATAGAGCAGCAAATAACACAATACAGCAAATAACACAATAGAGCAGCAAATGAGCAGCAATAACACAATAGAGCAGCAAATAACACAATAGAGCAGCAAATAACACAATAGAGCAGCAAATAACACAATAGAGCAGCAAATAACACAATAGAGCAACAAATCGCACAATAGAGCAACAAATCGCACAATAAAGCAACAAATCGCACAATAGCGACAAACCCTGAACAACAACGGAAAATCCTAGGCAACAGCGGAAAACTCTCACAATAGCAAAACAAAAAAAACCCTAGAACAATAAAACGTGGAATTTTCATTCATCCGCATAGCTATAAATAAGACGCCCGCACACTCTCTCTCCACACACACACACCACACATACCACACACCACACACACACACACACACAACACCAACAAGAAACAGAAGAAACAGAAGAAAACGAACAGGGGACAGGCCTGGACAACAATTGCAAACAATTTAAACAGTTCTGCAAGCCCAAAGTTTAAAGTCACTCAGAGGTCGGTGCGAAAAAAATTGGAGAAGATGACACAAAACTTCAGGCAGAAAGATGCCTACGAGCAAAGAGCACGCGGTATTAACCCAGAGAATGACGAAATAAATCAGGCCCTCGCTGAAATAGCGGATAGAATGGCTGAATTTGAAAAACTGTGGTCGGAGGAAAAAGAGCAGGCAAATGAAAAAGCCGAGCTTGTAGCCTCTGAAGCTGAAGAAGTTAGGAGGAAGACAACAGAGCGACTTGGTCAAACAATGGACAGGTTAGACCAGAAGGAGAATAGGAAACGTAGGTCCTCTACCGAAGCTCTGGAGATTGTAAATGAAAGTTTAAAGGTGAAAAAACAACACTTGGAGCGAGATTTAGAGCTCAGAAGACAAGAATTAGAAGAGAGAAGAAGGCAGGCAGATGAAACAAGACAGTTCCAACAGATGCAAATGCAATGGATGCAGCAACTTCAGCAACAGCAAGCTATGGAAGCTCAGCAACAACACAAAATGCAGATGATTATGAGTATGATGGAACTGATTAAAAATTTAAATAAATAATTGTCTGTTGTTGTTTCACCTGATTTGCATCTGTTGACACTGTCTTGTTTCATCTACTTGCCTTTTTCTCTTTGCTAATTCTTGTCTTCTGAGCTCTAAATCTCGCTCCAAGTGTTGTTTTTTCACCTTTAAACTTTCATTTACAATCTCCAGAGCTTCTGTAGAGGACCTACACTTCCTATTCTCCTTCTGGTCTAACCTGTCCATTGATTGACCAAGTCGCTCTGTTGTTTTCCTCCTAACTTCTTCAGCTTGAGAGGCTTCAAGCTCGGCTTTTTCATTTGCCTGCTCTTTTTCCTCCGACCACAGTTTTTCAAATTCAGCCATTCTATCCGCTATTTCAGCGAGGGCTTGATTTATTTCGTCATTCTCTGGGTTAATACCGCTTGCTCTTCGCTCGTAGGCATCTTTCTGCCTGAAGTTTTGTATCATCTTTTCCAATTTTTCTCGCACCGACCTCTGAGTGACTTTAAACTTTGGGCTTGCAGAACTGTTTAAATTTTTTGCTATTGTTGTCGAAACCTGTCCTTTTTCTTTTGGTAAAAGTTTAAATATAGAGTCTTAATAAATTATATATGTAAATAAAATTGGAATTTATTGAAAGTGAATTTATTGAAAGTGTACCACTTCGACACAACAATGCACGTGCCTCGTCATAACATCGACAACAACAAAAACGGCACCGCTGTTTAAAACGCACGAACTTGTTTCTATTTTTTTGCTGCGCTGTTTTTCATATATATATATATACATACCTATACGAACCTGTGTACTTTTTATAATTTTTTACTCATGTTAGCATTTGCATTTTGGTATTATCGCAACACACGCTGATATCACAATGTCGGTGTTTCTTTTTTCTCTGCATCACCTTGACGCAAATTTCCTCTTCTAAGCGCATCGGCCAACACACCGTTCTCTAATGGAAGTATGGACAAAAAACGAGGCGACGCTTACACCATAGCGCCCACCTTTTCCCGACCCCGTACCCGCGTGTCCCTGCACGTAACCCGCACGTGCTCCCGCCCTCGCAGTTCTCGTCCCACCCGCCAACCTCGTTCCCATGCACTTACACCCACCCACAGCCTCCTTCATCGAGGGGGTGGTACACAGAAGCTCCATGTATATTACTACACTACTACCCTTATTATTAAACAATTGTTTAGAGGAATAAGGTTGAATAAAGTGACATTGCTTACTTGTTCAATTGGTGACATGTTCCTGATGAGTTTGTGAATCTCTTGTTTGGCACCATTCGTTCTTCTCCATATTTGCTTGAGCCATCATGTCAAGTGTTGAATTCACATTTCTATTGTCAGGCTGAGAAATAGAAGAAAATATCTTCTGCAAAGTACCGTCGAATATTTTGGATCAAATGTACGTAAACACACTTACATTAGATCACATCTTAAATGAATGAAAAATGAAAAACTTACGATCCTTTTTCTGTTTGGCATCGGTCTTTGAGTATTACATAAGCAACTGCTGCAAAATCACCAGCATCCTAGCAGAAAAGAAATTAATCAACCCAAAAAGTTTACAAAAATTGTCTAAACAAATTTTAAAAATTCTTATCAAACAACAATTCGTGTAATACCCACTCGTCTTGCTGAAGCAGGTGCCTTGTAGTTCAAAAGTTTTTTCGCATCTGCACTCTCCTTTGCAATACCCAGAGCGTCTATGTAATATTTTGCAAGAACAACCTACAGAAATTAGAACAAAAGAGGAATTTAAATTGATATTGTACTCTCGCAGTTGACCTACAATGATCATTGTGCATAGTTCCTAAACTGGCAAATGAGCCCTACCAGTGTAACCAAGTGGTAAATGTGTTAGATCTTGCATCCCTGAAGGCTCTCATTCATAGGTTGAGATCAACAAATGGTCAGAGTCAAAAACTACAAGCTGTTAGCCAACTCAACCGTCTACCCTTCTGAGGTTGATAAATGAATGCACAGTACATTCGTTCTGGAACATCATTCAAAGGGCACAAGCCATGAGCAAACATTAACTATATGGCTGATTGAGCCCTCAGCCTGCGTTAACAAATAAATACTGCTTGCTTGCTTACTAGAACTCAGATTTGGACCCCCTTTTATGGTGATTTCTCTGGTCTCGTGTACAGATATTATACCTATGCAGCGCAGTGAAGGGGTTCACAACCTGAACTTCAGATCTGTAATCAGGTAAACACAACAAAAGCTATTAAAAAATTGATCATACAATACTAAAACCAAACCTCTTTCATTCCATAAGATGGTCTGTCTTTATCCAAAGCTGGCAAGAACATTCTCATTGCAGGAAAAAATGTGTCATCCTGAAATTGGTAACAGACAATTAATGGTGATAATGTTCAATTAAAATTAATTCAGCTTCATTTGGAAGAATTATTGGCTCCAGACTGAATGGATAAACAAGAACATTTTCACTTTCAATCAAACATGTCCTTATACCAACCACCTACCTCGACCCTGTTTTCTCCATGCAGCTTTGAGTAGGCCTGCCTCCAACGTTCCAGAAATTTCCTGAAGATACCTTTTTTCTTTTCTGTGCCTTGTGTATCGTTTATTTTTTGCATAACCATGCACAGGTCGAAGAAAGGAACGTTGCCTGCAACTACCACGGCGCTCGCCATCTTGCAAACTCGCGGTCAGGTCATCACAGATGCAGATCGCCAAAGGAAGAAGGGAAAGGTGCAGTGCATTATATCAAAAGTTAAAAGTGGGGAGGAACTGGGGTGGGCGGGGTCAGAGTGTAGAGGTACGACTTTTTGCATGCGTACGAACGTCACCTCCAAGTCCCATGTGTTCCTAGTGTTCCAGGGTTGAAGATCCGGCCAAAAGAAGAGTGCGAATAATAAAAAAACAGTTAAATAGGAGATGTTATTTCAAATATTAAAATGCATTATTAATTGTACGAATTTAAAATTATTGATTTATAAAATGGTGTTTATAGTAAATTGATATATACGTGTATATGTGATATATAGTGTTTATATATGTGGTACAATAGACATCCGCCATCTCAAACTCTTAAGAGAAATCGAAATTTGTTCCAGATATCAGGGGATATATATAATAACTTGGCCTCGGCATGGTCAAGTAAGAGTAGCATACAATGGTCCGAGTTATTTACCTCTTGTATCGGTGTGAGGAGCATCACGTGGCCCCGCTTGGATAGTAATGATCGTGTACCCCTGGTCTGGGGCGATAACAATTTCGTTCTTTTTGCTGCGAATTCTCAAGAACGTCAGATCGTTTGTCGGGTCCACGTCCCTGACGGTGTGGCGAGCGAGTTGTGACAGTTGTCTGCAATGTTCTGTGTACAATTGCGTTGTCTGATTGTCCAGGGTTGTCTTGACGGGAATGTCATCTTTGTTCACTACTATAACACCCAGTACACCCGTATGTGTTTTTATTCTTGACAAACAAGCCTCCACATCAGGACATGTCTTTGGTGCTCTGAAAAAAACAAACATTAATCAAATCACGAAATCTACCTTCCCTTCTCCTTCGCCCGTCCTTCCCATCATATTCGCCCCTCCTTCCCCCCTTATTCGCCCCTCCCTCCCTCCATTGAGCATCAAGACAAATGCAAATATTTGGAGCTAAGTTCAAGTGCAAATATTGATAAATTAATTATAATAGCAATAAATCATTATATTTTCATGCCATGATATATTGTTTTCATTTCGTCCCCAGAAATATTTGCCAAAACTTTCTTTCGACTTACATAGCTCCCCTCCAGCAAAAGATAATTAACTAAACCTTGATTCCCACCCCCGTCCAATGGAGTAGGGCGCCTGGACTAATTATCCTTCGGGAAGCCATTTTTAACTTCAAAAAAGCCGCTCAAAACCTTTGCAGAACTGCACAATCGGCAATCACAATCATAAATATAATACGCCAATCAACTACCTGCATTTTGCGATCACATGTTTTCGTAAGTGGGGGTAACTCGGGTAAATCGCTTATCTACCTGATGATCCCGTTTGCAACGGACCACCTTCTTGCCACACAAAACACGTTTTTACAGGATGAACTCATTTATATAATGCGTACTCATTTAAAATTCAAGAATTTTGCAAGATTATGCACCCATTTTTCATGTCCCAGAGGCACGATCTTTATGTTCATTGTCAAACCCCCGGAAATGCCAAGTGCTCTATCCATCAAAGACAGTCTCGTTTGCGCTGTGAAATAAACATCACAAAGGAGACAAGTTTCTTGCAAAAGCTACTGAAGAAATTTGTAAAGTTGTCAATCATTTCCTTGTAATTCTAAAAGTTTCTTGGGGTGTCTATCATATATAGTTTCTTATGAGTTGTTATGAAGAAACGTGTAATTTTTATGATAATTTTTATTTTTGCACAAAATGACACATGTTTCCCCGTCAACAGATTTTAATGGGGCAAATGGCCAATTGGATCAAAACGTATTTCACAAAATTGTGTAATATGTCAGATATGCCTGTGTAACATGTGAAAAAGTTACACAAGAAATCAAATACAAATAAGAAGTAAAAGTTGACCCATAATGACCCGCATCGCATCAGCTATCACAAACACCACACATACATATTTCCATCTCAACAAAAATTCTCGTGGGGACTATACAGGCAGAGCAAAAATAAACGAAATAAAATGCATTTTCATGCATACCTTGAAAATAGTGATAAGTTCTCTTCAGTTGATTGTTGTTTTCCAAAACGTCGATAAGGCATAATTGATCAAATCCTTGGAGACAGAAACTATTTTACTGTCTGTTCTGCTGATGCTTGGTGATTGAAGCTGTGTATTTTATAAACACTGGGTTGATGACACGAAAATAGCAACCAAGCTTAATTACGCATTGTTCACGAGAGTGCGGGGGTTACACGAGGGTGGTAAATTTCAATTTGTGAATATTTCCCACTTCAGCGTCACCAAATAAACATGTATTTTCTCGTTGTCAGAGAACATCGCAAGGGATCTCCAGATTCCCAAAGATTATGTGATCGTTTCGCAAGACTTCTTACCTTCTCGTAGCACAAGACCGGACAAGAATTAAGGATCAAACCTGGACGGGGAACAAGCAAAGCAACTCTCCGTTTTCATAACAATAAGCAAACAACTCTCACAGTTTGCAATGTCTGGAATGGCGAAAATAATTCAATGCTGGGCATTTCTCGATAACACTCTATTCAACTGATTTTATTCAATACAACAATAACGCAGCGGAATGAAATTAAATCCGAATTTGTATCTGCAGAGAATATGAAAATACGCACGCGCGAAACGAAGAAATAAGTCCATTGGTGTTGGTCCTTGTATAGAAAGAAATGCTGAGTCCCGAAAAGTAATTTTAGCACCCATTCCCATGTATATGGAATCCCTATGTATAAATCCAAATGTTCCGAAACAAAACTATGGCTTCCTATTTCCATCTGCGAGAAGATGTTGCTCTCACGTGCACTGTTCTATTACTAGAAGTAAAAGATTAACAAAAAAAATTTTGAAAATAATTCAAATTATCAACTTTTTCAAAGCAATCAATCAAGGCTACAAGAATTTACAAACAAATAAAATAGAGAAAAAAATGTTAAAAAATGCCGCTCACACACCTTTGTATGTACGCTTGGATTCCCACCTTTAGCATCACCCTAGACTCTTCGGTGTTGCCCTGCCTTGAGCTCTTGCGAGTAAGTCTTTTTATTTGCCCAAAGGCTGTCTCTAACACCAGCGCGAACAACATGAAGTACTGCCACAGCAACATATTGACCGGGCCAGTGACTGGGTGGGACTCGAGCCCACGACCTTCGGCTTGCCACGCCGAAGCCCATATTTCTCCTCCGCATGACGTAACCCTTACCCTAACGCTAACCCTAACCCTAAGGCCAATGCATCAACCAGCGTCCCGTCATATATACTCCTGCGCAGTACCTATACATATGCTACTGCGCATGCTGACCACCTTTCTCGTCTGCGTGACGTAACCCTTACCCTAACGCTAACCCTGACCCAAAAACCAATACATCCATCAGCGTCACGTCACATGTGCTCCTGCGCAGTACCAATATATATGCTGCTGCGTATACTGACAACTTTTCTCCTCCGCATGACGTAACCTTTACCCTAACGCTAACACTAATCCTAAGACCAATACATCCACCAGCGTCACGTCATATATACTCCTGCGCAGTGCCTATATATATGTGGTAAAAGATAACAAAAAATAAATAAAAATTTGTGCTCACACACCCTTGTTTGTATGCTTGGATTCCCACCCTTAGCATCACCCTAGACTTTTGGGTGTTGCACCACAATGAGTTCTTGCGAGTACATATTAGATGAAGTCTAACTCTCGAGCATCATGGCGGAGCCCCTGAAATCCATCGGATTTGCAGTTTATGGACCACACCCAAATAGGGTAAATTATATATCAATCGATAGCCACCGACCTGCCGAGCTCTCTAGTCATCTGAATTGCTTTGGTTCTTTGTCCATATGCAGGGTATATGTTCTTAGCCTTTAAAATAAACTATAATTCTTTTACTTTTTTACCTTCACCATTCTATTTATTATTTTATTTCTATCCATGAGGAAATGTTTATATTTTGTACTTTTTTATTACCCTAACAATAATAACTTTTTCACAGAAAAACGTAAATAAAAATTTTTACGATGCAACCAATCAAAGCTACAATAATCAAAAAAATGCATACCTATAACCATTTCAACTATACTTGCGAACACCCACTGCATGGGAAAGATGCGCATGACATCAAATATATGCTGATATGCTCCTTCACCCATAGAATACAATACATAGAATACAAAGACAGCAATCAGGCAATCAACATCTTTCATATTTGCATATAGAACATCTTTATAATCTCACAAAACAAACAAACATAAATTACTGATAAACTATCACTTGCAGTTCACAATCAATTTAAATAAAAAGCTTAACAAGAAAAAACGAAAGATAAAAATGAGGACACTTCATTATTAAAGAAGCAAGAAAATAAAAGCAGAAACAAGGCTGCTTGAAAACAAGACGTGGGTGGTAAGAAGAAAATGCATTTTACCAGCATTGGGTGGAAATGGATCGTCAACAACAAATTTTTTACAGTTGGGGCATACTTGAGTAAACCCACATTGCTTGCCTTTGGCACATGTTAAAGTGCAGTTCTCCTTGCAGGATAAAGTCCCAGAGGTTACCTTGCTGAATTTGACATCACACCCTCCTTGGTCACATCGTGCTTCGCAGTGAGGCGACTTACAGTGAATTGTGCAATTCTTACCAAAGCATTTTGGATAGCACTGTGGCGGACGCTGTGGATCACCACCTTTGCCTGTACAGCTAAGTTTGCAATTATCTTCCTGGCAATTTGGATAGCATAAATGTGCTGTGCAGCTCATGTCTGGGCAATCCTTTTTACATGTCAGAGAACAGATCGAAGTCGAAGGCTGCAGATTATGAAACAGAAGTATGACATCTCCTGAACATTTAAAGCTTTATCAGTCAGTTTCAGATTTCAATATCAATTTAGTTAGATTAGTTATTTAGTTATTAACCAGAGCTTACCGTATTTTTGTCTTTGATTGGGACATCACATGCCATTTTATTACAATTACCCGATAAACAACTGGCTTCACAGCCAGCAGTTGACTGGCAAGACGTTTTGCAAGGACTTGCTGAACAAAATTGTTTGCATGTTGCAGCTGTATTTTGACATGTTGTGAGGTCACAAGGTGAAGATGTACAATTTTTAATTTCGCAACTGACACCGTCTAAGGACATCCCAATCAAAACAAACAAGTAAACAACAATTTGTAACTCCATGATCTGAGGAATTGAAAAAAAATATTTCATGACTCCACGAAATGCAAATGACAAAGGTTAGGCATTAATAGGAATAGGCCTAGCCTACTTTTTTAGGACAATTTATTTCGAAGAGTGACTTTCGGTTTGTAACTTGCTTGTGTATTAAGAACGATACCTTCTGATTGCAGAATAAAGCATATGACTTAAATCATATCTATTATTCAACAAATAACGACATAAGATAGCAACAGAAAAGTTCAACAATCTGCTTCTTGCCTTGATGGGCGTGGTTTTTCTGCATCACACACAAGGTTTCTTCGATAATATAAAAGTAGTAATAATTCAGCTACTATTCGTAAAACACTCTTCTTACCTTTATGAACATTGCTTCATGTATATATACCCAAGTAAGTACATATATATATGTACTTATTTATCTAGGAGGAGATGAAACTGAAACTTCGGAAGAAGGAACCAACAATTCTTTGGAACCAACCGACCCAACCCAAGTGATTTTCCCTTACCTTGGTGGGTGGGGTGAAGTGAAGTTGGGTGACTTGTTCAAGACTCTTGACGTCATACATTAGAAACCATGCATTAATAGTAAGAAAGAGAATATAAAGGACGAATATAAAGGGAGAAAGAGAATTGGCAATTCCATTTGAATAACTCAAAATATTACCTCTGACAAATTAACCAAGATAAAAAGAATTGGATAAACAACAAGTGAAAAGATACCGTATTTCCTCTATTAAGCGCCCACCCTCTATTAACCGCCCCCCTCCAATAAGCGCCCACCCTAAAATCAAAAAGTATGAAATAAGCGCCCCCCTCTATTAACCGCCCAGGGCGGTTAATAGAATTCTTACATTTTCACTGTTTGGTTCAAATAATAGCGTAGAAACATGTGAATAGACATCAATTCCTTTCTTTTATCAATGGCAACATAAGCAAGTAGTTTAAGACCAAAGTTAGTCATTATATCTTAAAGAAAATATCCATTTTTAATGTTTGTCAATTCAATGTCCATGTGTACGGCTTTACCATGCTGTCGCTTCTTCATTTCTTCTAAAAAATGCTAACATAGCATTTTTTAACGTATGTCAATAAATAACATTCGGAACTTTGTTATTATTGATTATTGTTATATACTATTATTGTTAATATAAGATTATTGTTTTGTTTTTGAAGATGTTAAATTTTAAAATTTTAGGACTAAGAAATAACCGCCCCCCTCTAATAAGCGCCCCCCTCTAATAAGCGCCCGCCCAATTTTGCGAAATATTTAATAAGCGCCCGGGCGCTTAATAGAGGAAATACGGTATATCAACAAAGTTCAAGGTAAACCCAAAAGTGATTGCAGAAACGTTACACGTTTTTTATAAGGAACCTGGCTCAAGGTCTTGTAGTAAAAGTTTCTTAATTTTTAGCCACATTTTAGTTCTAAAAGTTTCTTAATTTAATGAAAAAAGTTGCAGTAAAAACGAAGAAAAAAACGTGGATGTGGCAAAATATTAGTATCATAACAAAGAAAAATCGACAATGCGAAAAATCGTCATGTGGAGCCGACAATGTTATGCGTAGCACATAAAACATACTTACTGTACTGTAGTTGATATTTGTTGAATCCGTAAAGGAAAAACGTGTTTCCGAAATTTCTAATGTTTCTTAAATATTTCCTTGTAGTTCTAAAAGTTTCTTAAATTTTAGGGCGTCTAGATCTAGGTTTCTTATAAACCGGTTTCTTATAAAAAAAACGTTTGCCAATGTTCAACTCCTGGAAGAAAATAACAAAGAACTGCATTCAATTATGTGACAATAAGTCAATAAAATACAATGGGTCCACTCGCAATGCTACTGTGTAAAAAAGCACAATCAAGGGAGTGCTACGGGGGTGTAGGACACCACCACCGCAGCGCCCAATATCATGCTGTGTTAAAGGCGGGAGGGATGAAAGCGGTCCCTACCCCTACGAAGTATGGGTGCCGGTGAGGAAGGATTGGCTGATAATGGTTAATACTTCGTACATGGAAGTTATTTAAAGTTTATGACAATGCATAACTACAACCAATTCAACTATACTTAACAACACCCACTGCATGGGAAAGATGCGCATGACATCAAATATGCTTATATGCTCCTTCGCCCATAGAATACAATACATAGAAGACAAAAACAGCAATCAGACAATCAACATCTTTCATATTTGTATATAGAACATCTTTATAATCTCACAAATCTAACAAACATAAATCACTGATAAACTATCACTTGCAGTTCACAATCAATTTAAATAAAAAGCTTAACAAGAAAAAACGAAAGATAAAAATGAGGACACTTCATTATTAAAGAAGCAAGAAAATAAAAGCAGAAATGAAGCTGCTTGAAAACAAGACATGGGTGGTAAGAAGAAAATGCACTTTACCAGCATTGTTAGGTCGAACTGGTAATGTGCTATTGGTAGGTGGTAATGTGTTATTGGTAGGTGGAAATGGGTCATCAACAACAAATGTTTTACAGTTGGGGCATGCCCGAATAAACCGACAGCTCTTGCCTTTGGCGCATGTTAAAGTGCAGTTCTCCTTGCAGGATACAGTTCCAAAGGTTACCTTACTGAATTTGATGTCGCACCCTCCTTGATTACAAGCTGCTTCACAGTAAAGCGACTTACAGTGAATTGTGCAATTCTTACCAAGGCATCTTGGATAGCAATCTGTTGGATTCCGTGGATCACCACCTTTGCCTGTACAGCTAAGTTTGCAATTATCTTCCTGGCAAGTTGGATAGCATGAATGTGCAGTGCAGTTCATGTCTGGGCAATCCTT
>RQOL01000880.1:0-53509 GCA_013076295.1 Sanderia malayensis | reverse complement strand
TTCACAGCAACATATTTGTATTAAATCCAAGAAAAACTATTCAGTTTTTTTTCTAAATTATGTTTTATGGTTTTTAATTCATTTTCAGCTGAAATAATCATGCTAGAGGGTCTCACTGTGGTCTACAGAAGCAATGTTGATTTGTATTTTATGTCATGGGATCCTCACATGAAAATGAAGTATGTGTAAATATATTTTCTATTAGCACACACTTCAGTATTACCGTGAATATGTCAGTGTCTTTCTGCGCAGTGATTGTCATCAATGAAAGAAGTATCTTTCTCAAATTGTCAAACTCATATACACACACTCCTGTTCATGACATGACTAGCTTTTATTGTTATTACGACTTTAATATTACTCTTAAAAATAAAACATCTACAGTTGACCATACATGCATGCAATAATTACTGCATTATTTTTCAGTTAATCTTGGCTAGTGTGTTGAATGCATTGTACGATGCTGTTAGTCAAATGCTGAAGAAGAATGTTGAGAAGCGGTTTCTTATGGATCATTTGGATGCCATTTACTTGGCAATTGACGAACTTGTTGATGGTGGTGTCATACTTGAGGCTGACTCAAATAGCATTGTTCAAAGGGTGGCAATGAAGGTATCTGTAAAAAGATTTTGGATTTCTAAGATACAAAGTGGAATGAGGGTGCAGACTTTTGCATGCACCCTTCATACCCCTCCTCCCCCAAAGAATGTTGTCTCTAGAGAAAGACGTATACAATAATGACAAAACTCCACCTGTATTTTAACTTTTTATTTGATACAAAACTCCACCTGTATTTTATCTTTTCATTTGATAGATGGATGTTGAAGTGCCATTATCAGAGCAAACAGTTGCACAGGTAACAACCATGTTCCTCTATCCCTAAAAACATTTGTACCCTCTTCACTGATATACACTTTGCTTTGCATATGCAATGTTACCTTTCATTTTTCAGGTCATTCAAACAGCAAAAGACCAACTTAAGTGGTCACTATTGAAGTAACTGCTTTAAATGTAGAACCTTGGTGTATTTCTGGTGAAAAAACTACTTGTAAAGGACTTTAGTTGACAACAAGAAATACAGACACTCTTGCATTAACCAAATAATATACAAGAGTTAACATCGAAGAAATTAGTTTAAATGTGAAATTTATAAACAAATATTATCATTTTGTTCACATAGCTACTACGCCTGTATTGCAATATCTATTTGTCGGTTTACATATCTACAAAATGAAAGATGATATTAGTTTTGTCTTCTTTTCAAAATGGAAAAAATAAAACGTTTGCTTAATGTTTTCTTGGAGAAAATATTCATCAAGCATGATCTTCAAAAAATGGTTCAAGATCAAAACTTTAATAGTTCCTATTACAGTAACTTCTATGTTAAATTATGATATGCTACTGTTATCAGAAAACTGTAAATGGTAAAAATATATATACGCATAGTGTTGAATGTTTCACTGATATTAACATCATCCTATTTGAAAGCTTTGAGACAATCCCTGCGAAAGGAAAAAAGATCAGAAAATAAGACCGGAAAACAAATAAAATGAAACTAAAAATATATAATCAATGAAATAAATCTTACTCATGAATATAAAAAAATATATATGCAGATTTTTTTCGGCCATATCTAACTTCGTACTCTGTGACCTTAAAAGTATAAAAATATAAATAAAGGTAATTCGGTAGAATTGAAAAGGACGCAGAAAAATTGGGCCTGTCCGGGAGTTGAACCCGGGACCTCTCGCACCCTAAGCGAGAATCATACCACTAGACCAACAGGCCATGCACAAATACATAGTTAATAGCTGGTTATAAATGATTGTACCTTCTTCACAGCACTATCATTATAACTTTTCCAGATTTGTTCTTTGAAGTCAAACACATCGGAGATATAATGACCCGATTCCAAACTGTTTCCAATATGACTAATTATGCCAATGAGTTTATAGTTTTTAGGTGGAGATACATCTGTATTTTGCAAGGTCTGAAAAAAATAAATCCAATCTGCCAAAAAGTAAAACAAATTAAACGAAATAAAAAAGGAATTAATATATTTAACGTTTGTGTTATATACCGCCGGTCTACTTTTCTTTACATTATCTGATCTATTTTCCTCTAGTTTACGTTTTCTTTGAGAATTTGCATCTTTTGAGGCAGAGAACTGGTTAAATTCTAAAATAAGATGTATTAATTTTGAAAACAACAGAATTCGATCAACATGAAATTAACTTCTTTCATAAACAGTAACGCCTGAGACTACAAGGGAAAAGAAGCTAAAAAAATATTCGAATTATGTCTACCTTGCAGGCTTATCTCTAATGCTTTAGACAACTGATCTTCGTCGCTATCCTGAAATTCAACAAAAAATTTTCTGAGAACGTTAAGAAAAAAGAAATTCACACAATGTACTTCTGTTGCTTCAGGCATTGCAGCACAAGGTACTTCGGTTACAATACTTGACAAATACCTTCTATTGCTAAAAACAAAAGTTTAACTCCCAAATCCTTTGTCTTTCGCCTTTATCTATCTGTGTTAATAAGTTTAAGTATACGATGCAATTTATGCAATAACAAAAGACATACCACTATCAAAACTCGTGACTGTTTCGAATCACTGTCTTTTCGCAACGATACATCCCTTTCTACCAACTTAACAGATTCAAATTCATTCTTCTCACTTGGCTGGTCTGTGTTTTTCTTAGTTCGCACAGAAGTGAAATTTGATTCCCCATCCGTCATAGTTGCATCTTCTCTTTGTCTGCCCTTCTGCGTTGAGGGGCTTTCGTCAAACAAGTCAGGGGGTAAATCAATTAAATCATCATCATTCCACGGCTGAATATCGTTTGTTTTTACACTCTCCATCAAAGCCAACTCAAATTGCTCTTCTTCTGTCATCGATTCCAGATTCATATTCTCCAGCGATAGCTTCTTTGCTTTCTCCATGTCCTCACTGAATCTATCCGTTTCATCAGCTTTGCTGGAAAATAAATTGGAATTTGAGTTCTTTTGGAAAGGGAAGGAACCCAGCTACAAAAAATCATCTCCACGCAAAATCGATAAACCGTCCTGGGTAAATAGTTTCCTCGGCCAGAGTAACTAAAACCATGAGTTGATATAGTTTGAGTAATGCTTTTATTAAGGGATAATGCCGGCTATTTTTAGCAGTGCGATCCATAAAACAACAAACAGATTCATGAAGAAGTAATCCTACCTTATTTGGGGCTTGGAAGTTAAACTCAGCTTTCTTCTAACTTTCAAACTCGATTGAAAATCTTCGATGTCATCTGCTGTTTCGTTTGACAGAATTCTCTTGGAAGAACTGAGAAAAACAAAGGGCAAACATTTTAGAGAATACATTTTAAATTGTGGACCACGTTTACCGTAAAGACTCTATTAAGCCCACCTCTCTATTAAGCCCACCTCTCTATTAAGCCCCCCCCCACGGAAACCTCGAAAATTAAATAAGCCCCCAGAACTGATAGAGCATTTAGGGTGCTTCAAAAATCGATCTTTTAGGGGTTAGAAGACAACAACAGTATAATAAATAGGATGGAGGAGGTGAACATTTTACAGCTTAGTAAAAGCAAAAAAGCTAAGAAAAGGTAAGAAGTTGTTTTCCGAAAGTACCTGACTGCCCTCTGTTCAAACACTGCAGGATCTCCGGTCTTTTCTGTACATAATACACCTGCAAATAGAGCAATGAATCAATCAATTAATTAGCAAATCGATTAATCACGAAATCAAATTAATCAGTCAAATCAATCGATACAACGCAGTGGGTTTGTCAACGTGTTGCTCGGCCTGGCTAAAGTTGAAGAAAATGTGTCGTAGTCTCACCTAGGTTTAAAACCTTCGGAACATCGACGGTATCTAGCTTTTTTTTACATTTGATGGAGTACCTTTTCAAGTGAAGGATGATAACTCTGGAAAATATAAAGTAAATAGATTGTCGAAGAGGAAAGCAAAATAAAAGGAGAAAGAGCGCAAGGAGTGTAATAGGAAAAGAAGTAGCAGGCAGAAAAAGAAAAGGTAAGATATGGCAGGGGAAAGAGCATAGGAAATTTAGGGACAAAACGAGGGACAAAACGAGGGACCGCAACAAAAGCAAAAGAGAGTAGGAACGCGCACAGCAATCGAGACAAGAGATGGAAAGAGAAAGAGAGCTAGCAGCAGGAAGAAATAGAGAAACAAGTCCTGAAAATGAACTGTATTTGTTGATGGTAATGCACGAAATAAATGAAATTGCATACTGAAAAGACAGGGTGAAAAATTACCTTGGAAGCTTTTGAAAATGATGGATAAGTCTTGCGCTTTTGCAACTGCATGCCTCGCAGGTATAGTTAACGCTTTCGTTCTGAAAAAGAAGACGATATTGCACCATGAGAGAAGTATCTCTCAAAACGTCGCACTCGTGGCATGATAAGCTTTTGTTCTAATTACGACAATCGCAGAACAGAAAAACACGAGGGTATTCACGAGCACTCCGCGGCTTATTGGTGCACGGTTGTAAACCGATAAAGGAAAATCGGGTGACTAAATTGCAACTGACTGGAAAGGACATTGGCTTTCATGACTCACTTTAAAATAATCTTCGAGCAGCTGCTGTAAATGCCTCTCCTCTGGATTCACATTTTCATCTCTGAAAAAAAACGAAGAAATTAAAGTATATATAGACAAACTCGTATACTGACAGGCACAGGTCCCTGTTGTCGCAGCAGCAACAAGGGTGATTACTGGTCGGTTCTACGGTGTTCAGAGACTCGTGTAGTAAGCTTAACGAATGGGATGTACTACAAAGCTGATTTGGCAATGTAGACGGGTAGACATGAGCATCAGCAATGAAAAGAAAAGAGTGAAATATATCTCACAAATCAGGAATGTCGAGGGAAACATCGTTAAAGTTTTCGTCCTTTGTTATTGTATTACCACAACTGTAAAAAAGAAGAGTGCAATTGAAGAACGGTGGAAATCAAAGAAGCGATCGTGTGGCAGTAAATATGCATGAAAATGTCGAATTCCCATGACAAAGATACTTACTTTTTGCATTCGATAATGTGACTTATCACAAACTCGAAATTGCGGCCGACAGGACACGAA
The DNA here is from genome assembly GCA_013076295.1 of Sanderia malayensis. NCBI lineage: Eukaryota > Metazoa > Cnidaria > Scyphozoa > Semaeostomeae > Pelagiidae > Sanderia > Sanderia malayensis. The sequence goes on along the minus strand of RQOL01000880.1, from coordinate 48,407 downwards.
GAATGTGTTTCCTAAATAAAGCAAAATTGCAAAGTAAAGCAAGACTGTGCTTCCTGCAAAATTCAAAAAAGAATTCACTATGGTCAAACCAAACTCAACGAGACAGAGAGCCTCGCGTCTTCATAATTCGTAAACTAATGTAGAGTCGAGTATTGGATTGAACGATGGTACTCAAGGTTAGAAATCATAACAATATATTGAGCATACGGTTTCCTGGCCGCTTTTGCTTTCTCCAACAGCCTCAATTTTCAACTGGTCCAAACATTGGCCAAGAAATTCGTGTGCATCCTGAAATAAATCGGCAATGAAAAATGCACAAATTGGAAGTTATTAATTAAAGGATAGACAGGTCAAGTTTTACTGCAAGGATAGAACGCCCAGCAGATCGGAAAAACATATAATTACAAAATAGTATATTATATTAAGGGCAAAGCTGGACATAACAGAGAAGAGGCAATGTGGTACAAATCATGGTAACATACATGCTGCATGTATCCAGAGAAATGCGTTGCCTGTCTTGAGATTGCCCGCTTGATATTCCGTAGTAGGTATTTCTTTTCCATGCCCTGGGCATCCAAAAGCCTGTACAACGATCTGAAAAACACAAAGGGTAATAAATTATAATATATTATAAATGAAAAGGCAAGAGTTCACATGCATGGCACGATAATGGCTTAGTTGAAATGGTGTTCTATGTGGGGACCATTTTAGCGCACAAAGAGTTATTGAGTGAAGCAGCTTTTAGCTAGATCATATAATAAGATTAGTGAACAGTGAATAGTATAGTTTTTTATCAATATTGATGTTTAACTATCCAACATATGATAAGAAATCTGCAAAATAAATAGAAGGCTTCTCTTACCGGTATAAGCTTGTTTCTTCAACATTTCGTAAAATTTCCCGATCATCAAGATCTTGACTGAATGTTTTCACTCCCAAAAGACACTGCAGCACAGCATTCATGTAACAGGTATTTCCCAAGTTCGTAAACCTACAAGGATTTTAATTATATGTAGTTGCACATCTTTAATTGTATTATACAGCATTACTGCATATACATTGTACCTTATTATGTAATAAGTATACAATAATGACATTGTTATTGGTTTACAGAGGAGCTTCCATAAACAGACAACTCTATACAACAAACAACTCTGGACAATTGTATGTACAACAATTAATTGTATCTCTTTGCAAATACAACTTCGATACAACGAATACCTCTCTACAATGAACATTTGTTCCAATGGTCTCCATTATGTGGACACCACTGGGACAAATGTAGCACCAAGTTCCACTGCACTGTAGATCTTGCATCAGTACAGCATTATTGTAATAAACGTAGCAAATTCAACAAACCCTGTAAAAGCAATTTGGCTTTTTGGACTCTCATCTGCTACCTCTGACAGTGGCTTGCTTGCAACCAGCTTTGAATTTGAGTCAGATGGTTGACTTCTGAAAGTGAAGGCAGGTTTACCAGATGTTGGGGAGTGGGTGAACAGCTTAGAGCTTGCTGTATTCCTTGAAGATGAGCTCAACAGCTTCGAACTCAGAGTCTTGGTCACTGGTGCATCTGAAGTGAAAGACAGCTGCTTTCTTTTGGGAGTGGTTAGAAAGAGAAGTGAATAATTGGAGCCTCTGTGAAGTGGTGTTGAGCTCAGGGTGGCTTTTTGGAATTTTGCAACTTCATTTACAGCACAAAAGAAAAGTCAGATGTAAAAAACGACTGAGAAGAGGGGTAAGAAGGGTTTGAAAATCCTCCCAAAAAATTCAGGCATGGCAAGCAGCTTTTATATGACAGAAATTCTGGGATAAATACAAACTTTTGCAAGATCGATACCCACCTTGAAGCAAATGGGCTTGTTAGTGATGAGGATTTATACATAAGATTCGGTGGTCTGGCTGCAAACAAAATTGATTTTGGTAAGCTTGCAATGATTTTACAGTGAGTCTAAAAAACAAACACGAAATACAATCTTACTCAAAGGATTTGTAGATTTTTGAGGAGAGTTCTTCTTGTCTTTCATTTCAATATTCTAAAACCAAAAATATTTTCTGAATTTAATTATGATGATACATTACGTTTAGCAATTTATGCAGAAGCTACTGAGGAAGCAACCTACAATACACTAATGACATATACAGCGGAAACTTGCCATCTTGAATGCCACCTTTCTCAAATACTTGCTGTCTCAAGCAAATTTCAAATTCCTCTTGCTTTGGTTTAGTATAGTTAGAACATGCATTATTTCAAACATTTGCTATCTCAAACAAACTTAAATTCCTTTGGGGACTTGAGATAACAAACTTTAACTGCATATATAAACAATGAATTTGTTGTGTACTACATTTTTTAAGGATTCTCAAGGAATCATACCTCTTTAATATCATTGAAAATACCAAATGGATCAATGTCCTCTTCAGAAACAGCACTTGAGATTAGCTTTGTAGATGCAGCTGTAAACAATAATTTATGGTACACATGAATTAAGTACACAACGCATCTGATAAGCAAATCTTGTCATTCTCTCGTGATTCTAAAACATATTACCTTTGGAAAGTCTGCCAAGTTTGATTTTTTCAAGACATTGTTGAAAGATCTTCACATCTTTAGATTGACAATCTTTTGCAATAATCTAGAACACAAATCAGCAAATATTGCAAATCAGCCCTTCCATACCAATTTATAAAAAGTTATGCATGGCATATAATGTGCTGATATTAAGCTGCACACTGTGAAAATATTATTTTGTCCAAAACACACCTGATAGCCATCATCTAGAACTAATGTTAGATTCCTTTCACTGGCCATAATCTGCTTTATATTATCATTCAACTGAGGAAAATAAAACATATCACACGATGCATGATTTAAAATGATTTATAATTGACGACAGAACAGAATGTTTTGTTTGTCTTCATTCTGCCCCATATCTGTCAGGCCATGTTTAAGCAAAGGTAATAAACAAATAATACTTAATTTCTAACATCTAAAACGGTTTACCTTGAACTTTTTAGTTTGTCGCATGCTTAGCCTATTAGTTCCACGACAGTCAACAGAAATGAACCATTTGTCGGGGTTCGTGAGCTCCAATTTAAGGACTCCAGGTTGGAGAGAAGAGGTCGTTGGGTTCCGAAAGCTTGTAAACTTTACCTTCCCAGAAAGTTGAAAAACTCCACCAGATAAAGGAGAAACTACCGTTGCCATTTCCACTTTATAAATATAACTACCTTGATAATTCTCCAAATCAAAAATTGCTGTGGTATATCATCAATTCTTGGGCCTAATTGCCTTGCTAAAAATGGCGGGAATTAATTAGTTAGTGTGGTGGGTATAATGCCGCTGCGCATGCTGACCACCTTACTCCTCCTTATGACGTAGAATAGGGGACAAAACCCACATTGTCAAACTTCGTTTGGGCAAAAGTTTGCACTGGCAGAGAGTCAAATCAGATCAGGTAGTGACTTTGAAGACAGATTTTTCCTTGACAATATTGTGACCTTCAATAATTCATTACAAAATGAGTTAAATGAGCTTTTTTATTCATCATGCAACGGGCATTGGCATATTGATTTGCAGCCCATCCACATCAAAATTTGTATCATCCATCAAAATTTCACACCTTTGATGCACTCTGGATCCTTGGTTTCCATGTCGCTTTCATAATATGGCTTGGTTGGTTACCTTCCTCTCCTTTAAAAATTACGCTTTCGCTCAAGTAAACATTTTTTGATCGGAATGCAACTACCAGATCATTTGCATACCATACCATCAAGGTATTGCGATGTTGTCTATTAAGACTGATGTTGAGGTCACTGTTTCCAATATCACCTTTTTCTAAATACCATTACGTCGTGTATGCAAAGGCCAATGAAGCAAAAGCCCAGAAGCTAGAGATATGTTCCTGCACAGTCTATAGATTCTGTGTTCTACTGTTGGAAGAGTGAAACTTGGTTTCGCTGTATCAAGTATTTTCAACTTTTTATTTTCGTTTTGGAAAGTATACTAATTAGTGAAGTAAACTATAACTATTACATTTTGTGTGCTATATGTACTTCATGTAAAATAGGACTTCGAATGGCTCAAAACTCTTGTATCAAATCATAACCAACCCATGTTGGGCCTTTGAGAGTTGGTTGCCTTAAGTTGCGCAGACTCTTTGAATCCATTTAAACCCCTATTTCGAAGGCTTACTTAAATATGATATGAAAATCGGCCAGTGTATTTACATTTAAACTTTTTGTTGGCTTATTGACACGTGTTTGTGTGTGGATGCAGCACCCAGCTGGATTTGCGTTGTGGTTGGTGATTTTTCCTTCCTGGAGAATCTTTTATCTGACCAAGTTCATTCATTCCTTGCTCATTTGTAAGGGCAACAAGCCTCCGATTGAGAATGAGGTCGAGGTGTTTTGTGTTCATTTCCCGGCTTTTACTGCAAACAGGTGTGGTAATTAACTACGTATTGTCCTATTGTCTGGCAAAATTGCTTGAAGATGCAGAAAGGTATGGTAAGAATTTGTGTGAAAGTCTACAGTGTTTTACTGTATTTTCTGAGAGGGCTTGGGTAAGACTTATGGCCACACCAATATTCCTGACCTTTATCGTTATTACAGTGGAATAATCGGCCACATTATCGTCTTTCTCTACAATTAAACCGAACATAAGGTTGCCCTTTCTTCCCCTATTTGGAAACAGGGGAAGAAAATCCTCTATTATAGATCCTATTCCGAATAAACGAATGAATTAACCCTCAATTTATTCTCCATTCAATCTCAGACGTATATCCAGTTTCTTTATGTTGAGCACGTTCTTTGTATTTGGTATTGTGACACGGTATTTTTATGCATATATACATTAATTCATTTATTATACTTTTGAACAAAGATGCGATAATTCCATATGGCAGGACACGTGAGACGAGAATAGAATTAACTCGTGGCCTCGTTTAGTCTTTCCTTTGTTTGGTGACAGGTCCCAAGCGAAGGTCAGCCTGCTCGCAGAATAACGCTCTCTGATTGGTCAACTAACAATGGGAATATAATTATTGGGAAATGATTGGCTGTTGCTGTGTGTTCTTGTGGCCTGGTCAAAACAATGGGAGACTTTTTCAAATTCGAGAAATGATCTTGTTGTTTTGGTCTATCCAGATCAGGTGTTCCAGAATAAAAGCCACTCCACATAAAGACCACGATGCTACTTTGCCCAAGCAAGCTCGTAGACTAACATTCAGTATGCCTTCTCCACGACGAAGGAGAACAACAAATATCAATGAAAATAGCAGTGTTACTTCACCAAGTACGTATATTTTTATCTATTACTATTTCATTAATTGACAACTATCAGCTGGCCTAGTCAGCCCTGTACATACTATAAATCACTTTATTGAAGCAGAAATGGACGTGTGAATTTGTTGTATTTTCTAATTAATTCAAAATGAATATTTTATTAGAAATTATCTCTAATAATTTTGGAGAATATATATTTCTATTCATCAATGGAACACTGAACTTAAATTAAAGAATTAATTATTCGATCGAGTAAAATGATGGATATGTGATAATTCTTACGAATAACAGTTGTAAATTATTCTCTCCAGGGGACAATATGATATGCAACGATAAATCAAGTCTTGTTGAAAGAAAAAGGCCAAGGATTGACATTAAAATGGTAGGATTTGCAACAAATTACCTCTTATAGGACTTCCTTATTAATTTTTTTTCCAATTATTTTATTTCTAGGAAGGCAACACAAACAAATTAAATCTAAATACATTTCTAAGATTTCGAAGATGAATTCAAAGCATTTCTTTGAAGGAATAGTTACAAGAATAGCTTTTTATTTTTTACCATAACAAAATAATTTTCTTTCAGAGGAAAACAAATGAGACAACGAAAATAATATCAGCCAACTTGTGTACCAAAAGTATGTTTACATTAATTATTTTATATCACATATACTTATTTCTAATTACTTATTTTACCAATCTTTTTATCAATATTTCTTAAAATGAGTGCTGCTAGTACTTAAAATGTGAAATGGTCGATCATATCCTTGGGTCACGCACATGGATCAATGAATCCTGAGACCAGTTTATCAGGTAGTATCATGTCAATAAATTTGAGCCCATGTGCACCCAGCACCCATGTCCAATGGCCATTGGCCTGTCCTCCTGTTAGCAGTACCAACAAAAGAGTATTACACAATTTATGACCTGTCCTTGTCGCACCTGTCAAAATTGGTTACCTGCAACTGTCCTTGCCTTCCAACCAAAACGAGGCTGTTGGCCATCGTGACGAATAAGCACCCGGCCCATTTTTTCAACCGGGTCTTTAGTGGTATCAATTTAGTCGTGCCCGGAATTTCAGACTCACCACCGGGAGCCTTTCAAATCACGAATGGCTCCCCTATGTTATTATCAACAAACTCAATTACTCCTCGTCTCTTTAATTAGTTTGGCATGCGAACAATACCTTGTCCATTCAAACAGTTATTGGCGTATTAGATCCTCTTATCAGTGATGAAATAGAAAACCCAAAGGATTCCTGCGGACTAGCTCAGCTCTGCTATTGAAATTCTGCATGATAAAGTCGTGCAGCTCAGCCTATTAAAATCTCTGAAAATTAAAACACAAGGCAGTGATAGATTTCCCCCAATCATTTCAAACGGTAACTGCCTTATGTTAATCAAAATCTAGCTTGCTCTAATGCCTTGCCGATGTCACTTAGCCAGCTTGAATATAATTTGTTCCTGAATAGCTTAATTAATTTCCTCGGATTTTTGTCTCCCACAAATTACCCAAGCATTATTTCTACCAAATTATGCTATAAACGCGGTTGTTTTGCTGTACACATCATCCTATGCTTACGAGCAAACACCTTGTTGTATTTGTTTGGATTTCGTCCCTTTCCTCCTGTTTTCTTTGTACTCGACATTCATTGTTCTCGTCGCATGTGTCATTAACTTAACGCTATTTATAAAGCGAATCGGTTTTTTACTGTTTAGACACAAGAAAGAAGCAGACTGCTTCTCTCGCCGTTGCAGTTGGCTATTTGCAGAAGATGTTGCCCGATGAAGTTTTATTGAAGCTGTGCTCGTATTGTGCCCCGTTGGAGCTGTGCAGACTGGCAGTTACTTGCAAGCGACTAAATGCACTGTGCAAAGACGATAGCTTATGGTGAGTAAAGCGAACTTGAAACACATATAATGAGCCTGTGTTGGGGCTGTGTTGTTGCATCTATAATAGCTCTGTTTTAGTTTCGATCCTAAATTTCAACACAACATCAGGTAAATTTAAATGATTTCATAAACACGTAAACATATAAAATTACTAATGATGTCGGAGAGCAATCCAAAGGCGATTGGAGAACAGTGTAATATTTTTCTGGAAAATCAATTCGTTTCTTGTCGCAAATAAACATTGATTTGATGTTAATTGGATAATTCAATTCCATGGCAGAACATTTCGAATTTGTTAACAATGCATAGCACGTAAAGTTTTACCTTGCGTATGCCCAAGTATAATTAAATACAGTTGCCGTTGTGTTGTATACACGTTTCAGCAGGGTCCTTTCATTTCAAAACTATTACAACTGCACCCTTGGCATCCCTGGTATTTTTAATTTAATTTAACCATGCAATCTCTGTCGGATAAATGCAGGCCAATTTTTGATCTTATTCTCGTAAAGCTCTCGCTGGAATCCAAACAATGGCTAATGGTATGCTGAAATTCTCCCTTTCGACACTCCTGAAAAGATAACAGCAGTCAACATTAAATAATATGCTTATGGATTCGTTATCCACAAAAGGAATTAAGAATGTGTTTTCTATTCCACACAGCAAAGCAAAGGACCTGTTTCACAATTCGGTACGGCAAAACATGAACAAAAGTCAATTAGACACTGGCTGTTTTGTTGTGTGATTATCTCATATGAGATGTAATGCGTGATCTAGTAATAGAGATGAAAATGCCTCTCCTATTCACTAGCAAATAAGGTGCTTCTTATTCATTTGATCGCTGCACACCATATTATCCATACCATGTATGCATTGGCGTACAGGCAATGGACACCTCTCGAAGGACAGAGTGCGTGTAATAGAAACACAAGAAATCGTCATCATTATCGAATAGCTTTAGGTCAAATATGACAAGCAAGTTGACCCAGCAGTTATATCTCTTCTTTTCGGTGTACACTGCACTGCACTGGTGCTAGAATATTCATACATGGAGTGTATTTGTGTTTTCAATCTCGCGACTCCAGCTATTCACTATGCAACCACATTATGATAATTGCGTGCCCGTGATTTCAACTGCAAGTAGCAGCATTACACGCAGTATTGTACGCAACGAACACACAGTTAGCATACATAACCAACAACACACGATAGTATACTTAATTAACACACACTAGTATACACAACTAACCTGTGCACTTTCCTTCGACACCATTACAGGAAAAGCTTATACGAGAGAGTATACAGATTTAAACTACCTATCCTGAAGGGAAGCAACCGTCTTTACGAGTCAGCAAACAAGTCAGCGTCATGTCTAGGCCTCACGTGGAAGGCGGCATTTCCTTTATTTGCCAAGGCTTACCATGTCACGAAGAACGATAAGGTCTTCAGGGATTTAACGTACATGCAAAGAAGGGTAAGGCATTGTTATCATGACTTAGTACACGTGTATTTCTGCTTGCGTTGATATTTATTTTTGTATCCAAGATTAAGTTTGTTTTATGTTTCGAATTGTTCGCATTTCAGTGTTTCAAGACAATAAAAGAAGCTGTTTTGGAATGCCCCTCAGAAGGCACCATTCTGGTGCATCCTGGGACCTACAAAGAGGAAATCACGCTGGAGAAGAGTGTTTCTATTGTCGGCACTGGTGAGACCTTACTGTTTCAGATTTTTCATCTCTTCTTGTTGAGCTTTACCATTCCCTGGGCGGTCCATGTATGCTATTGATGAACATTGCAATGTGGCAACGTGTATTTCTCATGCAGTTTATCCAGGGTTGAAAATGATTTTGTAATCAGAAGAGTTGATTGGCTTTTACAAAGTCTGCCCTTGTAAAGTGTATAGTTTCCAGAAGAGGCTATATCAGTCAAGCAAACATTGCTATTCATTGAACTGTTGATTCATTTGACTAATCTTTCGATACCTTTTACAGAAGATGCCATAACCAAAGAACTCCCAACAGTCACATGTTCAAATGGATCGATTTTTCGCTTGCGACCAACAGCAACAGGATCTACTCTTGCCTATCTAAGACTAGAGGTAAATGATTTGGATTTGTTTTGTTTTTCATTTTATTTTATGCTGCAATATTCTGCTATGCATGGAGATGATAATGTCAGAGGCACCTGCTTTACTCTGCTACGTTCACGCTCTCGTTACTCTGTTCTAACATGCTTCATTTTCATCAAGGCGGCTGCTTCAGAGACTGGCAATCAAAGTCGAGGTCACTGCATAGAAATATGCAACGATTGTACGCCAATCATCCAGGATTGTTTCATTACCAGTAAAAATTCAAGTGAGTTTTTCTCTTTTCTCTTCCACTTTATTTAGTCAGTGAACGTATATATGCGCCAATGTGCAGCACAAGCTTTGCTTTCCCGTTTATTTGAAGTTTCTTGCTACCTGTCCCCAGAAGATTGAGCCCACTATTATACTGGTCAACTTAAGACTTCAATATCTAGCCACACCAGGTTATGCTATTGACTTTGTGCATTGAAATTATCACATGTTATCGCAGACTCGTCTGCTGTGTTTGTGCATGGCGATGGCGCAAAGCCGAAGGTTGTGAGGTGCAAAATTGCGGACTGCGAGAACGTGGGAATATTCCTGACCGAAGGGGCCCAGGGAACGTACGAAGAGAACGAAGTGTGCAATAACCGACTTGCCGGCTTCTGGGTGAAAGGCAATGCCAATCCGGTCGTGCGCAGGAACGTCATACATCACGGTAGAGACGCTGGACTCTTCATGTTCGATGGTGGACTAGTAAGTAACATCTAATCTTATCTCATCCTTTTACATTAGACCTTGCTTAAACAAGCTATTATCACTTTAGATTACTGCGTTAAATGGTTGATGTCTTAAGTACGTGTACAATGCCGTGGTTGATTTTTCCGCATTTTATCTTGGTAATCCACTGCGTGTTTCAGTTGAGTTTGCTTAAATTTTATCAAGTTTGAATACATTCGTTTTTCAGGGATATTTTGAGGAGAACAACGTTCACAGTAACCGGATAGCTGGCTTTGAGATCAGATCCGGTGCCAACCCAACTGTCGTGAGATGTCAGATATACGGTGGGTCTACAGGAGGAGTATATGTTCATGATGATGTAAGCATAACGTGACTAATTGTTTTACCAATTGTGCTATTATTCAATACCTTACCGCCAAGGGACTTTATCCCCTTTTTCACTGGTTCTGTTTTCTCCTTTTTGTTCCTTGTTCTCTTCCTCTCTGCCTTCATTATGTTCTTTCCTCTTCTGTTTCTTCCAGTGCGTTTTAACGTATCTAAAACGACGCTTGTTCTGAACTCGATACTTGTTTGGTGACTCTGGTTAATATTTGCATTCATTCACCTTGCAGGGTCGTGGAGAGTTTATAGGCAATAAGATTCATTCAAACACTTTTGCTGGTGTTTGGATAACATCAGGCAGCAATCCAACGATAAAGTACGCATTTCAAATGAGTAATTCAACTTTTACTTCTAAAGCCAAAGCTCTGCTTTCATTTGAATCTTGTCGCCATGGTTTTGTCGCCCTGGGCGTTTATTTAAACCAATTTGTATAGCATGTGCCATTGAATTTTCGCAAGGGGTACATTTCAGTTTTAAGTTAAGAACACGGTCAACAAAGATCATTGCTTTTCAATAGCAGTTTGGCACATTGAGAAACTCTGACGATTAACATGCAGGTTGACTTGTTATTTGTTTGCATACTGTATGTTGTGTTGTGATGGGAGATTCGTCTTTTTGCAGAGACAATGAGATTTACCATGGTCAACAAGGAGGTATTTACGTGTTTGGAGATGGCCGGGGGCTAATTGAAAACAACGACATACACGGCAACGCGCTTGCAGGCATCCAAATCAGGTCGAACAGCAATCCAATTGTGAGACGGAATCGCATTCACCATGGTCTGCATGGAGGAATATACATTGTAAGCTTGAACATATTCAAATTGTTGCCAAGTACTTTGTGCAAATGAAAATAACATGAAATTTCAAGAGTACTCAATAAGTTAGAGTACAACAAGTTAAAAGCTGGCGGCTCACCTGCATCAATCGCTGCGAATGTTATGAACGTTTTTGGAATTTTTTTCAGCACGAAGGAGGTCTCGGTCTCATCGAAGACAATGAAATCTACTCCAATACTTTAGCAGGAATTTGGATAACTACAGGTACGTCTCAAGACAAATATTCAAATTTGTATTTCATCATTATCATCATCATCATCATCGTCATCATCATCATCATCATCATCATTATTGTGATTGTAAAGTAATTGTTGAGGCAGGTTGAGTCAGCCCACGGGGCTGGTGTGGGTAGAGCTCGATGTTTATTGTATTGTTTTTATTTGTCAGGCAGCTCTCCAATTCTGAGGCACAACAGGATACACAGTGGCAAACAGGTGAGTGTTGTTGTTGTTGTTTTTCATTAGAAGCTCGTACAAGTGTTGATGTAGTCCGAGCTAGTTGTGCATGCAACTGGTATTACATGCAACAATGTGCTGTGTATGTCAACCTGTGTATGTCAGCATTAGAAAACGATGAATGCAATGATGCATTGCATACCAGGCGCATTCCCGTTGCAAATAAAGTCAATGAAAATACTCTACCTTCTACAGAGATTCAATTTCGTATTTTTGACAATATAATATAAAGGTTCAAAATTTAAAGTTTAACTATTTTCATTCATAGGTCGGCGTTTATTTCTACGATAAAGGGTGCGGCACTCTCGAAGACAATGAGATTTACAATCATAAATACTCTGGCATCCAAATAAGGTAACGGGAATATATTTATTTCTTTTTTACTATTTTATAAGAAAGCAAGACACATCTTGAGTTGAGTTGAGACTACAACAGACGACAAAATTCCTGGGAGCTATTGCAGCCTTCGAAAATTTCGCATCCATCTTTCATCCCCTTCCTCCCCCCCCCCCCAAGCAATGTTGTCTCTAGAGCCAAATTTGTGCACTATCGACATAGCTCCATTTGCACGATGATTACAGGGGTCTGATCGAGAGAGCAACCTTGTTTTAGGGGGAGTGGGGTGTTGAGTATCAGAAGCTGGGTTGATAGTATGAATTTTTATCCGATATAGGCCTGTTAGACTCCATAAATAAAGCCATACAGCCATAAATTTTAGCAATTCAACGAGTTTAATTGACATTATTGCTGTACGTATGAGTTGATTAAAAATGTCAAAATTCTTTTGCAGGAGTGGAAGCAACCCAGTGATACGAAAGAATAAAATTTGGGGTGGCAAAAATGGAGGTGTGCTTATTTACAATGGAGGACTTGGCATCATTGAGGATAATGAGATCTTCGACAATGCTATGGCCGGCGTGTGGATAAAAACGGAGAGTAACCCGATCCTTAGGAGAAATAAAATTCACGATGGCCACGAAGGAGGAGTTTGCATATTCAATAACGGAAAGGGTATGTTCTTCCAATTCATCTATGCGGATAGTAATGTCAGATCAGTGTCGTTTCGGCTCGGGTGTAAAGTATTTGAATGTGAGGTTGGAGATTGTAGCTTCCCAGGTTGCATGGATTCTGATTTTGTGGGCTTTTGTCTTGCCAGGACTGTTGGAGGAGAACGACATCTTTCGAAACGCACTGACCGGTGTCCTGATAAGCACGTCGAGTTTTCCAGTTCTGAGAAAGAATCGAATTTTCGAAGGCGGGGCAGCTGGAATAGAGATCACTAACAGTGCAGGTAAATACATTGATTATTGATTGATTGATTAAATGGTGCCCGGCCAAAAATGTAACTGTCTTTCAAGTGAGAGTAATGCTCGAATTACTGAAGGCAACAGACCAATAAGGCCTGTTGTTTCGTACTTAATGAGATAGCAAGATATATCAAGATATACCGAAATAGGATGTGGTTGAATTAAAATTAAACGAACTGGTCAATATTGACTGTGAGGCTGAACAGAAGACCGATCTTGGTAACATGTAGCATGATGATAATGTCAGGCTCCTTGACAACAAAGGGTGGATGTTAAGAATAGTGATAGTGTAATAGACTTGATTGGTTTGATGATTGAACACGCTGTCCATTGTTTATGCAGGTGGAGTGCTAGAGAAGAATGAAATATTCAACAATCGGTTTGATGGTGTGAGCTTGGCAACCGGAGTGTCTCCAAAAATGTTAGGTAAGCAGCTTACCAAGCTATTATTGTTTTCTTGCCGGCGATTACTGCTGTATTCATTGCCACGTCATAAACCCGTTTAACAATTTTATGCAATTCTTTTCTTTGCTTGCATTCTACCTGATGTAGCCACATTTGATATGTAGATTTTCCTTTGCTGCTATCTTTAATCTTGTCCTCTCTTTTATTGCCGCTTCTTTCCGCGAATATTGCCTTATTGAAGCAGTAGCATTTACTTTATTTAAGACTTTTTCAACATTTTTCAGATAATTTCTGTCACGATAACAAGAAGGTTCTCACGGAGGCAGTGAATGCTGGCAAATGTTTATTCCAAGTATCAGGAAACCTTTGTTATCCAATGCACGACTTTTACAAGTACGTATACGTAAATATGAAATACCACACTATGTTTGTTTGATTTTGGTGTCCGTCACACTGGGAAATTTGATGCAACCATCCATTCTGCATCTGAGCTGCAATATCATGCAATATATGTATATCACATCAATCAAAATCGATACAGTAAAATACCGATAACTCGAACTTTCAAGGGACCGATGGACATGGCTCGAGTTAAGGAATGCTCGAGTTTTCAAGGATTAGAAAGTACTAGCAAAGTTTTCAAGGGGAATGAACATTGGTTCGAGCTATGGAGGAGGGTTCGAGTTATCGGGATGTTACTGTATTTTATCATTACTGTCAATCATCGTGTAGATAGGAAGTTAAAACGTCGAGTTACTATTTTTTTGCATTTTAATTCTGCTTTCTCTAGTGATAAATGCCATTTATCACCAGAATGTCCTTTATCAGTTACTAATGCTGTTTTCTAACGAGAATCGTGTATGTTTTTTGTAGATGTAAGACTTGTGCCTCTACAGAAAACCTGGCAATATGCGTCAACTGCATACGAACGTGCCACCAGGGGCACGATGTTCAATTCGTCAGACACGACAGGTAAACGTTGATGAACGCTCTGCTCAGTACAGTAAAAACCCGCATATAAGAACCTGTAAACTTCCACCCAGCCTATTGTTGCAAGACAATAGGCTATTGTTTCTTCTATTGTTTTGAGCAGAATATCACTCTGAAGGTTCTTGATCCATTGGTTCTTATATGCGGGATTTTACTGTATAGGAGTCCTATACTGAGCTTAGGAAATTGTCACAATTTTGTATTGACCCCTCCAAGGAACTAAGGAAATTCCAAAGTGGAACTCGTATTATGTTTCAATGCAAAAATATGGAAATTCAATTTATGCAACATTTTTCGTTCAGGTTTTTTTGCGATTGCGGAGCTGGCACAACAACCACGACATGTCGCCTGGCCAATCTGAAGCCAGCTGTATCGTCTTCTGCGAAGGCGCGCTCAACAAGGTCGCCGAAGACACTCAGGTCAAGACAGAAGCGTAGTGCTGGTCGCTGTCTAAGAAGCGGACGCAGTAAAGCGACTCCAAATGTCAATCTATCCGATACTATACCACCTGAAACGATGGTCAGGTAACGAATTTAATTTGGTCACATCAATGTGGATTGCAAATGAAATCATATATTGGTTCTGGTTAACCATCCCTAATGTGGACATGGTCTGATTAAGTGTGACCATTTCTGGAAGGCGCAATTAAACAACGGACATCGGATGATTAAGCTGTAGTGATCATAAAGAGATTCCCCTTTGAGGGGAAGGCGAAATAAAATTACTATTTTATTGTATTCACTTCACGAAAAATCTAGATGTGGTCACATAAAGAGAGGTTCCACGGAACAGAGTTGTTAGCTAATAATACATAGCAATTATAGTTATTATATACATCTATTCTACATACGTTCAATTAAATGACAGTGAAGATATTTGACATCTTTCCAAATTTTTACGCAGTTTAGATTTCGGAAGGTACAGCTTCAGATAACTTTATACGCAGGGGAATGGTTTCTTAGTTTTCCAGATCAATATTGACAATAATGCCCACAGTTTTTAATTTTCATGTATACGTGTTTTCTAATAAATAACAATCTGATAATCTCGCTTTACCCCAGTAGTATTTGTGTCCATAAATTTACAATTAATAAGTGCTTCTTTGTAGCAATTAAGAGTTATATATGTAATATAAAACAAATAAATATATTTATTTACATTGTATTTATGAGTAGTCAAATGCTATCACATTGAATTGAAAAAATAACTTAACAAAACTTTTAGTTTTTACTTTGTTGCTTCGCCACGATATTTTACTTGGGGTTGTCTAGCCTCGTGTTCGTTTAATGAGAGGAACGGAAAGAGGCCAAGCGGCCTGAATTTAAAAATGGCACGAAACACGAGCTCATGAAACTTTGAGATTGAATGATTCAAGTTGATATTACGAAGATTTATGTGTCCAGGCCATCTATTCATGCTCAGGAAATTCCTTAAGAATGCTAATTTGATAAATGGTAAGATGGGAGTTTTTGGTAAGTCCGTAAACTTTGTAAATAATTTGGAATCAGAAATATAATTTGGATTAGAACTGTGCTGTAACGAAAACGAGAAGGAGCCAGTCTCCAGAGTGCCTCACTTCTCACCAAATCAAGTAAAAACTGTTCACATATGCAAATGCAAAAGTTTTATTTTGCAGAAGTTGATTGACAAAAACAGAATTAGAATTAGATTAGTTAGGTCGACACGTAAGATTAGAATGACCTTTTGCTACCCAGTAAGCAAACGCATTAACAATCTTTTACATTTGCATCCAGCCTATTGTTCAAATACAATAGACTCTCATCTCTTCTATTGTTTTCATCAGAAATGTTAGGATCAAAGTTTGTTGATCTGCTCGTTCTTTTTTACGG
The DNA here is from genome assembly GCA_013076295.1 of Sanderia malayensis. NCBI lineage: Eukaryota > Metazoa > Cnidaria > Scyphozoa > Semaeostomeae > Pelagiidae > Sanderia > Sanderia malayensis. The sequence continues at coordinate 32,202 of RQOL01000880.1, read as the reverse complement.
GCGTTTTCTGCAGTCCGTCAAGATTTAAATGAAAGGCATGAAAACAATTAGTATGTTTCCCTGTAAAAAATTGCTCAAATTTCTTTTCAACTTCCAAAGGACAGACTTGTCGAGTTGATTAGTTTGCTGGATGAATGCTGGTGCTTCTGCTCCGACTTCTGATGTGTCGGAAAACCTCTTGTTTGAACACATCACGCCGATAGAAGTAGATAAACGGATTGAGAGCGCTGTTCGCGAATATCAACATTGCCGTCCAACGGAACAAGTGATATCGTATCTCCGGATTCGTGACTACAAGCACAGATGCTCTCGGCGCAAACATTACGATAAACACCAAAGAAATCATTGCGTAAGTATTCGATGTTTTTTTTGCTTTGCTTTGAGATGATCTTGACAATGTGACCCCCATTTTCGACAAGTTTTCTTCTCTTGCTTTCAACCTGGCGAATATCGTTATATAGCAACAAGCCACGAGAACTATGATGAATAATATAATAATAATAATAATATAATAATAATAATATTGAACACTAATATTTTTCGCAGAATTGCTATCTTCACGACCTGTGACGTGTAAAAGCCGACCAGAATTATAGTGTAGATCCACTCAAAGGCAATCGCCAGCTTGAAGATGGATTTTAGTGGCCACAATTTGCTTTTAATCGGGTAGACGACTTTTACGTATCGATGAATGGCAATTAGACAGGGAATTATCCCCTACAAACTAACAAACAGGGTAACCTTAAATTTTAATGTTTCATATGAAAGCCAAAACAAAGAGGATCAGAAATCCGAGATGGGACATTTCGAAAAAGTGACGGGGGTCACGTCATTGCTCATCAAAGTATTGCACCATTGGTCACGGTCAGAAAAAAATCAACCATCTTATATTGTAAACCTGAATACATATTTAGAAAGAGCATAAAGAGTTATGCAAAAAATATTAAGGAACTTTATCTTTAACATGAGCAGGTGAGGAGATATGGGCAGTCGAAGATGTTACGATTCAGGGGGTAAAAAAAGAAATGAAATTACCTGAATTCTCCAATATTACCGAAACATTGGCACAAATATTGAACTACATATACCATCTCATTGATGGAAAACATTTAAAGTTGATTTCAGCCAAAGAAATGTTTGAAAAGCTGAGTTTACATAATGTGCAGGGTGTCTGAATTCCTGACATTACCCCCCGATTTTCAGAGAAATCCATTTTTTGATGATTTGGGGTGAAACTTTTGATGTAGAGTCAACTCTGTTTAAGTTGAACACCCTAGGGAAGCGTGCAAATGTCCGAATTACAACATATTCGAATTGTAGAGGTTTACCTTTATAAGAATTAATTGTTTAATGATCCTTAGGAACGGAGAATTCCGTTCGAAATAGGTAAAGTTCGAATTACACGAGTTAGAATTATGCAGACATGACTGTATATTGTATTCCACTAGTAAGAACTCATTAAAAATGCTTTTCTGTAGCAATTTGCTCTTCAATTAGACATCAACTTGTCAAATAAAAGCTAATAAGTCATCAAAATTAGGGGGTAATATCAGCATTGCTGAAACCAAGATAAAATGAATTAAAGTGTATAGAAAAATTGTCAGCGAAAAAACCTCACTAATATTTTATGGTAGCCATTCGTCTCATGAGCTATCACTTGATATAAAATCGGAGACCTCCCATTTGCTCTCCTTGCTTTCACTAAACTCCGAATCATTTTCGTTAGCGCCTTTTTATGATTGGTCACAAACAGATTCGCTTGTCGGTCGATGCTTGTTGTTTATCTTGCTTTGCTTTCAAACCATTTCTCTTTCCCTTTGATTTTCGCCTTACCCATGGTAGTCCTTTCTCTCTTGCTTTCTTACATTGTGTTTGCAGATCTGCAATGTCAAATTTCTCGTTCGCTTCTGAAACAGGCTCCTTTTTCTTTCGCTGCACATTTCTTACAGGAGAAAATTGACTCCCGCAAACAAGACTGGCGGCTGTACTTTTGAATTTTTAACTTTCCAACCCCAAATTCTTAAAATCTAGATGATCAATCATAAAATTGCAGGAATAATACCATTCGTATGGTGGACGGAGTTGTGGTCCGGTGGAGGTAATAGCAATGAAGGCTTATGTTTAAGTTCCTTATATATGGGAATCCTAGTTTCAACAAAGTCATTAAGCGTTATACCAGAATAGGCAGTTGAGCATATGAACTCTTTGACGTGGTCAATATTCTCTGGGGCTAGATTGCTTGTCAACCCAAGGACCAAAAGTAAGTTGGTCTTTGTATTGTCAGCAAGGACTCTTCTTAGGACGAGAAGTTTACCGGGCAATAACGGAAAAGGAAAACATCTACAGGATTAGAAAAGCGTACACAGATAGATTGAGAAGGACTCCAATCACGAGGAAGCAGACAAAAGACTCATACTTGAAATATAACTTGTGTTGGACAATGAAGGACAAGAAAGAGAACCACCACATCGGTATCCTTACAAATAACAAAAGCATCATTATTTTTTTCCAGTGCTATGGCAATGAGACTTTTGGCCCTTGGGTCGAGAAGCAATCTAGCTCCAGAGAATATTGACCACGTCAAAGAGTTCATATGCTCAGCTCCCTATTCTGGTATAACGCCTAATGACTTTGTTGAAACTAGGATTCGCATATATAAGGAACTTAAACATAAGCCTTCATTGCTATTACCTCCACCGGACCATAACTCCGTCCACCATACGAATGGTATTATTCCTGCAATTTTATGATTGATCATCTAGATTTTAAGAATTTAGGGTTGGAAAGTTAAAAATTCAAAAGTACAGCCGCCAGTCTTGTTTGCGGGAGTCAATTTTCTCCTGTAAGAAATGTGCAGCGAAAGAAAAAGGAGCCTGTTTCAGAAGCGAACGAGGAATTTGACATTGCAGATCTGCAAACACAATGTAAGAAAGCAAGAGAGAAAAGACTACCAGGAGTAAGGCGAAAATCAAAGGGAAAGAGAAATGGTTTGAAAGCAAAGCAAGATAAACAACAAGCATCGACCGACAAGCGAATCTGTTTGTGACCAATCATAAAAAGGCGCTAACGAAAATGATTCTTAGTTAAGTGACAGCAAGGAGAGCAAATGGGAGGTCTCCGATTTTATATCAAGTGATAGCTCCTGGGACGAATGGTTACCATAAAATATTAGTGAGGTTTTTTCGCTGACAATTTTTCTATACACTTTAATTCATTTTATCTTGGTTTCAGCAATGCTGATATTACCCCCTAATTTTGATGACTTATTAGCTTTTATTTGACAAGTTGATGTCTAATTGAAGAGCAAATTGCTACAGAAAAGCATTTTTAATGAGTTCTTACTAGTGGAATACAATATACAGTCATGTCTGCATAATTCTAACTCGTGTAATTCGAACTTTACCTATTTCGAACGGAATTCTCCGTTCCTAAGGATCGTTAAACAATTAATTCTTATAAAGGTAAACCTCTACAATTCGAATATGTTGTAATTCGGACATTCGCACGCTTCCCTAGGGTGTTCAACTTAAACAGAGTTGACTCTACATCAAAAGTTTCACCCCAAATCATCAAAAAATGGATTTCTCTGAAAATCGGGGGGTAATGTCAGGAATTCAGACACCCTGCACATTATGTAAACTCAGCTTTTCAAACATTTCTTTGGCTGAAATCAACTTTAAATGTTTTCCATCAATGAGATGGTATATGTAGTTCAATATTTGTGTCAATGTTTCGGTAATATTGGAGAATTCAGGTAATTTCATTTCTTTTTTTTACCCCCTGAATCGTAACATCTTCGACTGCCCATATCTCCTCACCTGCTCATGTTAAAGATAAAGTTCCTTAATATTTTTTGCATAACTCTTTATGCTCTTTCTAAATATGTATTCAAGTTTACAATATAAGATGGTTGATTTTTTTCTGACCGTGACCAATGGTGCAATACTTTGATGAGCGATGACGTGACCCCCGTCACTTTTTCGAAATGTCCCATCTCGGATTTCTGATCCTCTTTGTCTTGGCTTTCATATGAAACATTAAAATTTAAGGTTACCCTGTTTGTTAGTTTGTAAGGGATAATTCCCTGTCTAAATGAGACCAATCGTCAGGCCGGAAACTCCGCTAAGAACATGAGCGCAGGTTTTGATAGAGACCTCAAGGAAGCAATTGTATTTATTCAGCAGGTCCAGTATGCGAAGCACGATGTTTGCAGGCATCACAGCCACGCCGTTGAGCAGATCTGTTACTGCCATATTTGTGAGCAAGATATCCTGTGTCGTCTTGTACATTTTGCCTCTATACATGATATATAGCATGATTGAATTGCCAAGAACTGCGCCAAATGCTATTGTTGTGCAGATACACGATGTGAAAATTGCGGAAAATGCCACCAGATCTTTGTTAATACTGTCAGTCAGTATGATTCGCTAAATTCAGAAGCAAATGTCCATTGCAGTTTGTCATGATTAGGCTTTGCTTGTCACGATATTCGCTTCTTTTTCTTGTTTCGCTCTGGATCGCTTTCCTCTGGTCATATGCTCTTCAATGTCATGTCAGTGTTGATATTTTTTTCAAATTTTGACTTCCCGAGCTTGCAGAACACACCTGCAACATACACATTTATTAAAGTAAATGATCATTTGTAAATTTTTGTGTCTAAGCTATTGTGTCCAGTCTTTTTGTTAGAACCATCTGCCTGGTCAGATTAATTTATACTCTCCAACGAAATTATTCAACAATATCGATGCCTGGCAAAACGTTGGACACCATGAACCTTTTTTAGCCCCTAGCTTTGTTGCGTCAGCTCTTGCTTCCATGTGTGTGTCAGTAAGTATTGCAGGGTCAAGGCCAAGACGTTCCATCTCGCGTCGCGTTCTAACTCCCATTTTGCTTCTCTAGCAATGATGTCGTCAGGAAACAGACTGAGGTGCATGTTTTTCTACGTTCTCGTATTTCGGAAGAATCGAAAATCGGAAAAATCTCGATTTTACGATTATTGAGACATGTGACAACTGGGCTCTTCAGTCTTGGGTAACTTGCAAAGTTTATTATTTGTGGCGATTTATATTTGATATTTGCAACAAATTCATGAAAGTCTTTCAGAATTATTCTAAACTAATCTTTTGCAGAGTTTTAAAGTTTACAATGATACAAATTGTTTTAAAGTTCTTGGAAATAGCTTAAAGAATTTAACGCTCTTCTTGAAATTTGATGGGTTAATAATTCTTAATACTTAATACTGAGTTCAATAAGTTAAGAAACATTTATTTCTCAAACGTGGTTTGCTTTGATAAACATCTCTAGTTTATCTTACCATATTTTTTATGCATAGGAGAAAAATTGTTTACCGATGTATCAAGATGTTTTCCACATAACATAAATACTTTCGGCTGAACCAGCCAACGTTATTTTTGTTGAAAGACTGTTTTTAAGACAGTTTTTAAATCTTATACAATTTTAGATGAAACATATCAACTTAAGTTTGAATAGAAAATAACTCCCCCGAAGTAGAGGAATAATGGTTTTATATGTTATTAACCATAGATGTATTATTAATTCAACAGAGTAATCACTATAACAATAATAATAATTATTATTATTATTTAATGCGATATCACACCACTTCACAAGCTTGGTGGCTCGGCTAAAGCTACAAAGTACTAGCACAACAGTAAAACAGTAAAACAGTAAAAAGAAGAGAACAAGTTTAAATAACAGCAATATTATTAATATTGCTGTTATTTAAACTTAAACTCCAAAGTTTTTGTTGTTAATATTATATTAACAACAAAAACTTTGGAGTTTGGATTATCCGTTTATATTTTGGCTTGTGTTATGGTGTGCAATAAATTTAGACAGGGCGCAGACCACCAATGCATCTGTCTTTGAAATTATCTATTTTTTTCGTAGACTGGACAGGTACAAAGTAAAGGTATCTCGTCCTGAATTTCATTAAAGTAACACATTTAGCATTCTCGTTTATTTTATGAGATATTTTGCAAATATCTGAACTCTGACCACGTGTGCAGCCCAAGACATCTTTTAAATAAGTGTATGTATATGCAATTTCCATCTCTCCCACGAGATCACTCAAGATAAACTCCTGCTTTCCAAAAAAACACTGAAACATCTGCTACGTCGCGCTTATAATGTCTTTGAATAAATTATTATTCGAAGGGCAAAGTGCACCAATGCACTTGACTGAAAAGACTGAATTTCGTTTTTTTGATTCTTGCAAATTATGCATGGACTAATCTCCGTTTACAGTGTTTTAAATAGTTTTTCTGTTGACTATGGTTTACCCATGGGCAGTTTGTTTGGGGCAATGCTTGTGATCCCAGGTTGTTGGTTATCATCCAGCGATGGTTAGGTTATGCAGATTTCTTGTCTAGATCAGTGGACGTGACCTTGCCTGGTGCCCATGTGGTTGTTTGCTTGTTGTTGGCATTGTCATGTGAAGCTCTTTGTTTTTTTTTGATGGGCGTACTTGAAGCTTGACAGTTTGACGACATTATTCGTGTTGCTTTGCCGAAGCTGTTGTCTTATTTGTTTGTCAGTCAACCGGCGTTCTTGAGGAGGACAACAAAAACGCAAAGATGGCCAATTCAGAACCAGGTTAATTTAAATAAACGTTATTTAATCTTGTAGCGAGTATTTTTTGACGTAAGCTCTTCTTGTATAGAATTTTACCACGCTAATTTCATTTTGTTTTGGCTAATCAGAATGGCCTAATTTATTTATGCAAGCCACCGAGAATAATTGTCCCCCTAGTGCCGCGCCCACCATTGCGCTATTTCCAAAGCATTCCGGTTTTACTATTAAGTTTCATTAGGTATTGAGTGAGATTAAATTATATTTTTGTTTTTATCATCCATGGTCAGATCATTCAAGGGGTTATTTTGTTATAAACATTTGTTTGGCATTCAGTACTAGATATGTACTTTCGTTTTTTATAAGAAAGTTGTGCAGCTCGGTACTTCTTCAAAAAGTCAAGAAAGTTCAGTCCTCGATTTTAAGACAGTTGAAAAATTTAGAGGCTAAAATTTTTAAAGAGATTATCTTGGAAAAGCGAAATGTTTGGCTTTTGTGACTATAATGTTTAGGAAATCACCAAAGTGTGAAGGAATGTGGAGTGTCTGCATAGAAACTGTTACACCTCTGCAATTGCATGCTCAATGAGGTGAAACCTTTCAATTTTCGCCAGGAAAGTTATAATATTAAAATTAGGAAATACCTAAGAAGTTTGAGATGCTGGGTTTGAAAAACATTTTCTTATAAAAAAAGTGTAATGTGACAGTAGAACAGAATTTAATATATTGTTGTGTTAGAAACTTTCTACTATCATTACAGGGAAAGAAGAATATGAATTGGATAAAAGCAGTAGTGATATAATTGGTATTGACCCAAGACTATTGGCGAAGGCAGATGAAGACTTTATGATATACTCACCCAAAAGGAGCCAATATGTGTTCATGTCCAAAGACCCTGCAATTACACACAAGTTGCACACAAAAGTTGAAACTAGAGAAGATCGCAACTCACGCAGGACCATGTTCAAGCTCATAAAAGTTGAAGACAAGGATTGTTACTACATGTACAACATGAAAACTGAGAAGTATGTCCACCTGTCTGGAGATGACGTCTTGGGTGCCACCGGAAAGCCCGAGGAACATGGAGATGTGAGCCATTTTCAACTCACATTTGAGCAGGTTGGAAAAACTGGCTGCTACAGGATCAAGTGTAATGGGTCGCATTTTTATGTGTCAAGCTCCACTGCTGGTTTTCCTCCAAATTTCGTCATGCATGCAAGTACTGATGACCAAGAGGGTATGGAGGTGTTTCAGTTTGTCCTTGGAAAGGTATTTGTTCATTACTCTTTAACACATTATTAGTGATTATTTTCATCTAAATGAGCATTGATCAGGGTACCTCTCCAGAGCCAAAGTGGTATAATGTCTGCTTGCGATACAATGATCTGTTGTTCAGCTTAGTTGTCCCAAAGCATGAATAAGCAGCATTTTAAGTGGTGCCACATAGTCATTGCACTTATTTTGTAATAATAATGATAATTTGTGCGATATTTTAGAGCTTTGCAGCCCATAAATTGATCTAAATTTTTAACCAATCGAATTAACTAACTGATAGGGTTTGCCGAAGTTGAAGCCCCTACCAAATTTATTTCAATAAATAATTTAAAAGATGAACTCAGGTGACTTGACATGGCATTGTGTGTTGTATATTTATTGCATGCTCAGCAATTTTTGTTTTTTATACAGAAAGCTAAGGAGGCAAAAATTGAGTATGAACTTGAAAAGACTGAAAAGCAGACCAAATTCCTTGCTGATATTGTGAAAGAAATTGAAAACAAGTCCGATGAAGAATCACCGGGAGATTTCCAATTTAAAGAAGAATATCCAAAGGAAGAAGGATTCGAGTTTTATGGATTCAGTTATGTTGGTAATTACCTGGGAGGTAAGTGCTCCATTTTGACTACACTGCACCATTTCAAAGTCAGTGGGGGCACCTCATAAAGAAAACAGGGGTATCGTAATTAGGTTTCTAAAACAATGGTACTCACAATTTCAGACCATTCTGCTCTTGGCCAAGCACTGCTCAATAGAATAGAATGCAATTATGTTCAATGTCATGGTTTACATCTGTTGTTTCAACTTCCCGTTATCTTGAACATTTGCTTTTTTGAACGATTTTCCATTTCTCTTTATTTCGTACAATATTGTTGGGACATCAGTTATTTTTGAATTTTCCCTGATACAGGTGTTGCTTTTTAGGCATCAGCTTTTGCATTGCTTAATGAAGCAAATCGTTCCATCAGCTAATAAATAAATTTTTATACCTTGAAATTTAGTTAATGACAAGGTTCATGGTTCCATCATTGTTTTTGATGTTTTGCCTGGTATCATCATGTGGGATCATTCATTTGTATTTGCATTTAAATATTAGGCAAGAAATAGTCGATAGTGACATTTTTTTGTATTCATTCATTCATTTGTACAGGCAAGCCAGCTAAGTCAGCTGAACGTGGTATGGTACTATTTGGAGAGACGACACCAACCCCATTACTTGCACCATCTAACGACAAGCACCAGATAAATGCCAGCTCAAGCTGGAAGATCCCAGGTGGCAAGACATCAGTGTACTCGTACAAATGCCAGCAGGTGTACTTCTGCACTCCGTGCAAAATCCAAGTGACTTTAGCCAGTGGAAAAATCTTGCAAGCAAGAGGGCATTATAAAGGTGGGAGCTACATAGATTCTGCAGCACACCATTGCTATAAAGGTGAGGAAAAAGAAACACCTAATGAAGAAGAAACACCTAATGAAGAAGAAACACCCAATGAAGAAGAAACACCTAATGAAGAAGAGGTGCCTGTTAAAGAAGAAGTGCCAGCCAAAGAATAAGCACCAGCCAATGAACTGGAAGTGAAAAGGGAATAAGCAAAATTCTCTCATATATCATAACAATATTGATTTGTATTTTATTGGACAATTGGGGGGGGGGATGTTTTTAGATCTTCTGTATTAAATATAACTGCATTTATTAATTATAACTATTTGCACTTTCTTATGTTACAGATATAATACACAAGTTTGTATACAATTATTTAAACCTGGGAGGAGGGAGGGAGGGTGCTAAATGCCTTCCTCTCTAGCTTTACTTTTTTTATTTCAACATGCTATTTAGTTAATAGAAATAATACTAAAAAACACAATGATGAGAACTTTGAACGTTGCTAAATTTCTGCTCTGTTTTGTTTTGACTGGTGTGGCTGTGTTTTACTCCACTCCACACGACACGAACACGACATGATGCATTACATTCATCGATGACGTCATCGCGTGATTTTGGCACATGTTAAATCGGGGAAACCAAGTGTGCCCCCCAGTCTTCTCCACCCTGTTCTTTTCTTTCTTTGTTGATTTGAATTTCATCTCTTTCTCTTTCTTCCTTCTTCGTTTGTTTTGGCATTTGGATTTTGGAATGGTGTCTTTGTTTCATATTTTCAATTGACAAATGGCATCGCCATCGAAAACCAGGTCTCCAAAGCGAGCAATAAGCTCAAGAACGCCCACTAAGCGAGGAACACCCGACAAGAAGATACCAAGACATGAGAGTAATGTATTTCCAACTGGTAAGGCCATTTCAACAACATGTGTTTATTTATCTTCTTAACTCGCGACCCATGCAGAAAACGCCCATTTTGAAAATACACCTTCAGCCTGCGTGACCGTGTTGGCATTTTTTTAGCAGAACACTTGGTCTGTTTTGATTTATTTTGCTTTTTGATGCTGTAATTTATTTCTTCATGTTTCATTTTGTATACGTTTCCAATTTAATTTGCAGATTTGGACTGCAAACAACAAGAAGCCTTGTGCAGCAAAGAAATACTGAGGTCATCACCCGAGCTTTGGCCTGAGAAAAGTATGCCTGATATTTTTGTAATTTTTCCTCTCAATTTCAAGCCACACACACCTTGATGAGGCAGAGTATGCTGTGACTTATACTGGTTTAATTTTCTTTCACAGTTCCTGGAGTTGGAGAGTTTGCATCGCATTTTGGAACAAGCGTAAGTTCCGTATACCACTGCATTGTAATGCATCATTTATAAATGTCACCAACACCATTTGTTCAGGAAATACCAATTAGAGAAGAGTATCTGAAGAATTTCTTTTTCATTCCTTAGGCTGTGCTGTCAAAAAGTGAAGCAGTTGCATCTTCTCTGGACTCAGCCCTCGAGAAAGATGATCGTGACATGTTACAAGGTAAAACATATCTTAAATATTAAGAATATAGGACCTGGGACAATGAAAATATATGGGATATTATCTCAAGTGATTAAATTATATTGTTTTATTAGTTATAAGTAATTATATTGCTTTATTTTGAGTACCTATTGCCAAATTATTATTGCTAGGCAAGGTTGCATTGCTGATGCCCGTACCATATGGATGTAGGGGTGGATTGTGGGGGTAGAACACTCTTAATATTTGAATTATGGGACTTGTTGGTAGTACCTTAGAATGAGATGCGTTATATTTATCCTCATTTTGTTCACCATGGTCTCAACAGCACCAACACCTTCTTCAACAAATTTTTCATTTCATAAAGTGATTCATGGCCGATTCATCACTGTATATTATAAGTGTATTTTTTTCCTTTGTAAAATTTGATGAAATATTTTCCATGTAGAGTTTGGAAGCCTCACAACATCACAGCTTATGGATAAAGTCAAAGCATTGCAAAACCTTGCCTATCAGCTCGGTCTTGAAGAAGGTAAGTGATTTATTTTTATCTTTTGTTGAAAAATGCAAGTCTGGAGATTTTCATCAATGGTATATGAAGCCAACTAAATGTTAGCAGTAGCAGTTAACATGGGCAGCATCTAAACTGTCATTAAAAGGAACTTTGACATTCATTTGAGTACAGATGTTGAGCTTGTAATGAAATAGGCAATTGGCTCAGTTACTAAGTTAAGTTTTTGCCAGACTTAAATGTGCAATGCCATCAGCCCACTTCAATCATTTGGTACCAAATTCCCTTATTTTTTCATTTTCTTTAATATTTTTGGAGTTCTTCCCCAATTTTAAATACTCCCTTCTGTTTTAATCAATATTTATGCCATTGTACAAGATGACGTAAGGCTATTCACACTGAGTTTTATTTTTTCAAAAGTACAAAGGGGAACAAAGCTCAAAAATACAATGAAAAAGGGTTGGGAGACTGCCCTTTTTCTTACAAAATGTCAGAAACAGAGCATGAGTGAGGCTGGTGGAATGCTTGGCAGCCTGGGTAGGTGGAAGGGAGACAGAAAAGATGAAAGATAATCCAATCCATTGATCCAATCAGCTATGAATGAAGAGAGAATGAATGACAGGCAAGAGTTTTTGTGGTGATTGTCACGTGTTTTTCTTCACAGCTCGTGAAATGACTCGTGGCAAGTTCCTGAATATTCTTGGGAAATCTGATTTCCGTAGATGATTGAAACAAAGACAGAGGGGTTTTTAGTACAACTGCAACACTATCACCCAAAAACATTGGCAGTCACGTGTACCACTATATCAATACACGTGTATACTCTTTGTAATCTACGCATGCACATTCCCACGTCACTGTTTTGCTAACCAATTGAGAATGTTAACATAGTGGGAAGTTTCTGTGTGATAGCGAGCGACAAAGAGCGTTTTTTGCTGTTTGTGCATTGCCAAACCATGCAGAAGGTTAATTTGGTTGTCATTGCTCAGTTATTATAGCTTATTGTATATATAAGTATATATATATTACGAATCGCAATCATCTTACGTTAATAGCAACATTGTCTGCGAGCAAATTACAAATTGCAGTTCATATAGAGTGCAATTTTCTGCTGACTAGCATAGTATTGCCTTCTTTGCCTTGTCTATACCAGATACTATAGATTCGTAGTTAGTCAAGGTGTATTCTGTATTCAAAGGCAAATGTTATTACAATAAAACAACTAGATAACGCACAAGAGTGGTCCCACTGTATAATACATCCGTTCGCTTGAATGACCCGTATCGCCAATGGCAATTTTAGTTATCGGCAAAGCATCTTTCTTCACGATCAACCCTTCATCCGTTCTCCACACTTGGTCATTGGCGTGGCAGTTGCATTTATAGCCCGGACTTGTGCATGTGTCTGTTATTCCGCATGCGCAACCTTGCCCATCGCTCGGCCCCCCTCCCCAGAACGCCAACTTTGACCCCGCCCACCATTGAGCCAACTGTATTCGATATTAGTGTTGTAACAGTAGTACTTCGTGTACTGTTGGCATTGATGAGATTGATTCACAATTGTGGCAATGATGCTTGAATCGAAGTTGTATTGGAAATTGAATTGGTAAGAACCTGTTGCTTCGTAACCACTGACGTATGTTTGCTGCTCGTTGTTGTGATGAAACACTGCCATGTATTTGCTGTTTTTTTTCGTGCACTCGATTTTAATGCTCCATCTCGAGTTTGGGGGCTGAATCTCGTAGACAGCTGATAAAAAGTTGTTCGATTTTAGTGCTTCTTTGCATGACGCGTACATTGGTTTTCCTGAAGAAGAATTGTAATTTATCGTGAGTCGTGCATTGGAAGATAAAATCATGCACTCTTTTTGTAAGAATACACGTTTTTCTATAAGAAACCTGGCTCAAGGCCTAGTAGTAAAGATTTCTTAATTTTTAGCCACATTTTAGTTCTAAAAGCTTCTTAAAAGTCTCTTAATTTAATGAAAAAAGTTTCAGTGAAAATGAAAAAAACCTGGATGCTGCAAGATATTAGTATTATAGGAAAAACGTGTTTCCGAAATTTCTAATGTTTCTTAAATATTTCCTTGTAGTTCTAAAAGTTTCTTAAATTTTAGGGTGTCTAGATCTAGGTTTCTTATAAACCAGTTTCTTATAAAAAAACGTGTAGAATTATAAAACAGCGAGGCTCAAAATTGTTGAAATGTTTCACAGTTTCGCTTTTTATCCACAGAGTTTTTTGAGTCAACAAAACTGTCGTCAATATGTTTGCCTGTTCCGTGATTTTCCTGATGATGTTGAGAAAAGTATTTTTCGAAACGTCGCCCTATAAACACTCTGCCTCATGACACGATAAAATTTTATTTTTATCATAAAAATTGCGTTGGTATACACAAACAAACTTTGTTATAAATGGCTCGCTGCTCGAATCTCCATGGCAATGCATATGTTTATGCTCAGTCGTGTGTTATACTTATGTTATCATACTTGCCATGAATGGTTATTTTCATTTTAAGTTATTTTTTGATAAGATTCGCTGTTGATGTCCTAACAGATTTGTGATTTTGCCATGTCTTGTTTAAAAGCGTACTTTGTGACGTCATAATTTTGTATCTGACTTGTTTTTCCCGACCAGTCGACTATGGGTCTCTTATTCCCAGAGGGGCACTCGGTACATAGACATACGGGGGGGTCAGTCCGAGAATTTCACAAGAAAACCAAAAATATCAATTTTTTAATAACTTGCACCCAAAAATATTAAAAATTGTAATCAAGGATAAAGTGAGAGAGAAATTTGGCCGACTTGAAATATGCAACTGCCATTACAGGACCTAAAAATATTGTTTGCTAATTTGATATGCCAAAAAATATCAGAATAGCCTCGACTATTTTTTAGCACCCAAAAATATCATTTTGGACAAAGTTGTCACCCAAAAATATCATTTTTGGCAAAAGTCTTACCCAAAAATATCAGACTGACCCCCCGTATGCCTATGTACTGAGTGCCCCCCCTGAACACTTATTAAGTAATTTCGCGGTGAACAATCTTTGCGAAATCTGTAATATTACAAGTTCGAAATGAATTCTACTTACGACAACATTTGTGCTCAACTTTCTTCCCAATGCTGTACACACGGATGCAGTTTTCCTTGCAAATGCTTCCCGGGACGGTATTGCAAAGATTAGTTTCCTAAAACAGCGACAGATGTATCACCACAGCTAGAGCGAAGCAAAGTGTGGCAATTAGTAAATAGTGAACTACATTCGCAAAACGAACCTGTTTGCATTGTTGGATCTTCTTTCTTAAAACCCCGCCCCTGTTGCTATTGCTTTCATGCTCCTTGGCAGCGGCAATCTTTTGCATCAAATGGCATTTCTGTGATGCGCTGTCGTATTTCTGATAGTTGCAATTTTCTTGGTGAAGGCATTTTTGAGAGCATGCTAACTCGCTTGGCAGTGTATGCGTGGCAAGCGAAATTTCTTTTTGCATATCATTCTTGTCTTCTTCAAATTGTTCGCCAGTCCTGAAAACAGCTCTTCTGATGGTTTGTGATGTGGTAGCATGTATCGATTGAACACCGATTGCTGTAAACAGTGCAACAATTACCATTGCATGTTGAATCGCTTGAAGTGGGTTGCGATGCTGGTTGAACCCTTGCATATTTTTTCGTCTTGCTTGGCAGTTATCTTGGCCACAAATGCTTTCACAGTTCAATCTTTTTATTATTATTATTAAATTGCACTGAATGCACAATGGCTGACTTTTAATTTGGTCCAAAATAGTTAATCAAGCAAACTTCTGCCTTTTCAACACTTGCCGCTTTTTTCCCATTCCGATTTTTAAGTCAACATTTTTAAGACAGATGTTTTTTTAGATATGATTTTGCAATGGTTCCTTTCATGGTGTATACACTGGATTTTCTAAAGAAGTACTGTTTAATTCAAAGCAAAGTTTTTGTAAAGAGTGTTTTGTAAACATAGGTACAAACATTATAACTACAATTGTGTTTCATTATAATGCTTCTTCCTCACTCTCGTATCTCCATGGAAGTACATAGAAGTACTTATATTTACTGAAAAGTAGAATGTAGTAGTGGTACAGTAAGACCGGGCAATTACGAAACAGGTTTTTCAGATTGAGCTCCAATTGTTTACAAAGGTATCCTATTGTTTTCCTATTGTTATTTTGGAAATATCGAATTGGTTCCTTATTTGCGGGGTCTCGCTTCGCTGTAGTAGTAGTAGTATAGCATAGTAGTATCAGTAGTATAGCATAATAGTAGTGGTATAGCATAGTAGTAGTAGTAGTAGTAGTAGTAGTAGTAGTAGTAGTAGTAGTAGCAGTAGTAGTATAGCATAGTAGTATCAGTAGTATAGCATAATAGTAGTGGTATAGCATAGTAGTAGTAGTAGTAGTAGTAGTATAGTAGTAGTAGTAGCAGTAGTAGTATAGCATAGTAGTAGCAGTAGTATAGCATAGTAGTAGCAGTAGTATAGCATAGTAGTATCAGTAGTATAGCATAATAGTAGTGGTATAGCATAGTAGTAGTAGTAGTAGTAGTAGTAGTAGTAGTAGTAGTAGTAGTAGCAGTAGTAGTATAGCATAGTAGTATCAGTAGTATAGCATAATAGTAGTGGTATAGCATAGTAGTAGTATAGTAGTATATATATAGTATATATAGCAGTAGTATATAATAGTAGTAGCAGTAGTATACATATAGCATAGTAAGCATAGTAGTAGATAGTAAGATAGTAGTAGTAGTAGTAGTAGTCAGTAGTAGTAGTAGTAGTATGAAAAGGTTTCACTGTTCACGGATGATTTCACAAAGAAATCGGCATGGAGCAGGCCAATGCCTTGGCAAGGTGCGAAGATCCCATTGCGGCCGAAGCGTTGAAGTCCTTGAAGGTGATGCCAACCACGTTGTGGTCCGTTTCTCCGACGAGATTCCTCAGAGAAGTCTGGTTGCAGCCGAATGAAGAGCAGAATTCCAGCTTCAATGGTTTGCACTGCTGTGCAGATACAGTGATGGTCATGCAATGCAGATGAAAATTGGCAGTGGGAGTATGGTTTTCATGGTTATCTGGATGAAAGAGAAGCTGTCTAGGTAAGAAATATCTCTAATCACCATGATTCCTGGTTAAGGGTCCATACAAAGTTATTTAGCATCCAACCTGTCCTATTCCAATGTAAATACTCTTGCATAAAGTCATTATATCATATGAAGATACTTGTCCCTTGAGAAACACTGGTATATGTACTTTAGCCTTTGAATATTATGCAAATAAATTCTCTATTCCTTAAAATGATTGTTATTTGTTAGGATGTGGCGAGATGTTTCAATGTGGTATGGCTTCCTGAATTCGAAGAGATCTTTTCGTGCCAATTATTCCCAAGGGATTCAGTTAATTCCCAAGGGATTCAGTTTATTCCCAAGGGATTTAAAAATGAATTTTATGGATTTTTACGAAAAAAATGAATCCCAAGGGAATTGTTTTTCGTGCCAATTATTCCCAAGGGATTCAGTTAATTCCCAAGGGATTTAAAAAAATTTTATGGATTTTTACAGAAAATAATGAATCCCAAGGGAATTGTTTTTCGTGCCAATTATTCCCAAGGGATTTAGTTTATTCCCAAGGGATTTAGTTAATTCCCAGGGGATTTAAAAATGAATTTTATGGATTTTTACAAAAAAATTGAATCCCAATGGAATTGTTTTTCGTGCTAATTATTCCCAAGGGATTTAGTTAATTCCCAAGGGATTTGACAATAAATTTTTATGGAATTTTACAAAAAATTGAATCCCAAGGGAATTGTTTTTCGTGCCAATTATTCCCAAGGGATTCAGTTTATTCCCAAGGGATTTAAACAACAGCAGCATTAAGAATAAAACATAGACCCAGGACAAATTTTCTTGTTCTTCTTTCTTCTTCAAGATGATAGATCAACTACATAAAACTAAATGAGTGTGTTCCTATGTATTTACAAAATTATGGATGATAAATTGAAAATAAATTTGAAAAACATCTGAAGCTACTGTAATCAAAAGGATGCAGGAATGTTATTCAAGTGAAAATAGATTATAGAAGAATAGGTAGAGTATGTTTTAAAAGGCAAAACATACGCTCTGTCCTTCAATAATTGCTGGTACAATCTTTGCCACCCAAAGAGCAAGCAAACCAAGCAGTGCTGCTACAAAATCCATCATCTCCTTCACCTTTATTTTGATCATGAAGGTTCGTATAGTCGTTCTTCCATGATAAATGATTTCGCAATACAGTCTCTTACCCAAGCGTCTGAAACAATATGCGGCTTTCGTTTCATCTGTCTGATCCTCTCTCTGAGGATGGATAGCCTCGCTGTGGCGCTAGAAAATGAAACAGAAAATGAAAATATTGAAATACAATAGATTGTAATTCCTTAAAATGGACCCTCTGTTCATCTTCTGCTTACTAAATACCATGATAGTAAGATGATAAAATACCAACAAGATCAAAATAAAAGATCAAAAGTGAAGAAAAATATAAACAATTACGTTTTGTCAACTAAAACATGCGTGACATCCTTGTCTAAGCATGCAGATATCTGTCCACCATAGAATTGGAACTCTAACGCCAATAGATCAATGTCTTGGCTTGTTTTCTCCTGCAAAAAATGTCAGTAAAACTATGTCGAAATTCTTAGCATCAAGTCTGGAGCACAGAGTTTGGAGGTAAATGTGTACGAATTATTTTATCCTTACCAGTAGGATAGTAAAATTTCACTTTCATACAATTTAATTTGCTCAACAATATATATCATGTCATTCATACAGGTTTATGGACATGGGAATAATCAAAGCCCAGCAACATTGTAATCGAACCATATAAAACTATGCATTACTTACACTGGTGTCACCCCCAATTTCTGACCAACAGTCAACGTATGCCCTGCAAGGATACAATACGTTGGTTGCTACCTCGATTTCAAGTTGATTAACGCTAGTTTTCAACAGTAACTACGGCACAGGACTACTAACTAGTAGCACAGGAATGAATGTATCCACAGATTATAATGAGCTATTTACATGTATGCTATGGTAAAAGCCTCGTTTAAGATCAACTTACTGACACCTCCGAAAGAGGCCAAATTGGGATTCGTTCGGGAAATAACGCGATTCAATTTCAGCAATTTCATCAGCACTGATTTCAACCTTAAAACAGAGCAAAATGTATCAGTCAGAGACATACTACTAGAGACATACTATTTGTCAATATATCTGACAAGTTGCTTTTCAAGTTGATGAACGAGTAGCAACCTAAACACTCTGCCTCATGACACGATAAACCCTCTAGCAACCTTTAAGCAAATGGACCCATTAACAAATAATACAGGCATACCGTAAAAGATATATCAAGCCCTCTCTCTATTAAACCTCCCTCTCTAATAAGGCTTCATTTTGAAGCGAAATTGTGAGCGCCCTCTATTAATCCTCAACCTTGTTTTTACAATCATGAACGGGGATGAAACTCTCATTGATTTAACCATAAAAGCTTATAAAGTTTTTCATAATTTAGTCATTAAATATAAACACTCAACTATATAACATATTTATTGAAGCTTGCGCCTCATCAGAGGCATCATCCGCAACCTGCTCTAAATGATGTTCAAATTTTCAACTCAGAAAAGTTACTTTGCAGATATTTTACATGAACATTTTTCTGAAGTTTATTTGAGAATTTTATTAAGCCCCCTTCTCTAATAAGCTCGCTGGAACCTCAAAAATTGAATAGGCCCCCTGGGAAGCCTAATAGAGTTTTTAAGGTATGTATTTATATACATATGCTCACTTATACGGTAATCCAATTAAAGTAACAGAAGACAAATTCTAATGTCCAGCTCATTGTGTCCAACCAATTGCGAAGAGGAGGTGAGGTGCATGTTTTCGTGTAATAACAAATAAAGCACTTACCTCATACTTTAATTCACTGAATATTTTGTGCAGTCGTTCTTGTGTGACATCCTCAGTGTAACTGTCTCCATATTTATCAAAATATTCTGCTAGTTTATCTTTGGTTTTCGTCGATGCAAATATAAGGTCCTGTGGCATGTAGGCAAGCACTTCATCTTTGTCCTAGAACAGAACATCGGCAGTTGCATCTCGTTTCTTTCTGACATATTATTTGCAAAAATATTGGTCGAAACACAAGATGAACTTCTTGTTTTACCCACCAAACATTTGACAAGCCAGTCCACAGTTACAACATCAAATTCACCACGACTAAAACAGAAAAACAAATAGAGAAATAAAGAAATAGACAAATAACTGAGTTAATGTTGTCTATGCCAACGAACGATTAGTGCTTAACATGCACGGCTCACAGAGAAATAGCATATAAGGAGTACAATCAGATAAGAGAGACATGTATTCTGTTACTCTGTGTTGCATGCTTACGCAATCTTCAGACAAATGTATAGATAGATAAAATGAATGAAAAATGAATTGCGTAATAATTGAGAAATAATGAAGCTGTGCATATTTACCTTATGACATTTTTAACTCGAACATTTACTTTCTCTGCAATGACACAGTAGGTACTTGAACAGGGATTTTGAGTAAATGTTCCACCACGCTGAGAACATCAAAAAATAAAACTGAGAAATCGAGATAACAACGTGACTTGAAAAAGCCACTCCAATCAACTGGAAAACATAGCTTCCACCTACTTCAGCTATTTGTCTCTCTAAGGTGCCTTTTGAGTGTTCATTTGATCCATTCATAACACAGAATTCGTAATCTTTGAACAGTTTAGAAACCTAAAATCAGACAAGGGATATTTCTTGAGACACGTCGTGTGGTAGTATTAAATTAAGCTCGATTGACTTAATACATCAGGGCCTAAAGTCATATATCCTCGTAGGTTTCAGTTTCAGTTTCATTTTATTATCAATCCACCCTATATACAATTAGGCATAGTAGGCATGGAACACAGAATCTCTTGAATATGATAACATAAAGGATTTAAGAAAAGAGGATACAAAGCAAAATTAATAAAAAAAATACCTCTTTGATATTCGTGATGTCAGCGCCTTTTAAATGTGCAGCAACTGATCTGGATGTTTCAATTTTTGTTGCCACACCTCTCCGTTTCTTTGCAACTGGCTGAGAAACCCCATCGTCGTCTATCCCTTTGTTTGGCAAATATCCACAAGTGCTCTGAAATAAAATCATTGAAAAATGCATGATAACTTCTAATAAGTTTATTATCTTTTGGTTTTGAAGGTAGAGGCAATGTCTCGTTTAATCTCGTAGCTTTGATAAGTCTCATGTTGCAATCCACCTGGTACTATTGTCCTCTAATTAATGCCTGGTACTTATGTCCTCTTATTAAATGCCTGGCACTCTTGTCTTCTAATTAACACCTAGTAATTTTGTCATCTCATTAATGACTCGTGATGTTTTATTCTGATTAATGGCTATCTATCCTTTCATATCTAATGAATAGTAGAAATTTTCGTAAACTAGTCACAATAATATATTCATCACTATTTCTAATACTCTGACCACAAGTTGGTACTTTTGAACGCTGGATGCTAGATTTCTGAGTACAGTGAAAACCCGCATTTAAGAACCTGTAAATTTTCCATCCAGCCTATTGTTTCAAGACAATAGGCTATTGTTTCTTCTATTGTTTTGAACAGCAAAATCACCCTGAAGGTTCTTCATCTATTGGTTCTTATATGTGGGTTTCTACTGTAGTGCCTATCCCCGTTTAAAAAACTGCTCAAGGCACATGACGTTGAAACTTTTATCAGTAAACAACGCCCCAAACATACCGATCTTAAATTGTCGAGCTCGTCAAGAGTCATACAATCGAACCAATTCTTGTCTGTTCGAATTTTATCGACCCGAGGAAATCTTAACGTGTAGCCACATTTGAACTTCTCACTTTGTGTAATTTCAGCTGCTCTGATCTGCAAAATTGCCGATTTCGATGGTTCGATCCAAACGTCAGGCTTTTCCTAGAAAAACAATTAACAGAACTCAATGTCAAAGCAATGCTAGCTATAATAGAATTGCCTTTCAAGTTTGTAATCCAAGTTAAAATGCCTTGGAAAATAAACTTGGTTCGCTTTGTCACCTTGAGGGCAAGATTGAAAATGGATCAAGATGCAACCTCAAGATGGAGATCAAGATATCAAGGAAGAACCTAACATCCAGAAAAATGAGAATTTCCTTCGAGTCAAGAGTTGGCCAAATATAAGACAAACTATGGCAAGTTAAAATTAAGGGAGACGGATTGGTGGTCGCCACATTGAGGAATTCCATGCGAATTGTGGTTTTCATGACAAGGTTCAACTGTAGATGATATGTTGACTTGACTATGACAGCTATGAAATGTTGTGGTAATTACCTTAAGACCTGGCCCAAGTTGGATATTGCTTGGTGGGTTGCTTGGGTTGAATTTTCTCCAGTGTTTATTTAAATCCTGGCAGAGATCTCGAAGCTCTTTTAAGCTGATTCCAGAACCCACCTAAAAGTAAAACACTTTATGTAATACAGAGGAACCTTTATTAACAAATTTTGTTCCAAAATTCTTCAAAATCATTCACCTATTTGCAATATTTATACAATGAACCACAAAATTATGGAGCCTACATTTGTCCGTTGTATGGGGGTTACACTGTATTTCCAATAAAAGCTGATGGGTGTTTACCAAGTCGCAATACTAAGCATGACATATACTTATAGAAGGGGGTGCGATTATTCAATGTGTTACGTGTTAGTGGTTCTCTCTAAGTAGTTCTCAAGATTTACCTTGCAAAACGACTGAAATACTGACGGATAATCGTTTGGATTCTGCGGGGGAACAGCCACTGCGCAAAGGAAATGAGATATCATTCCACCGTGACGCTTGAATTGAAGAAGTCAAGATTAATCACCAAAGCATTGTGGATAAATAACAACAGATCTTCAAATTCATGATGTATAGACGTAAAATCGATTGAAAAGTTCACTTACTCCAACTCCATAATGACCACCGACTATAAGAACATCAAGCTGGAAGATAGTCGAAGTAATCACAAGATGAAGCGATTCAGTTACTTCTAAGAGACGTGTCCCATTAAATACCCCTATATTTAGTTGATAGTGCTTGTGAATAGTAACAAGGAGTTTTTCAATCTACTCTGGTCTGTCATATTTTATTGATCAACATTGGTAGCTATCGGGCATCAATAATTCTTGCACAAGTACATGTTGGAGTAGCTATTATGCTCATTGTCGAATGATTATCAAACGACTATCGTTGATAAGTTTGCTGCACACCGTGGAAGCTCTATCAAACCCTCCCCCCTTTAATAAGTCAACTCTGGGGCCTCAAAATCTAAACAAGTCTTCAAATAAAAATACCACATTGGACACCGCACCTGGTCGCTTAAGCTGTCCACGTAATCTGGCTTGATTTTGAACCATCCACTGCCTTAGAAATGAAGTATACGAATATCAATGTAGAAAGAATCCCCCGTAATAGATACATTTTATGTTAATACGTTAATATGTTCTTTTTGTCTATTACGGGGGACTTTATCTATTCTGAACATTCTTTTCCTTCAAACATTTTCTCCATTCATTCGGTATTGCAATATAAAATATGCATTCACTTTTCTTTATTCCTCGGCCTCTCTAGCGATGTTGGGATAAAGATACAGTGTATCTGTATAATTATGGTAATAAAAAGTGGGAGAGAGGGAGTTTGGCACATGTATCGCCAGAGAAAGCTATCAATAACCATCTAAGAACACCCACCTTTTCGTTTGTTCGGCTTGTAAACAGATGCAGGATTTTTAACAACAATGCCCTCTCCCCTTTTGTCGATAATGTCATTCAAGGCAGTCACCACCTCTTCCCTGTTGTAACAGAAAACCAAGTTCACATGAAACACTCGCACGATAAACAACACAGGCTCCATTTCAAATATACAAACCTTGTCGATGCTTGCTTGCGTTCAACGAATTCCAGCCTTCTTGGGATTGGCTTTACCATGCTGGAAAAAGATTATAACAAGTTAAAAGTCATTTTACGAAAACGTCCCTGTAAAACCATGTTGTCATAACAAGCAGTTGTCATAAAGAGCAAGCAAAGAAAGATCTAAATGCAAGATAAGGTGGAAATAATGTTGGAAAAACCAGTGGTGAAAACTCACCCTTCTAGTCTTTGTAGTCTCTCCGATAGTGGAAGATTAGCGAGCACTTCACCATTGATGGATAGAACGTCAAATACTATGAAGCATGGATGGACACCTCATAAAAGAAATAACATTGAATTAAAACCTAATGAAAATATCTTTAATTAACGATTATTAACCTTGCCAAGCATTGAAAAACAACATGGAAACATGGAGTATTCAAATAACAAAATTAAGTTATCAAATAACACAGGAAATAGTAAAAACAACATCGTTTTGTCAATGAAACAAAAAGCATTAGAACTAATTAATATAACGAAACAAATTGTCACTTACTTTCGAGTGTGGCTGCCTTGATATCAATATTCGTACCTTTGGGTCTAAAATAGAAGAAGCAATTTGGTATGAAGAGAGAACCCTTCACTACCAAATGCTTAATATTGCCATGCACAATGTGTGTATTGCACTGCATGTACAGCCGTCAATTAATATGCGAATACTTACACGAATACATCATTATCAGCATCAAAGGCAATCATTTCTCCGTCCAGAATGCAGCTCACCAAATCACTAGAGAGAGAAAATGTTTAATCTTTCTAATGAAGAATAAAATAGTGCGAATTTAAGAGCATACAGACACACAAGTAGAATATGAACACAGATATACAACAGATACACAAGTAAAATATGAAAACATATAAACAACTAATATGCAAGTAGAATATGAACAGATATGATACAGATATCTACGGAGAATACAGACATAAGCATGGATAAAACAAGGCTATAAATCTGAGAATATAATTATAAGCATAAGAAAGATAATCATAGGCATACAGGTAAGCAGTAAGCACAAGAATAGTTAAAATCGGAATGATTAGTGTTCACTTTGAAATCGTTGAGTGAGAAGAGAAGTAGCTACGTTGTTGAAAACAGAGACAGGGTGAAAATAAAGGCGGGAGGGACTAAGATTCTTGCATAATTACTTACGTCGAGAAACATCTGGTGACATGTGGTGTCAATGTACCTCTGAATTCTGTCACTCCAAATGAATCGCTATAATCGTGACATCTCGGTAGGAAATGTAAATAGACACGATAATATAAAGATCCGTATCGTTGTGTTATGTCATATTATGTTATTTTATCGCTATTGCTACCAACACATTATTTCAACAGTCGAAAAACTGATCAGACTATTAAAAGCCTTTGAAATAAGAAAAGCGAGCATTCACTGTCAGAAAACTTCAGGATCGCCTTGCTGATTACGTTAGCTTAGTTTGGAATGTTAAAGCCAATAGGAAGATTGTCTTAGATTGATTGATAGATTGCCTTACCTGCGAGAGAAATATCTGAATTCGCCTTTATTCTTGTGCAACTGAATTCGTTCGCCATCAATTTTGGTTTCAATGTAAAACGGATTATGGTTCATTAAGTTTTCGACCTGAAATTAATAACACGTAATGCGGTATTAATCAAATATTAGTTGTGCAGAGAAGAAGCTGGGTATAAATGAAAATATACATAGCAAAAAATGTTGCACGAAAAAGAGTCAATTGGTGATTATATGGGAATGGGAATTGGTGGTTATATATGTCTTGTGGAAAAATAGGTTTAGCAGAATAGTTGTACATGCAGTTGGAAAACAACTGCATGTTTTTGTGGAAGAATAGACATAGGTTTAGCAAATAAACATCGTGTTATGGAAAAAAAATTACTAGAACAAAAAAATTAGCAAACACATGGTTGATATTTGCAGCCAAATAGCTGCATATTTAAAAAAAATAGCTGGATATTTAGCAGAAAAAGAGACTGAGTTGTTCTCAGATAAAACTATGCATATAGTAATATTTACATTTTCATAAGCAGCCCTTTGCCCAAGCATAGGCCTAAATGGATTGAACAGTGTTATTGCTGCTTCACCTGAACTTGAATATGGGTCACTGAGATCGTGGCAAACCTGAAAAACATACACTTTAAATTAAGAGAAGCATAAGATGCAAGATATTGAAATAAAATGAAAAAGTAACAACAAAGTGATAGCTACTTTTGAAAGGCTGCTGCAAACATTGTACAATTCTTGGGCATCCGGGTGAAAGATTGGAAATAAGTTGTTCTCATTGAGTCCTATCTTCAGATCCTAAAACAAAAACAGGATGTTTCAGAAGAGCAAATACAAACCAAAAGTTTGTCAGAAAATTCCACGATAAAATGGGCATTTATGAGAATAGATGATAAAATGTTGAGATATTCATCCTATGCATCATTGGCACAATGATGAGAGAAGTGTATTGCACTTGTAAACCCTCCTGTTTGTGAAATGACAAACCAGGGTTGGTAGGTCACTGCGCATGCCTATTGCCAAAGGTCTGGTGAGAAATTGCCAAAAAATGCCAATAAAAAAAATGAACAAAATATGCCAAAACTTGCCAATTTTTCTCATATAATGCCAAAATTGTGCAAAAAATGCCAAGTAGTACTGACATTTTTCAAAAATTGCGCATGAGCATTCCTTCATGCGGATTGATTTCATGACCTCGTCTTTATCAATGAAATTTGTTTTGAGTCAGACGTTATTTTTATAACATTATTAAAATTGTTTAGATTTAGATTGTACATGTACATTTTGGTGATTTCATGGAGTTGAGTCGAGATAAGACAAAAATCTGCAGTTTTTATTCTTCAAGGTAGATAATTTTGCCAAAAGTACAAAATTGCCAAAAATATGCCAAATTGCCAAAAGAAAAATTCACTGCCAGCAAGGTGCTGAAAAACGCCAAAATTCTAAAATTTGGCAATTAAATTGCCAATATACCAACCCTGTGACAAACCCCATTTTTACTATGACAATCACCAAGCTGGCAAACACAAACATATTCAAGGTTACTGTTTGCTGTTTTTAACTGGCTACTGTATGTATCGAGAAAGATTATAAAAGTGCCAACACTTTTTGGATATAACAAATGATATGTTGTAAGAAAAAGTCCAATGTAAGTAATTGACAGTGTTTGACAGCACTAAAACATGCTGTCTCTAATGGACATGCTGTTTTGAGACAAGAGAGTAAACACAGTACACATACACACAGCAATAGAACCATAGATACTGTAGCATTTTGCAGAATATAGAACTACAGCACTGGCATAATTAAAACAGATAATTAACCTTCAAGATGATTCTGATTAGCCATTTCTAAAATATAACAATAACCAAACATTAATGATTATAATGAATACATTCAATGCATTAACCCTTAGTAGTAATATACACGGAGCTTCTGTGTTCTGTGTACCACCTCCTCGAGGAAGGAGGCTGTGGGGGAGTGCATGGGAACGAGGTTAGCGGGAAAGTGACGTAATCTGACGTCTTAGTGGTGCAATAATGGCGGGAAAGTATGCTGCGCAGCGGAGACGAGAACTGCGAGGGCGCAGGAGCAGGTGGTCAGGAAAAGGTGGGCGGGTGTGCAGCGCGCTAGGGCTCTTATACTTTTCTCAATTGATTCAAAGAGTTTCATTGTTTTATATACATGCAGGAAATATGTAGCAAATATGTCCCCATGCTTGACTCATTTTACTTTTGCCGAGCAGCTGAATGAAAAACTCAAAATACCATCATCCATACACTTTATACAGCAAATCGCACAATAGAGCAACAAATCCAGCAACAAATCGCACAATAGAGCAACAAATCGCACAATAGAGCAACAAATCACACAATGGAGCAACAAATCGCACAATAGAGCAACAAATAACACAATAGAGCAGCAAATAACACAATAGAGCAGCAAATAACACAATAGAGCAACAAATAACACAATAGAGCAGCAAATAACACAATAGAGCAGCAAATAACACAATAGAGCAGCAAATAACACAATAGAGCAGCAAATAACACAATAGAGCAGCAAATAACACAATAGAGCAGCAAATAACACAATAGAGCAGCAAATAACACAATAGAGCAGCAAATAACACAATAGAGCAGCAAATAACACAATAGAGCAGCAAATAACACAATAGAGCAACAAATCACACAATGGAGCAACAAATAACACAATAGAGCAACAAATAACACAATAGAGCAACAAAAAACACAATAGAGCAACAAATCGCACAATAGAGCAACAAATAACACAATAGAGCAACAAATAACACAATAGAGCAACAAATAACACAATAGAGCAACAAATAACACAATAGAGCAGCAAATAACACAATAGAGCAGCAAATAACACAATAGAGCAGCAAATAACACAATAGAGCAGCAAATAACACAATAGAGCAGCAAATAACACAATAGAGCAGCAAATAACACAATAGAGCAGCAAATAACACAATAGAGCAACAAATCACACAATGGAGCAACAAATCGCACAATAGAGCAACAAATAACACAATAGAGCAACAAATAACACAATAGAGCAACAAATAACACAATAGAGCAACAAATAACACAATAGAGCAACAAATAACACAATAGAGCAGCAAATAACACAATAGAGCAAAAAATCGCACAATAGAGCAGCAAATAACACAATAGAGCAGCAAATAACACAATAGAGCAGCAAATAACACAATAGAGCAGCAAATAACACAATAGAGCAGCAAATAACACAATAGAGCAGCAAATAACACAATAGAGCAACAAATCACACAATAGAGCAGCAAATAACACAATAGAGCAGCAAATAACACAATAGAGCAGCAAATAACACAATAGAGCAGCAAATAACACAATAGAGCAGCAAATAACACAATAGAGCAGCAAATAACACAATAGAGCAACAAATCACACAATGGAGCAACAAATCGCACAATAGAGCAACAAATAACACAATAGAGCAACAAATAACACAATAGAGCAACAAATAACACAATAGAGCAACAAATAACACAATAGAGCAACAAATAACACAATAGAGCAGCAAATAACACAATAGAGCAACAAATCGCACAATAGAGCAGCAAATAACACAATAGAGCAGCAAATAACACAATAGAGCAGCAAATAACACAATAGAGCAGCAAATAACACAATAGAGCAGCAAATAACACAATAGAGCAGCAAATAACACAATAGAGCAACAAATCGCACAATAGAGCAGCAAATAACACAATAGAGCAGCAAATAACACAATAGAGCAGCAAATAACACAATAGAGCAGCAAATAACACAATAGAGCAGCAAATAACACAATAGAGCAACAAATAACACAATAGAGCAACAAATAACACAATAGAGCAACAAATAACACAATAGAGCAGCAAATAACACAATAGAGCAAAAAATCGCACAATAGAGCAGCAAATAACACAATAGAGCAGCAAATAACACAATAGAGCAGCAAATAACACAATAGAGCAGCAAATAACACAATAGAGCAGCAAATAACACAATAGAGCAGCAAATAACACAATAGAGCAACAAATCACACAATAGAGCAGCAAATAACACAATAGAGCAGCAAATAACACAATAGAGCAGCAAATAACACAATAGAGCAGCAAATAACACAATAGAGCAGCAAATAACACAATAGAGCAGCAAATAACACAATAGAGCAACAAATCACACAATGGAGCAACAAATCGCACAATAGAGCAACAAATAACACAATAGAGCAACAAATAACACAATAGAGCAACAAATAACACAATAGAGCAACAAATAACACAATAGAGCAACAAATAACACAATAGAGCAGCAAATAACACAATAGAGCAACAAATCGCACAATAGAGCAGCAAATAACACAATAGAGCAGCAAATAACACAATAGAGCAGCAAATAACACAATAGAGCAGCAAATAACACAATAGAGCAGCAAATAACACAATAACAGCCACAATAGAGCAACAAATCGCACAATAGAGCAGCAAATAACACAATAGAGCAGCAAATAACACAATAGAGCAGCAAATAACACAATAGAGCAGCAAATAACACAATAGAGCAGCAAATAACACAATAGAGCAGCAAATAACACAATAGAGCAGCAAATAACACAATAGAGCAGCAAATAACACAATAGAGCAGCAAATAACACAATAGAGCAGCAAATAACACAATAGAGCAGCAAATAACACAATAGAGCAGCAAATAACACAATAGAGCAGCAAATAACACAATAGAGCAGCAAATAACACAATAGAGCAGCAAATAACACAATAGAGCAGCAAATAACACAATAGAGCAGCAAATAACACAATAGAGCAGCAAATAACACAATAGAGCAGCAAATAACACAATAGAGCAGCAAATAACACAATAGAGCAGCAAATAACACAATAGAGCAGCAAATAACACAATAGAGCAGCAAATAACACAATAGAGCAGCAAATAACACAATAGAGCAGCAAATCGCACAATAGAGCAGCAAATAACACAATAGAGCAGCAAATAACACAATAGAGCAGCAAATAACACAATACAGCAGCAAATAACACAATATAGCAGCAAATAACACAATAGAGCAGCAAATAACACAATAGAGCAGCAAATCGCACAATAGCGACAAACCCTGAACAATAACGGAAAATCCTAGGCAACAGCGGAAAACTCTCACAATAGCAAAACAAAAAAAACCCTAGAACAATAAAACGTGGAATTTTCATTCATCCGCACAGCTATAAATAAGACGCCCGCACACTCTCTCTCCACACACACACACCACACACACCACACACCACACACACACACACCACACACACACACAACACCAACAAGAAACAGAAGAAACAGAAGAAAACGAACAGGGGACAGGCCTGGACAACAATTGCAAACAATTTAAACAGTTCTGCAAGCCCAAAGTTTAAAGTCACTCAGAGGTTGGTGCGAAAAAAATTGGAGAAGATGACACAAAACTTCAGGCAGAAAGATGCATACGAGCAAAGAGCACGCGGTATTAACCCAGAGAATGACGAAATAAATCAGGCCCTCGCTGAAATAGCGGATAGAATGGCTGAATTTGAAAAACTGTGGTCGGAGGAAAAAGAGCAGGCAAATGAAAAAGCCGAGCTTGTAGCCTCTGAAGCTGAAGAGGTTAGGAGGAAGACAACAGAGCGACTTGGTCAAACAATGGACAGGTTAGACCAGAAGGAGAATAGGAAACGTAGGTCCTCTACCGAAGCTCTGGAGATTGTAAATGAAAGTTTAAAGGTGAAAAAACAACACTTGGAGCGAGATTTAAAGCTCAGAAGACAAGAATTAGAAGAGAGAAGAAGGCAGGCAGATGAAACAAGACAGTTCCAACAGATGCAAATGCAATGGATGCAGCAACTTCAGCAACAGCAAGCTATGGAAGCTCAGCAACAACACAAAATGCAGATGATTATGAGTATGATCGAACTGATTAAAAATTTAAATAAATAATTGTCTGTTGTTGTTTCACCTGATTTGCATCTGTTGACACTGTCTTGTTTCATCTACTTGCCTTTTTCTCTTTGCTAATTCTTGTCTTCTGAGCTCTAAATCTCGCTCCAAGTGTTGTTTTTTCACCTTTAAACTTTCATTTACAATCTCCAGAGCTTCTGTAGAGGACCTACACTTCCTATTCTCCTTCTGGTCTAACCTGTCCATTGATTGACCAAGTCGCTCTGTTGTTTTCCTCCTAACTTCTTCAGCTTGAGAGGCTTCAAGCTCGGCTTTTTCATTTGCCTGCTCTTTTTCCTCCGACCACAGTTTTTCAAATTCAGCCATTCTATCCGCTATTTCAGCGAGGGCTTGATTTATTTCGTCATTCTCTGGGTTAATACCGCTTGCTCTTCGCTCGTAGGCATCTTTCTGCCTGAAGTTTTGTATCATCTTCTCCAATTTTTCTCGCACCGACCTCTGAGTGACTTTAAACTTTGGGCTTGCAGAACTGTTTAAATTTTTTGCTATTGTTGTCGAAACCTGTCCTTTTTCTTTTGGTAAAAGTTTAAATATAGAGTCTTAATAAATTATATATGTAAATAAAATTGGAATTTATTGAAAGTGAATTTATTGAAAGTGTACCACTTCGACACAACAATGCACGTGCCTCGTCATAACATCGACAACAACAAAAACGGCACCGCTGTTTAAAACGCACGAACTTGTTTCTATTTTTTTGCTGCGCTGTTTTCATATATATATATATACATACCTATACGAACCTGTGTCACTTTTTATAATCTTTTACTCATGTTAGCATTTGCATTTTGGTATTATCGTAACAACACGCTGATATTCACAATGTCGAGTGTTTTCTTTTTTCTCTGCATCACCTTGACGACAAATTTCCTCTTCCTAAGCAGCATCGGCCCAACACACCGTTCATCTAATGGAAGTATGGACAAAAAACGCAGCCGACGCCTACACCATAGCGCCCACCTTTTCCCGACCCACGTGACCCGCGCGTGACCTGCACGTAACCCGCACGTGCTCCTGCGCCCTCGCAGTTCTCGTCCCACCCCGCCAACCTCGTTCCCATGCACTTACACCCACCCACAGCCTCCTTCATCGAGGGGGTGGTACACAGAAGCTCCGTGTATATTACTACACTACTACCCTTATTATTAAAACAATTGTTTAGAGGAATAAGAAGTTGAATAAAGTGAAAATTGCTTACTTGTTCAATTGGTGACATGTTCCTGATGAGTTTGTGAATCTCTTGTTTGGCACCACTTCGTTTCTTCTCCATATTTGCTTGAGCCATCATGTCAAGTGTTGAATTCACATCTTCTATTGTCAGGCTGAGAAAAAGAAAGAAAATATCTTCTGCAAAGTACCGTCAGAATATTTTGAATC
>RQOL01000088.1:23474-53975 GCA_013076295.1 Sanderia malayensis | reverse complement strand
GCATAACACGCGCCAAGGTCCTCAGTTCAATCCTGAGAATCATCATCATTTTTAGTGTTCAATTTTATACCATTTTACGAACTTTCCCAACATTGTTCTTTTGTGTATATTATAGATCTGTGTTTAGTATAGTGTTATCACTGCGCCTAACACGCGCAAGGTCCTCAGTCAATCCTGAGCATCATCAGCATTTTTAGTGTTCAATTTGATAACCTTTAAAACTTCCAAAGCATTTTTTCTTTTGTGTATATATAGATCTTGCAGTATAGTGGTTATCACGTGCGCCTAACACGCGCAAGGTCCTCAATTCAATCATGAGCAAGATCATTATTTTTGTGTTCAATTTATAACATTTTACGAACTTTCCCAAGCATTGTTTCTTTTGTGAATATTATAGATCTTGTAGTGTTGTGGTTATCACGTGCGCTTAACACGCGCAAGGACCTCAGTTCAATCCTGAGTAAGATCACTATATTTTGTGTTCAATTTTATAACAATTAACGAACTTTCCCAAACTGTGTTTCTTGGTTGTATATTATAGATCTTGTAGTGAAGTGGTTATCAGGTGCGCCTAACACGCGCAAGGTCCTCAGTTCAATCCTGAACATGATCACCGTTTTTAGTGTTATTTTATACCTTTTACGAACTTTCCAAAGCATTGTTTCTTGTTGTGTACATTATAGATCTTGTAGTGTAGTGTTATCACGTGCGCCTAACACGCGCAAGGTCCTCAGTTCAATCCTGAGCAAGATCATAATTTTTAGTGTTGAATTTTATAACCTTTTACAAACTTTTCAAAGCATTGTTTCCTGTTGTGTATATTATAGATCTTGTAGTCTTGTGGTTATCACGTGCGCATAACACGCGCAAGGTCATCAGTTCAATCCTGAGCAAGATCACTATTTTTTGTGTTCAATTTTATAACATTTTGCGAACTTTCCCAAACATTGTTTCTCTTTGTTTTTTTTTTGGATCTTGTAGTGTGTGGTATGGTTATCCGTGCGCCTTACACGCGCAAGGTCCTCAGATCAATCCTGACCACTATCACTATTTGTGTTCAATTTTATAATATTTGGCGAACTTTCCCAAACATTGTTTCTTGTGTTTATATTATAGATCTTGTAGTGTAGTGGTTATCACGTGCGCCTTACACGCGCAAGGTCCTCAGTTCAATCGTGAGCAAAATCATCATTTTTAGTGTTCAATTTTATAACATTTTACGAACTTTCCAAAGCATTGTTTCTTGTTGTATATCTTATAGATCTTGTACTGTAGTGGTTATCACGTGCGCCTAACACGCGCAAGGTCCTCAGTTCAATCCTGAGCATGATCACCGTTTTTAGTGTTCATTTTTATACCATTTTACGAACTTTCCAAAGCATTGTTTCTTGTTTGGTTATATATTATGATCTTGTAGTGTAGTGGTTATCACGTGCGCCTAACACGCGCAAGGTTCCTCAGTTCAATCCTGAGCAAGATCATAATTTTTAGTGTTGAATTTTATAACCTTTTACAACCTTTTCAAAGCATTGTTTCCTGTTGTGTATATTATAGATCTTGTAGTGTAGTGGTTATCACGTGCGCATAACACGCGCGAGGTCATCAGTTCAATCCTGAGCAAGATCACTATTTTTTGTGTTCAATTTTATAACATTTTGCGAACTTTCCCAAACATTGTTTCTCTTTGTTTTTTTTATGGATCTTGTAGTGTGGTGGTTATCACGTGCGCCTTACACGCGCAAGGTCCTCAGATCAATCTGACCACTATCACTATATTTGTGTTCAATTTTTAATATTTGGCGACTTTCCAAACATTGTTTCTTGTTTTATATTATGGATCTTGTAGTGTAGTGGTTATCACGTGCGCCTTACACGCGCAAGGTCCTCAGTTCAATCGTGAGCAAAATCACCATTTTTAGTGTTCATTTTTATACCATTTTACGAACTTTCCAAAGCATTGTTTCTTGTTGTGTATATTATAGATCTTGTAGTGTAGTGGTTATCACGTGCGCTAACACGCGCAAGGTCCTCAGTTCAATCTGAGCAAGATCATAATTTTAGTGTTGAATTTTATAACCTTTTACAAACTTTTCAAAGTTTTCCTGTGTATATTATGATCTTGTAGTGTAGTGTTATCACGTGCGCCTTACACGCGCAAGGTCCTCAGTTCAATCCTGAGCAAGATCACTATTTTTTGTGTTCAATTTTATAACATTTTACGAAATTTCCTAAGCATTGTTTTTTTTTGTGTATATTATAGATCTTGCAGTATAGTGGTTATCACGTGCGCCTAACACGCGCAAGGTCCTCAATTCAATCATGAGCAAGATCATTATTTTTGTGTTCAATTTTATAACAATTTTACGAACTTTCCAAACTGTGTTTCTTGGTTGTATATTATAGATCTTGTAGTGAAGTGGTTATCAGGTGCGCCTAACACGCGCAAGGTCCTCAGTTCAATCCTGAGCATGATCACCGTTTTTAGTGTTCATTTTTATACCATTTTACGAACTTTCCAAAGCATTGTTTCTTGATGTGTATATTATAGATCTTGTAGTGTAGTGGTTATCACGTGCGCCTAACACGCGCAAGGTCCTCAGTTCAATCGTGAGCAAAATCATCATTTTTAGTGTTCATTTTTATACCATTTTCTAAGCTTTCCAAAGCATTGTTTCTTGTTGTTTATATTTTGGAACTTGTGGTGTAGTTGTTATCACGTGCGCCTAACACGCGCAAGGTCATCAGTTCAATCCTGAGCAAGATCACTATTTTTTGTGTTCAATTTTATAACATTTTACGAACTTTCCAAAGCATTGTTTCTTGTTGTATATCTTATAGATCTTGTACTGTAGTGGTTATCACGTGCGCCTAACACGCGCAAGGTCCTCAGTTCAATTCTGAGCATGATCACCGTTTTTAGTTTTCATTTTTATACCATTTTACGAACTTTCCAAAGCATTGTTTCTTGTTGTGTATATTATAGATCTTGTAGTGTAGTGGTTATCACGTGCGCCTAACACGCGCAAGGTCCTCAGTTCAATCCTGAGCAAGATCATAATTTTTAGTGTTGAATTTTATAACCTTTTACAAACTTTTCAAAGCATTGTTTCCTGTTGTGTATATTATAGATCTTGTAGTGTAGTGGTTATCACGTGCGCCTTACACGCGCAAGGTCCTCAGCTCAATCCTGAGCAAGATCACTATTTTTTGTGTTCAATTTTATAACATTTTGCGAACTTTCCCAAACATTGTTTCTTGTGTTTATATTATAGATCTTGTAGTGTAGTGGTTATCACGTGCGCCTTACACGCGCAAGGTCCTCAGTTCAATCGTGAGCAAAATCATCATTTTTAGTGTTCATTTTTATACCATTTTCTAAACTTTCCAAAGCATTGTTTCTTGTTGTTTATATTTTGGAACTTGTGGTGTAGTTGTTATCACGTGCGCCTAACACGCGCAAGGTCATCAGTTCAATCCTCAGCAAGATCACTATTTTTTGTGTTCAATTTTATAACATTTTACGAACTTTCCAAAGCATTGTTTCTTGTTGTATATCTTATAGATCTTGTACTGTAGTGGTTATCACGTGCGCCTTACACGCGCAAGGTCCTCAGTTCAATCCTGAGCAAAATCACAATTTTTAGTGTTGAATTTTATAACCTTTTATAAACTTTCCAAAGTATTGTTTCTTGTTGTGTATATTATAGACCTTGTAATGTAGTGGTTATCACGTGCGCCTCACACGCGCAAGGTCATCAGTTCAATCCTGAGCAAGATCACTATTTTTTGTGTTCAATTTTATAACATTTTGCGAACTTTCCCAAACATTGTTTCTCTTTGTTTTTTTATGGATCTTGTAGTGTAGTGGTTATCACGTGCGCCTTACACGCGCAAGGTCCTCAGTTCAATCGTGAGCAAGATCATCATTTTTAGTGTTCATTTTTACACCATTTTCTAAACTTTCCAAAGCATTGTTTCTTGTTGTTTATATTTTGGAACTTGTGGTGTAGTGGTTATCACGTGCGCCTTACACGCGCAAGGTCCTAAGTTCAATCTTGAGTAACATCACAATAGTTTATATTCAATTTTATAACATTTTACGAACATTCCCAAGCATTGTTTCTGGTGTATATATTATAGATTATGTATTGTAGTGGTTATCACGTGCGCCTAACACGCGCAAGGGCCTCACTTCAATCCTGAGCGAGATCACTATTTTTTGTGTTCAATTTTATAACATTTTACAAACATTTTCCAAGCATTGTTTCTTATGTGTATATTATAGATCTTGTAGTGTAGTGGTTATCACGTGCGCCTTACACGCGCAAGGTCATCAGTTCAATCCTGAGCAAGATCACTATTTTTTGTGTTCAATTTTATACCATTTTCTAAACTTTCCAAAGCATTGTTTCTTGTTGTTTATATTTTGGAACTTGTGGTGTAGTTGTTATCACGTGCGCCTAACACGCGCAAGGTCATCAGTTCAATCCTGAGCAAGATCACTCTTTTTTGTGTTCAATTTTATAACATTTTACGAACTTTCCAAAGCATTGTTTCTTGTTGTATATCTTGTAGATCTTGTACTGTAGTGGTTATCACGTGCGCCTTACACGCGCAAGGTCCTAAGTTCAATCCTGAGCAAAATCACAATTTTTAGTGTTGAATTTTATAACCTTTTATAAACTTTCCAAAGTATTGTTTCTTGTTGTGTATATTATAGACCTTGTAATGTAGTGGTTATCACGTGCGCCTCACACGCGCAAGGTCATCAGTTCAATCCTGAGCAAGATCACTATTTTTTGTGTTCAATTTTATAACATTTTGCGAACTTTCCCAAACATTGTTTCTCTTTGTTTTTTTTATGGATCTTGTAGTGTAGTGGTTATCACGTGCGCCTTACACGCGCAAGGTCCTCAGTTCAATCGTGAGCAAGATCATCATTTTTAGTGTTCATTTTTACACCATTTTCTAAACTTTCCAAAGCATTGTTTCTTGTTGTTTATATTTTGGAACTTGTGGTGTAGTGGTTATCACGTGCGCCTTACACGCGCAAGGTCCTAAGTTCAATCTTGAGCAACATCACAATAGTTTATATTCAATTTATAACATTTTACGAACATTCCCAAGCATTGTTTCTGGTTGTATTATAGATTATGTATTGTAGTGGTTATCACGTGCGCCTAACACGCGCAAGGGCCTCAGTTCAATACTGAGCGAGATCACTATTTTTTGTGTTCAATTTTATAACATTTTACAAACATTTTCCAAGCATTGTTTCTTATGTGTATATTATAGATCTTGTAGTGTAGTGGTTATCACGTGCGCCTTACACGCGCAGGGTCATCAGTTCAATCCTGAGCAAGATCACTATTTTTTCAATTTTATACCATTTTCTAAACTTTCCAAAGCATTGTTTCTTGTTGTTTATATTTTGGAACTTGTGGTGTAGTTGTTATCACGTGCGCCTAACACGCGCAAGGTCATCAGTTCAATCCTGAGCAAGATCACTCTTTTTTGTGTTCAATTTTATAACATTTTACGAACTTTCCAAAGCATTGTTTCTTGTTGTATATCTTGTAGATCTTGTACTGTAGTGGTTATCACGTGCGCCTTACACGCGCAAGGTCCTAAGTTCAATCTTGAGCAACATCACAATAGTTTATATTCAATTTTATAACATTTTACGAACTTTCCCAAGCATTGTTTCTGGTGTATATATTATAGATTATGTATTGTAGTGGTTATCACGTCCGCCTAACACGCGCAAGGGCCTCAGTTCAATCCTGAGCGAGATCACTATTTTTTGTGTTCAATTTTATAACATTTTACAAACATTTTCCAAGCATTGTTTCTTATGTGTATATTATAGATCTTGTAGTGTAGTGGTTATCACGTGTGCCTAACACGCGCAAGGTCCTCAGTTCAAACCTAAGCGAGATCACTATTTTTTGTGTTAAATTTTATACCATTTTCTATACTTTCCAAAGCATTGTTTCTTGTTGTGTACATTACAGATATTGTAGTGTAGTGGTTATCACGTGGGCCTTACACGCGCAAGGTCCTCAGTTCAATCTTGAGCAACATCACTATAGTCTATATTAAATTTTATAACATTTTACGAACTTTCCCAAGCATTGTTTCTGGTGTATATGTTATAGATTATGTATTGTAGTGGTTATCACGTGCGCCTAACACGCGCAAGGGCCTCAGTTCAATCCTGAGCGAAGTCACAATTTTTTGTGTTCAATTTTATAACATTTTACGAACTTTCCCAAGCATTGTTTCTTTTTGTGTATATTATAGATCTTAATATAATGGTTATCACGCACGTGCGCCTAACACGCGCAAGGTCCTCAGTTCAATCCTGAGCATCATCAGCATTTTTAGTGTTCAATTTGATAACCTTTTACAAACTTTCCAAAGCATTGTTTTTTTTTGTGTATCTTATAGATCTTGCAGTATAGTGGTTATCACGTGCGCCTAACACGCGCAAGGTCCTCAATTCAATCATGAGCAAGATCATTATTTTTAGTGTTCAATTTTATAACATTTTACGAACTTTCCCAAGCATTGTTTCTTGTTGTGAATATTATAGATCTTGTAGTGTTGTGGTTATCACGTGCGCTTAACACGCGCAAGGACCTCAGTTCAATCCTGAGCAAGATCACTATATTTTGTGTTCAATTTTATAACAATTTACGAACTTTCCCAAACTGTGTTTCTTGGTTGTATATTATAGATCTTGTAGTGAAGTGGTTATCAGGTGCGCCTAACACGCGCAAGGTCCTCAGTTCAATCCTGAGCATGATCACCATTTTTAGTGTTCATTTTTATACCATTTTACGAACTTTCCAAAGCATTGTTTCTTGTTGTGTACATTATAGATCTTGTAGTCTAGTGGTTATCACGTGCGCATAACACGCGCAAGGTCATCAGTTCAATCCTGAGCAAGATCACTATTTTTTGTGTTCAATTTTATAACATTTTGCGAACTTTGCCAAACATTGTTTCTCTTTGTTTTTTTATGGATCTTGTAGTGTGGTGGTTATCACGTGCGCCTTACACGCGCAAGGTCCTCAGATCAATCCTGACCACTATCACTATATTTTGTGTTCAATTTTATAATATTTGGCGAACTTTCCCAAGCATTGTTTCTTGTTGTTTATATTTTGGAACTTGTGGTGTAGTTGTTATCACGTGCGCCTAACACGCGCAAGGTCATCAGTTCAATCCTGAGCAAGATCACTATTTTTTGTGTTCAATTTTATAACATTTTACGAACTTTCCAAAGCATTGTTTCTTGTTGTATATCTTATAGATCTTGTACTGTAGTGGTTATCACGTGCGCCTAACACGCGCAAGGTCCTCAGTTCAATCCTGAGCATGATCACCGTTTTTAGTGTTCATTTTTATAATATTTTACGAACTTTCCAAAGCATTGTTTCTTGTTGTGTATATTATAGATCTTGTAGTGTAGTGGTTATCACGTGCGCCTAACACGCGCAAGGTCCTCAGTTCAATCCTGAGGGGTAGTTCTAATCGCTGGACCCCACGACTCGGGGACTCTCGGACGAATGACTATACGACCTAGGGAAATACGACCCATGTCTTTAAAACTGCCAAATTTGCATTATTTTCACTGTAATGATTGTAGCGAAGTCAAAGGCACTGTTTTGAAGTATGAAACGCAGTTTGGTGAGCATAGGAACAGAAATAAATGCTTTTCGAGCAAGCAATTTTGTCGCAAAAAGCACGCTGTCGTTGCAAATCACTGAGGTTTTCATATCGTAAGCAAGAAACGAAACTGGTGGCAGTAATCGAATTCCTGTGGAGCCACGACATTGACATTTGCACCGTAATCAAAATTCCACCCTTTTCAGAAGCGTTGCGCAATCTGAAACCACCGTTAGTAAGAGAGAACAATTTTAAAGCATTTCATATAAATGCAGAGAGACTATTCTGCTATTGTAACGTCGGTGTTTGTTATCATCCATCAAATATAGCAACAAAATGTGAATATATCACAACATAACAACAGCTAAAGCAACGAAGCATGGAAACCTTATCAACGTCATCATGCTCGTCATTATAATCGTTTTCGTTATCATCATTTTTATTATTATTGCACCCTGCACCCTGCACTGCGCAGGTATGTTGAGTTTTTGACCGCTAGAAAACACTTGCAAAGCTTTCTATGGGATGCAAAAGGGCCTTAGTTACCCGAGGTTCGAGTTACTCCTGGCCCGACGTATCATGATTTCGCTGTTTTTATGAATATCATTTCTTTTGGAGTTTATTTCATTTGTCTTTATCAAGTAAGAACACATTCCACCAAAATATTCACAATACACAACTACCCAGATATACTTCTTGATAAATGCAGACATACGAAATCCAAGCACGTTTTATTCAGAATACAAACTGTATCGGCAACATGAACAAGAAAAGTATAACTAGAACTGGAAGCTGCAAGTTATATAAAGAGTTTCAAATAGTTAACCTTCTAATCTGCAATGGTTTCTAAAATGTAAATATTTCTAACTGAAAACTAACAATGTCTGGGTCAAATAGATCATTCGAGTCACTCCCTTACTTCCATTCAAAGTCACCACCTCGTTCTCAATCTGTCTCTTTTTCGTGTCAAGCACGCCACGATGGAATGTCAAGCATGCTGGCAGTGGTTCTTTCTAAAAGGGGGAACGGCAATTACAGGAATGATGATGATGATGATACTGATGATGACTGCGTAAAACCTGATACGCCAGGTTAAGATAGCCTGCCTTTCGCAAGTCATTAACATACCAAAGGGAGGGAATATATCAACTTTCCTTGTTGATGAGCGTCAACTTCCGTGCATAATTAATTCAAGTTAATATATTTTATATATTAACGAACATCATCAGATGCATTCCATCTTTGAGACAAAATAGATCTATCCTATCCATGACTCTTCTCAAGAATCTATCAAAAAATTCATAACTCTGTTTATGCCAAACAGAAATGGTGTAACAATTTGTAACTCTTTGCAACTATTTGTAACTCTTTATAAAACTTGCAGCTTCCAGTTCTAGTTCTAGTTCCATAGGCGTGGCCATATTACCTTTCATTGCTTGTGAACATCGAAACAAATAAAGAAACATTCGTGCACATTGTATAATGAATAAATTTCAATAAATTTAGAAATTATAATACAACTTACGTTTGTGTAGCTTCGTATCATTGAAGGGTAAATTTATTTCTTCTGAAATATTATTCTGGGGCCCAACCCGTATATCATCAGTTGTATAGCTGATAGAATTCTCAAATAATACTTGTTTGTTGCTTGACCAACAATACATGACAACTTCATGACATCATCATGAAGTTGTCATGAAGTTGACATGACATCATCATCATCACGATCGTCATCATCAACACAATCGTCAACATCACGTGCTTTAGATTCGAATTCCACGACTGCGCAGTTTAGCCCCAATACTCATGTGGTTGAAGTGAAGATGGCGAAGATAGAGGTAAGTCTGTAATTCTTCATAAATGATGCTTAAGTTACTACATAACATTACCAGTTCAATGTTAAAGACCCTAACCAAGTTGTTTAATTTCTTTGTTATCTATCTCGGCAGATTGTAGAAGACGACCTTTTCGAAGAAGACGATTGTAAATGGCAAACTGATTGTAGAAGACGTGCGATTTCTG
The DNA here is from genome assembly GCA_013076295.1 of Sanderia malayensis. Lineage (NCBI taxonomy): Eukaryota > Metazoa > Cnidaria > Scyphozoa > Semaeostomeae > Pelagiidae > Sanderia > Sanderia malayensis. Next base: position 44,279 of record RQOL01000088.1, on the reverse strand, counting down.
TTTCAAGGTCAGTATATGGAAAGCTGAAATAACGTTAATTCGTAATAATGACTGTAACTATACATGACGCTTACTACTTGTCGTTATTGTTACCCTCAGCGATACAGATGAAGGCCACAGCATGCCACAAAACACCGAGAGCCCGGATTCTCCGGCAAGAAAGGTACACTCATTTTTTATAAGATACTATGCAGAATTTATGTACCACGGTTAGGCTTCTTACCTAATTATTGCACAAAAAGTTTTTTAGCAAGTTTCTTAACATTGCGGAGATTTGTTACAAATCTGTGGGAATGAAGTGCGCAGGTTGTTTGTGACACTTTTTCTCGTTAAAACAACATAGAAAGTTTCTCAATTCCTTTCAGTCACAAAATCTCCTACCAAAGTTTGTTAAGTCTTGAAAATAGGGGCATATGGTTTCTTAGTAACATACAAGGAAAGGCGAAATCTGTATGTTTTATAGTTATAGTAGTGTGCACGTATTTTATTGTAAGGAATCAACATTGAATGCCCAATTTTGAAGGAATTTATATCATGGCTCTGCGTCATCGAAAATATCACTTGGGTAATTCTTTAACCTCGCCCATTGTTACTGCGTAGTCGCCATTATACTGCGTTGCAGAAGTATATTCTTGTGAACGGAATGTAATATCAATATATACATATGATATAATACACGCTTTTTTCAAGAACTGATTTGTTTGCACCGCATTGCAGCATTTACAATTGATTTGTGCGTGTCATGGCAAAGTGACAAAATTAGATTTTTAAATGTGAAAAAGGCATAAACTTAAGAAACTTAGAACTACAAGAAGAAACACTAGACATATTTAAGAAACATTAGAAATCGGGAAAAGATGTTTTTCCTTTACGGATTTAACAGTTTCAAGAACAGGAAGTATGTTACATTGTCGGCTCCACATAACGATCTTTCGCATTGACGATCGGGTACAGGTTCAAGATTGAACCTGTACCTGACCACCTTAGGACTGCAAATTGTGATTATTTGAAGGCCTTTAGAATTGAAAACTTTGTGGATTGTTGCAACAATTACCGAAGATGACGAAATTTCGGCGGAGAAAGTCAATCGAATTGCAATTGCCGTTGTTTATAAAAGGATTACAGCAAATTTCCACTGATCGTTAAATCTATATTGGTGGTTAGTTGTTGACATGTTTTTGACACCATTTCCAGGATGAAAACCAGGGTGAATGGAACATTTCAACATTGAATCCTTTGAACTCAATGTATTCTATGATTAGATAACCTATTTCGTCAAGAGACGCTTTATTTTTTTCAAATCTCTTCTGAGGAGACAGCTGTGGAGGAGCCATGGACAAAAAACTGGCCTCTGCGGGGGAGATGTTCGTAAATAGGATTATTTGGTCTGAAGAGCTGTCTCCTGACAACCCTGTTTCTTGCTTATATTCAGGGTTGCCACTTGCAGGGATTTTATCTATCCTTGAAGAAGCTCCCGGAAGCTTATTTGCAAAGAAGCCGGTGTAACGAAAAATTACACAAGCAGCAATTTCTGTAACAATTTTTGAAATTTTTCGATGTCGTTGTGTTATAAACTGATTTGTTTGCACCACATTGCAACATTTACAATCGATTTGTGCGTGTCATGCCAAAAGTGACAAAATTTTAAATGTGAAAAAGGCATCCCCTACCTCCAGCAACACGCCCTCAAAAGCCAACCATAGCAGCGTTGAAAATGAATGCATTCGTCGTCTTCAAGGCTACATTGCCAAAGAACATTACGACGTGAACCTCAGTAGCACCATCTATATTATTCGTTGTTAGTAGTTTTACTGAGGGTAGCCAAACTGGCTTAACATTTTACTGCCTTGATAGCTGAAATATTCTTTTTGCTTTCAGAACATTTCCTTGCCAATGAGAAGAAAAAGAAAACTGTACGATATGGCAGCACGGTAAGTATTCTGGCCTAATTGATGCAAGCAAAAGACTCAGAAATATTTGTTGTCAAAGTTGTGACAACAACTATTGATGAATACTATTATGGCATTTTTACATCTTTGTCTTTTCCTTTTATGATTAGCCTGGATGAGGACAGCTTGACAGATATTAGCTCTCAAAGTGACAGCACTGATATAACTGAAGATGTAGCTGTTGGTGCTACTCACCAGGAGGTGGTTCTTTTTAATGACGACCCTCTCACTCCTGTATACAAATGCAACAAGGTACCTGTCCCAACCAAAGAAGCCGTTGCAAGCATTGTATTTGCAAGAGACGAAAGGAAGGTTGCAAGTGCTGGTCCTACTTTTGTCTCCAAGAATGTTTCATTTCTAATATCTTTGGATAAGATTGGCCACTGGAAAGACGTCTTGGCAGATATGATGGGAAAGTGGAAAAACACTAGAGTAAAACATCACTACTATTTCTGTGAAAATGACGATGGCATTTTAAAAGACCTCGACATGGCTGAATTCGGGCAGCGAAGCACATATCATGCCACCCGCTTCATCTATCATCGTGTAGAAGCACCTGATTTCCATAGAGTTCTTGTGAAGGTGGACAATGAAGATAACAAATGCATGCCATATATTTATCTTCAATATTACTTTGACCAAGAAGAGCGTGATGTAACGCCCACATTACCCCATGGGAATTCAAAGAAAAATGTTCCCTTCCAAAGAACAAAAGGAAGTGTGAAAGAGAGACTTAAATCTGCATGTGTTGTGGAAAAACCAAAGAATCTGGTGCAAATGTCCTTCGAACGTGCTGGTGGGCTTGCAAATATACGCAGTGCTGGTGATATGGCAAGAGATCGCAAACAAGTATCGAATTTCAAGTACTTCGCAACCAAACAAGGTTCACATGACGAATTAGTAACAGTAACAGACATGTGCAAAGCCCAACAACGAGATCCAGCAACTGCATTTGTCAGGTCTGTTTCCTGTGCTCCAGAACAGCATGTTTATGTAGGAAACGATCGTCAACACAATGATCTTGCAAGGTTCTGTACAAACGCCGAGAACACTTCCATTGTTGGCATTGATCCAACATATAACATGGGAAAGTTTTACGTCACAGTAACGACATACCGTCACCTCATGTTGCATATTAAAGGCACCGCAATACATCCAGTTTTTCTTGGACCGTGCCTCATTCACACCGGTAAGACATTTGATATTTTCGTTTACCAAGTCACATGCTAGGGTTGAAGCCAGAGCTAAGAGGAATCAAAGTCTATGGTACTGATGGAGAGGTAAATGTCAGTGAGCCCTGGAAATGCTGTATCCCTGATGGATATCATCTGTTATGTGACCTGCATATGAAAGGAAATATAGAGTCAAAACTTGCTGAGATGAGAGTCGACAAAGAGATAAAGAAATTGTATATGATTGATATTTTTGGCCGTGACATAGGAGATAAACGGGAACCTGGTATAGTTGATTCCTGGGATGGTGATGAAGTTGAAGTAAAATTGCAAAGTTTGAAAGAAATCTGGTTAAAGCGTCATCCCAAGGGAGAAATGTTCTACAACTACTTTAACGTGCATAAGAAAGGTCTTATAAAATCATGCATGACAGCAGAAATTCGTGCAATCGCTGGACTGGGATACCCACCCAAAGCATACACACAGAATGCAAACGAAAGCATGAACAATGTTTTGAAGGCAGCAAACGACAGAAAAAAGCAAACATTAAGTCAAGTTGTGCAAAATATTCATGCAGTTGTTCGACAGCAAGAGCAAGAGGTTTGCTTGGCACTTGCCGGAAAGGGCCAGTATGAAATTGCCCCAGAGTATGAGCAATTCAAAGTGGATGAGAGGCGCTTTTACCTAATGAATCCAGCTCAGCGAAAAAAGCTTCTGGAAAAATTCAACAAAGCCCAGGTAGTCGCAAAAAACGCAATAGCTCACCCAGCTGCCCCGCAGCCCTCGCACAATGCACGGCAATAGTTGCTGACGACGACATTGAATCACAACGACCTATCTGTAAGCTGTCCGTCACACCAGCAGAAAGTGGCATTTTATATCCAAACAGGGCTATTTTATCCTGCATGTCGGAGTATGCCTACAATTTGCTTACGTCTGGAAACGATGTTATTCAGGCACCAGGATCCTCCACCATGGATGTATTCATAGTGACGAACAAGGAAAACCAAGCAGAACCATTTATAGTCAAATCATATGGCAATGGGAAGATTGAGTGTTCCCCATCTTGTTGGCGATTCAAGGCTTACAAAATTTGTCAACATGGAATTGCTGTAGCAGAGCATCTCGACAGATTAAAGCTGTTCTACAACTGGATCACAAAAACTGCTTCCCCAAATTTGCATAGCCTAGCAAATGTGGATGTGCCAAATAACACCGGCAAGAAGGCAAGTAAAGCTACGCAGAGAAGAAAAGGTGGTCGGAAAAAAACCACCCATGTAACAACATCATATACGCAACAAGAGAATCAACAACAACAACAACAGCAACAGGAGCAACAACAACAACAACAGCAACAACAACAACAGCAGCAACAACAACACAGCAACAACACCAACAGCAACAACAACAACAGCAGCAACAACAACAGCAGCAACAGCAACAGCAGCAGCAACAACAACAACAGCAACAGGAGCAACAACGACACACACACACAGCAGCACAGCACACAACAGCAACAACGACAACAACAACGACAGCAGCAACAACGACAACAACAGCAACAACAACAGCAACCGCTTACAGGGTATGTGCCATTACCTGATCCACTACCTGGTACGTACATTATATATCCTCTGAGATTCTGCCACAAGCTGACAACAAAATGCTTTGGTTGCGGTACAAGCTTGCGAGGTAACGGACCAAACTCATTGGTGATTGTTTCAAAGGAAGAGAGACAATACATTGATCAAGCCGGCCAAATCCATTCACGGATGGCAAATACATATTACCACCTATACCAAAACTGTGTAAAGAGAAAAAACTCTTTCTTTTTACCAATGCTGGTGCAAGTGCCAGCCGTGGTGCGGCCCCATTTGGATGGGTGCACCATGGCTGCGTTGCACAGCTTTGGGGTTGCGGTGTAAGACTCTGTTTAATTGTTTTAATTTAATTTAATTAATTGTTTTGTTTCGTTGTCATATATTCTATTTGTTTCGTTGTCATACATTCATATATTCTATTTGTTTCGTGATCATATATTCTGTTTGTTTCGTTATCATATATTCATTCTTTTCTATTATTTTTGTATTTGTTTCGTTATATTTCCTTATATATTTCCTTATATTTTCGTTATATTTAATATTATAATATTCATTTACTTATATATTCATATATGTTTCTGTCGTTAGTATTCTGCCTTCATTTGTCTGCGTTTAAAATACTTAAATGAAATGCTTTAAAGTTGTTCTCTCTTACTGCCGGTGGTTTCAGGATGGAATTTTGATTACGGTGCAAATGTCAATGTCGTCGCTCCACAGGAATTCGATTACTGCCACCACAGTTTCCTTGCTTACGATATGAAAACCTCAGTGATTTGCAACGACAGCGTGCTTTTTGCGACAAAATTGCTTGCTCGAAAAGCATTTATTTCTGTTCCTATGCTCACCAAACTGCGTTTCATACTTCAAAACAGTGCCTTTGACTTCGCTACAATCATTACAGTGAAAATAATGCAAATTTGGCAGTTTTAAAGACATGGGTCGTATTTCCCTAGGTCGTATAGTCATGCGTCCGAGAGTCCCCGAGTCGTGGGGTCCAGCGATTAGAACTACCCCAATCCTGAGCAAGATCATAATTTTTAGTGTTGAATATTATAACCTTTTACAAACTTTTCAAAGCATTGTTTCCTGTTGTGTATATTATAGATCTTGTAGTGTAATGGTTATCACGTGCGCCTTACACGCGCAAGGTCCTCAGTTCAATCCTGAGCAAGATCACTATATTTTGTGTTCAATTTTATAATATTTGGCGAACTTTCCCAAACATTGTTTCTTGTGTTTATATTATAGATCTTGTAGTGAAGTGGTTATCAGGTGCGCCTAACACGCGCAAGGTCCTCAGTTCAATCCTGAGCATCATCAGCATTTTGTGTTCAATTTGATAACCTTTTACAAACTTTCCAAAGCATTGTTTTTTTTTGTGTATATTATAGATCTTGCAGTATAGTGGTTATCACGTGCGCCTAACACGCGCAAGGTCCTCAATTCAATCATGAGCAAGATCATTATTTTTTGTGTTCAATTTTATAACAATTTACGAACTTTCCCAAACTGTTTCTTGGTTGTATATTATAGATCTTGTAGTGAAGTGGTTATCAGGTGCGCCTAACACGCGCAAGGTCCTCAGTTCAATCCTGAGCATGATCACCGTTTTTAGTGTTCATTTTTATACCATTTTACGCACTTTCCAAAGCATTGTTTCTTGATGTGTATATTATAGATCTTGTAGTGTAGTGGTTATCACGTGCGCCTAACACGCGCAAGGTCCTCAGTTCAATCCTGAGCAAGATCATAATTTTTAGTGTTGAATTTTATAACCTTTTACAAACTTTTCAAAGCATTGTTTCCTGTTGTGTATATTATAGATCTTGTAGTGTAGTGGTTATCACGTGCGCCTTACACGCGCAAGGTCCTCAGTTCAATCCTGAGCAAGATCACTATTTTTTGTGTTCAATTTTATAACATTTTACGAAATTTCCCAAGCATTGTTTCTTTTTGTTTATATTATGGATCTTGTAGTCTAGTGGTTATCACGTGCGCATAACACGCGCAAGCTCAGCAGTTCAATCCTGAGCAAGATCACTATTTTTTGTGTTCAATTTTATAACATTTTGCGAACTTTCCTAAACATTGTTTCTCTTTGTTTTTTTTTATGGATCTGTTTGGTGGTTATCACGTGCGCCTTACACGCGCAAGGTCCTCAGATCAATCCTGACCACTATCACTATATTTTGTGTTCAATTTTATAATATTTGGCGAACTTTCCCAAACATTGTTTCTTGTGTTTATATTATAGATCTTGTAGTGTAGTGGTTATCACGTGCGCCTAACACGCGCAAGGTCCTCAGTTCAATCCTGAGCATCATCAGCATTTTTAGTGTTCAATTTGATAACCTTTTACAAACTTTCCAAAGCATTGTTTTTTTTTGTGTATCTTATAGATCTTGCAGTATAGTGGTTATCACGTGCGCCTAACACCGCAAGGTCCTCAATTCAATCATGAGCAAGATCATTATTTTTAGTGTTCAATTTTATAACATTTTACGAACTTTCCCAAGCATTGTTTCTTGTTGTGAATATTATAGATCTTGTAGTGTTGTGGTTATCACGTGCGCTTAACCCGCGCAAGGACCTCAGTTCAATCCTGAGCAAGATCACTATATTTTGTGTTCAATTTTATAACAATTTACGAACTTTCCCAAACTGTGTTTCTTGGTTGTATATTATAGATCTTGTAGTGAAGTGGTTATCAGGTGCGCCTAACACGCGCAAGGTTCAGTTCAATCCTGAGCAAGATCACTATTTTTTGTGTTCAATTTATAACATTTTGCGAACTTTCCCAAACATTTCTCTTTGTTTTTTTATGGATCTTGTAGTGTGGTGGTTATCACGTGCGCCTAAACACGCCAAGGGCCTCAGTTCAATCCTGAGCGAGATCACTATTTTTTGTGTTCAATTTATAACATTTACAAACATTTTCCAAGCATTGTTTCTTATGTGTATATTATAGAACTTGTAGTTAGTGGTTATCACGTGCGCCTAACACGCGCAGGTCCTCAGTTCAAACCTGAGCGAGATCACTATTTTTGTTCAATTTTATACCATTTTCTAAACTTTCCAAAGCATTGTTTCTTGTTGTTATATTTTGGACTGTGGTGTAGTCGTTATCACGTGCGCCTAACACCGCGCAAGGTCATCAGTTCAATCCTGAGCAAGATCACTCTTTTTGTGTTCAATTTTATAACATTTTACGAACTTTCCAAGCATTGTTTCTTGTGTATATTTGTAGATCTTGTACTGTAGTGGTTATCACGTGCGCCTTACACGCGCAAGCTCCTAAGTTCAATCTTGAGCACATCACAATAGTTTATATTCAATTTTATAACATTTTACGAACTTTCCAAGCATTGTTTCTGGTGTATATATTATAGATTATGTATTGTAGTGGTTATCACGTGCGCCTAACACGCGCAAGGGCCTCAGTTCAATCCTGAGCGAGATCACTATTTTTTGTGTTCAATTTTATAACATTTTACAAACATTTTCCAAGCATTGTTTTATATGTGTATATTATAGATCTTGTGTGTAGTGGTTATCACGTGCGCCTAACACGCGCAAGGTCCTCAGTTCAAACCTGAGCGAGATCACTATTTTTGTGTTCAATTTTATAACATTTTCTAAACTTTCCAAAGCATTGTTTCTTGTTGTTTATATTTTGGAACTTGTGTAGTTGTTATCACGTGCGCCTAACACGCGCAAGGTCATCAGTTCAATCCTGAGCAAGATCACTCTTTTTTGTGTTCAATTTTATAACATTTTACGAACTTTCCAAAGCATTGTTTCTTGTTGTATATCTTGTAGATCTTGTACTGTAGTGGTTATCACGTGCGCCTTACACGCGCAAGCTCCTAAGTTCAATCTTGAGCAACATCACAATAGTTTATATTCAATTTTATAACATTTTACGAACTTTCCCAGCATTGTTTCTGTGTATATATTATAGATTCTGTATTGTAGTGGTTATCACGTGCGCCTAACACGCGCAAGGGCCTCAGTTCAATCCTGAGCGGATCACTATTTTTTGTGTTCAATTTTATAACATTTTACAACATTTTCCAAGCATTGTTTCTTGTTGTGTATATTATAGATCTTGTAGTGTAGTGGTTATCACGTGCGCCTAACACGCGCAAGGTCCTCAGTTCAATCCTGAGCGAGATCACTATTTTTTGTGTTCAATTTTATACCATTTTCTAAACTTTCTAAAGCATTGTTTTTTGTTGTTTATATTATGATCTTGTAGTGCATTGGTTATCACGTGCGCCTAACACGCGCAAGGTCCTCAGTTCAATCCTGAGCAAGATCACTATTTTTTGTGTTCAATTTTATAACATTTGCGAACTTTCCCAAACATTGTTTCTCTTTGTTTTTATGGATCGTAGTGTGGTGGTTATCACGTGCGCCTAACACGCGCAAGGTCCTCAGTTCAATCCTGAGCGAGATCACTATTTTTTGTGTTCAATTTTATACCATTTTCTAAACTTTCCAAAGCATTGTTTCTTGTTGTTTTATTTGGAATTGTGTGTGTTGTTATCACGTGCGCCTAACACGCGCAAGGTCCTCAGTTCAATCCTGAGCAAGATCACTCTTTTTGTGTTCAATTTTATAACATTTTACGAACTTTCCAAAGCATTGTTTCTTGTTGTATATCTTGTAGATCTTGTACTGTAGTGGTTATCACGTGCGCCTTACACGCGCAAGGTCCTCAGTTCAATCCTTGAGCAACATCACATAGTTATATTCAATTTTATAACATTTTACGAACTTTCCAAGCATTGTTTCTGGTGTATATATTAGATTATGTATGTAGTGGTTATCACGTGCGCCTAACACGCGCAAGGCCTCAGTTCAATCCTGAGCGAGATCACTATTTTTTGTGTTCAATTTTATAACATTTTTAAACATTTTCCAAGCATTGTTTTTATATGTGTATATTATAGATCTTGTAGTGTAGTGGTTATCACGTGCGCCTACACGCGCAAGGTCCTCAGTTCAAACCTGAGCGAGATCACTATTTTTTGTGTTCAATTTTATACATTTTCTAAAACTTTCCAAGCATTGTTTCTTGTTGTTATATTTGAACTTGTGTGTAGTGTTATCACGTGCGCCTAACACGCGCAAGGTCCTCAGTTCAATCCTGAGCAAGATCACTCTTTTTTGTGTTCAATTTTATAACATTTTACAACTTTCCAAAGCATTGTTTCTTGTTGTATATTTGTAGATCTTGTACTGTAGTGGTTATCACGTGCGCCTTACACGCGCAAGCTCCTAGTTCAATCCTGAGCAACATACAATATTTTATTCAATTTTATAACATTTTACGAACTTTCCCAAGCATTGTTTCTGGTGTATTATTAGATTATGTATTGTAGTGGTTATCACGTGCGCCTAACACGCGCAAGGTCCTCAGTTCAATCCTGAGCGAGATCACTATTTTTTGTGTTCAATTTTATAACATTTTACAACATTTCCAAGCATTGTTTATATGTGTATATTATAGATCTTGTAGTGTAGTGGTTATCACGTGTGCCTAACACGCGCAAGGTCCTCAGTTCAAACCTGAGCGAGATCACTATTTTTTGTGTTAAATTTTATACCATTTTCTAAACTTTCTAAAGCATTGTTTTTTGTTGTTTATATTATGAATCTTGTAGTGCATTGGTTATCACGTGCGCCTAACACGCGCAAGGTCCTCAGTTCAAACCTGAGCGAGATCACTATTTTTTGTGTTCAATTTTATACATTTTCTAAACTTTCCAAAGCATTGTTTCTTGTTGTTTATATTTGAACTTGTGTGTAGTTGTTATCACGTGCGCCTAACACGCGCAAGGTCATCAGTTCAATCCTGAGCAAGATCACTCTTTTTTGTGTTCAATTTTATAACATTTTACGAACTTTCCAAAGCATTGTTTCTTGTTGTATATCTTGTAGATCTTGTACTGTAGTGGTTATCACGTGCGCCTTACACGCGCAAGCTCCTAAGTTCAATCTTGAGCAACATCACAATAGTTTATATTCAATTTTATAACATTTTACGAACTTTCCAAGCATTGTTTCTGGTGTATATATTATAGATTATGTATTGTAGTGGTTATCACGTGCCTAACACGCGCAAGGCCTCAGTTCAATCCTGAGCGAGATCACTATTTTTGTGTTCAATTTTATAACATTTTACAAACATTTTCCAAGCATTGTTTTATATGTGTATATTATAGATCTTGTAGTGTAGTGGTTATCACGTGCGCCTAACACGCGCAAGGTCCTCAGTTCAAACCTGAGCGAGATCACTATTTTTTGTGTTCAATTTATACCATTTCTAAACTTCCAAAGCATTGTTTTTGTGTTTATATTTTGGAACTTGTGTGTGTTGTTATCACGTGCGCCTAACACGCGCAAGGTCATCAGTTCAATCCTGAGCAAGATCACTCTTTTTTGTGTTCAATTTTATAACATTTTACGAACTTTCCAAAGCATTGTTTCTTGTTGTATATTTGTAGATCTTGTACTGTAGTGGTTATCACGTGCGCCTTACACGCGCAAGCTCCTAAGTTCAATCTGAGCAACATCACAATAGTTTATATTCAATTTTATAACATTTTACGAACTTTCCCAAGCATTGTTTCTGGTGTATATATTATAGATTATGTATTGTAGTGGTTATCACGTGCGCCTAACACGCGCAAGGGCCTCAGTTCAATCCTGAGCGAGATCACTATTTTTTGTGTTCAATTTTATAACATTTTACAAACATTTTCCAAGCATTGTTTTATATGTGTATATTATAGATCTTAGTGTAGTGGTTATCACGTGTGCCTAACACGCGCAAGGTCCTCAGTTCAAACCTGAGCGAGATCACTATTTTTGTGTTAAATTTTTACCATTTTCTAAACTTTCTAAAGCATTGTTTTTTGTTGTATATTATGAATCTTGTAGTGCATTGGTTATCACGTGCGCCTAACACGCGCAAGGTCCTCAGTTCAATCCTGAGCAAGATCATCATTTTTAGTGTTCAATTTTATACCATTTTCTAAACTTTCCAAAGCATTGTTTCTTGTTGTTTATATTGTGGATCTTGTAGTGTAGTGGTTATCACGTGGCCTTACACGCGCAAGGTCCTCAGTTTTAATCTTGAGCAACATCACTATAGTCTATATTAAATTTTATAACATTTTACGAACTTTCCCAAGCATTGTTTCTGGTGTATATTTAGATTATGTATTGTAGTGGTTATCACGTGCGCCTAACACGCGCAAGGTCCTCAGTTCAAACCTGAGCGAGATCACTATTTTTTGTGTTAAATTTTATACCATTTTCTAAACTTTCTAAAGCATTGTTTTTGGTTATTTATATTAGGATTCTTTTAGTGCAGTGGTTATCACGTGCGCCTAACACGCGCAAGATCCTCAGTTCAATCCTGAGCAAGATCATCATTTTTAGTGTTCAATTTTATAACCATTTTCTAACTTTCCAAAGCATTGTTTTTTGCTGTTTATATTAGGAATCTTGTAGTGCAGTGGTTATGACGTGCGCCTAACACGCGCAAGGTCCTCAGTTCAATCCTGAGCAAGATCATCATTTTTAGTGTTCAATTTTATACCGTTTTCTATACTTTCCAAAGCATTGTTTCCTGTTGTGTATATTATAGATCTTGTACTGAAGTGGTTATCACGGGTGCCTTATACGCGCAAGGTCCAAAGTTCAATCCTGATCAAGATCATCATTTTTAGTGTTCAATTTTATACCATTTTATAAACTTTCCCAAGCATTATTTCTTGTGTGTATATTATAGATCTTGAAGTGTAGTGGTTGATCACTTGGGCCTTACACGCGCAAGGTCCTCAGTTCAATCCTGAGCGAGATCACTATTTTTTGTGTTCAATTTTATAAAATTTTACAAACATTTTCCAAGCATTGTTTCTTATGTGTATATTATAGATCTTGTAGTGTAGTGGTTATCACGTGCGCCTAACACGCGCAAGGTCCTCAGTTCAAACCTGAGCGAGATCACTATTTTTTGTGTTCAATTTTATACCATTTTCTAAACTTTCCAAAGCATTGTTTCTTGTTGTTTATATTTTGGAACTTGTGGTGTAGTTGTTATCACGTGCGCCTAACACGCGCAAGGTCATCAGTTCAATCCTGAGCAAGATCATCTTTTTTGTGTTCAATTTTATAACATTTTATGAACTTTCCAAGCATTGTTTCTTTTGTATATCTTGTAGATCTTGTACTGTAGTGGTTATCACGTGCGCCTTACACGCGCAAGCTCCTAAGTTCAATCTTGAGCAACATCACAATAGTTTATATTCAATTTTATAACATTTTACGAACTTTCCCAAGCATTGTTTCTGGTGTATATATTATAGATTATGTTTGTAGTGGTTATCACGTGCGCCTAACACGCGCAAGGCCTCAGTTCAATCCTGAGCGAGATCACTATTTTTTGTGTTCAATTTTATAACATTTTACAAACTTTTCCAAGCATTGTTTATGTGTATATTATAGATCTTGTAGTGTAGTGGTTATCACGTGCCTAACACGCGCAAGGTCCTCAGTTCAAACCTGAGCGAGATCACTATTTTTTGTGTTAAATTTTATACATTTTCTAAACTTTCTAAAGCATTGTTTTTGTTGTTATATTATGAATCTTGTAGTGCATTGGTTATCACGTGCGCCTAACACGCGCAAGGTCCTCAGTTCAATCCTGAGCAAGATCACTTTTTTTGTGTTCAATTTTATAACATTTTGCGAACTTTCCAAACATTGTTTCTTGTTTTTTTATGGATCTTGTAGTGTGGTGGTTATCACGTGCGCCTAACACGCCCAAGGGCCTCAGTTCAATCCTGAGCGAGATCACTATTTTTTGTGTTCAATTTTATAACATTTTACAAACATTTTCCAAGCATTGTTTCTTATGTGTATATTATAGAACTTGTAGTGTAGTGGTTATCACGTGCGCCTAACACGCGCAAGGTCCTCAGTTCAAACCTGAGCGAGATCACTATTTTTTGTGTTCAATTTTATACCATTTTCTAAACTTTCCAAAGCATTGTTTCTTGTTGTTATATTTTGGACTGGTGGTGTAGTTGTTATCACGTGCGCCTAACACGCGCAAGGTCATCAGTTCAATCCTGAGCAAGATCACTCTTTTTTGTGTTCAATTTTATAACATTTTACGAACTTTCCAAAGCATTGTTTCTTGTTGTATATCTTGTAGATCTTGTACTGTAGTGGTTATCACGTGCGCCTTACACGCGCAAGCTCCTAAGTTCAATCTTGAGCAACATCACAATAGTTTATATTCAATTTTATAACATTTTACGAACTTTCCCAAGCATTGTTTCTTGTGTATATTATAGATTATGTATTGTAGTGGTTATCACGTGCGCCTAACACGCGCAAGGGCCTCAGTTCAATCCTGAGCGAGATCACTATTTTTTGTGTTCAATTTTATAACATTTTACAAACATTTTCCAAGCATTGTTTTATATGTGTATATTATAGATCTTGTAGTGTAGTGGTTATCACGTGCGCCTAACACGCGCAAGGTCCTCAGTTCAAACCTGAGCGAGATCACTATTTTTTGTGTTCAATTTTATACCATTTTCTAAACTTTCCAAAGCATTGTTTCTTGTTGTTTATATTTTGGAACTTGTGGTGTAGTTGTTATCACGTGCGCCTAACACGCGCAAGGTCATCAGTTCAATCCTGAGCAAGATCACTCTTTTTTGTGTTCAATTTTATAACATTTTACGAACTTTCCAAAGCATTGTTTCTTGTTGTATATTATAGATCTTGAAGTGTAGTGGTTGACACTTGGGCCTTACACGCGCAAGGTCCTCAGTTCAATCCTGAGCGAGATCACTATTTTTTGTGTTCAATTTTATAAAATTTTACAAACATTTTCCAAGCATTGTTTCTTATGTGTATATTATAGATCTTGTAGTGTAGTGGTTATCACGTGCGCCTAACACGCGCAAGGTCCTCAGTTCCCTGAGCGAGATCACTATTTTTTGTGTTCAATTTTATACCATTTTCTAAACTTTCCAAAGCATTGTTTCCTGTTGTGTATATTATAGATCTTGTACTGAAGTGGTTATCACGGGTGCCTTATACGCGCAAGGTCCAAAGTTCAATCCTGATCAAGATCATCATTTTTAGTGTTCAATTTTATACCATTTTATAAACTTTCCCAAGCATTATTTCTTGTGTGTATATTATAGATCTTGAAGTGTAGTGGTTGACACTTGGGCCTTACACGCGCAAGGTCCTCAGTTCAATCCTGAGCGAGATCACTATTTTTTGTGTTCAATTTTATAAAATTTTACAAACATTTTCCAAGCATTGTTTCTTATGTGTATATTATAGATCTTGTAGTGTAGTGGTTATCACGTGCGCCTAACACGCGCAAGGTCCTCAGTTCAAACCTGAGCGAGATCACTATTTTTTGTGTTCAATTTTATACCATTTTCTAAACTTTCCAAAGCATTGTTTTCTTGTTGTTTATTTTTGGAACTTGTGTGTAGTTGTTATCACGTGCGCCTAACACGCGCAAGGTCATCAGTTCAATCCTGAGCAAGATCACTCTTTTTTGTGTTCAATTTTATAACATTTTACGAACTTTCCAAAGCATTGTTTCTTGTTGTATATCTTGTAGATCTTGTACTGTAGTGGTTATCACGTGTGCGCCTTACACGCGCAAGCTCCTAAGTTCAATCTTGAGCAACATCACATAGTTATATTCAATTTTATAACATTTTACGAACTTTCCAAGCATTGTTTTCTGGTGTATATTTATAGATATGTATTGTAGTGGTTATCACGTGCGCCTAACACGCGCAAGGGCCTCAGTTCAATCCTGAGCGAGATCACTATTTTTTGTGTTCAATTTTATAACATTTTACAAACATTTTCCAAGCATTGTTTATATGTGTATATTATAGATCTTGTAGTGTAGTGGTTATCACGTGCCCTAACACGCGCAAGGTCCCAGTTCAAACTGAGCGAGATCACTATTTTTTGTGTTAAATTTTATACCATTTTCTAAACTTTCTAAAGCATTGTTTTTTGTTGTTTATATTATGAATCTTGTAGTGCATTGGTTATCACGTGCGCCTAACACGCGCAAGGTCCTCAGTTCAATCCTGAGCAAGATCACTATTTTTTGTGTTCAATTTTATAACATTTTGCGAACTTTCCCAAACATTGTTTCTCTTTGTTTTTTTATGGATCTTGTAGTGTGGTGGTTATCACGTGCGCCTAACACGCCCAAGGGCCTCAGTTCAATCCTGAGCGAGATCACTATTTTTTGTGTTCAATTTTATAACATTTTACAAACATTTTCCAAGCATTGTTTCTTATGTGTATATTATAGAACTTGTAGTGTAGTGGTTATCACGTGCGCCTAACACGCGCAAGGTCCTCAGTTCAAACCTGAGCGAGATCACTATTTTTTGTGTTCAATTTTATACCATTTTCTAAACTTTCCAAAGCATTGTTTCTTGTTGTTTATATTTTGGAACTGGTGGTGTAGTTGTTATCACGTGCGCCTAACACGCGCAAGGTCATCAGTTCAATCCTGAGCAAGATCACTCTTTTTTGTGTTCAATTTTATAACATTTTACGAACTTTCCAAAGGATTGTTTCTTGTTGTATATCTTGTAGATCTTGTACTGTAGTGGTTATCACGTGCGCCTTACACGCGCAAGCTCCTAAGTTCAATCTTGAGCAACATCACAATAGTTTTAATTCAATTTATAACATTTTACGAACTTTCCCAAGCATTGTTTCTGGTGTATATATTATAGATTATGTATTGTAGTGGTTATCACGTGCGCCTAACACGCGCAAGGGCCTCAGTTCAATCCTGAGCGAGATCACTTTTTTGTGTTCAATTTTATATAATTTTACAAACATTTTCCAAGCAATTGTTTATATATGTGTATATATAGATCTTGTAGTGTAGTGGTTATCACGTGCGCCTAACACGCGCAAGGTCCTCAGTTCAAACCTGAGGAGAATCACTATTTTTTGTGTTCAAGTTTATACCATTTTCTAAACTTCCAAAGCATTGTTTCTTGTTGTTTATATTTTGGAACTTGTGGTGTAGTTGTTATCACGTGCGCCTAACACGCGCAAGGTCATCAGTTCAATCCTGAGCAAGATCACTCTTTTTTGTGTTCAATTTTATAACATTTTACGAACTTTCCAAAGCATTGTTTCTTGTTGTATATCTTGAGATCTTGTACTGTAGTGGTTATCACGTGCGCCTTACACGCGCAAGCTCCTAAGTTCAATCTTGAGCAACATCACAATAGTTATATTCAATTTTATAACATTTTACGAACTTTCCCAAGCATTGTTTCTGGTTATAATATTATAGATTATGTATTGTAGTGGTTATCACGTGCGCCTAACACGCGCAAGGCCTCAGTTCAATCCTGAGCGAGATCACTATTTTTTGTGTTCAATTTTTATAACATTTTTACAAACATTTTCCAAGCATTGTTTTATATGTGTATATTATAGATCTTGTAGTGTAGTGGTTATCACGTGTGCCTAACACGCGCAAGGTCCTCAGTTCAAACCTGAGCGAGATCACTATTTTTGTGTTAAAAATATTATACCATTTTCTAAACTTTCTAAAGCATTTTTTTTGTTGTTTTATATTATGAATCTTGTAGTGCATTGGTTATCACGTGCGCCTAACACGCGCAAGGTCCTCAGTTCAATCCTGAGCAAGATCACTATTTTTTGTGTTCAATTTTATAACATTTTGCGAACTTCCCAACATTGTTTCTCTTTGTTTTTTTATGGATCTTGTAGTGTGTGGTTATCACGTGCGCCTAACACGCCCAAGGGCCTCAGTTCAATCCTGAGCGAGATCACTATTTTTTGTGTTCAATTTTATAACATTTTACAAACATTTTCCAAGCATTGTTTCTTATGTGTATATTATAGAACTTGTAGTGTAGTGGTTATCACGTGCGCCTAACACGCGCAAGGTCCTCAGTTCAAACCTGAGCGAGATCACTATTTTTTGTGTTCAATTTTATACCATTTTCTAAACTTTCCAAAGCATTGTTTCTTGTTGTTTATATTTTGGAACTTGTGGTGTAGTTGTTATCACGTGCGCCTAACACGCGCAAGGTCATCAGTTCAATCCTGAGCAAGATCACTCTTTTTTGTGTTCAATTTTATAACATTTTACGAACTTTCCAAAGCATTGTTTCTTGTTGTATATCTTGTAGATCTTGTACTGTAGCTGGTTATCACGTGCGCCTTACACGCGCAAGCTCCTAAGTTCAATCTTGAGCAACATCACAATAGTTTATATTCAATTTTATAACATTTTACGAACTTTCCCAAGCATTGTTTCTGGTGTATATATTATAGATTATGTATTGTAGTGGTTATCACGTGCGCCTAACACGCGCAAGGGCCTCAGTTCAATCCTGAGCGAGATCACTATTTTTTGTGTTCAATTTTATAACATTTTACAAACATTTTCCAAGCATTGTTTTATATGTGTATATTATAGATCTTGTAGTGTAGTGGTTATCACGTGCGCCTAACACGCGCAAGGTCCTCAGTTCAAACCTGAGCGAGATCACTATTTTTTGTGTTCAATTTTATACCATTTTCTAAACTTTCCAAAGCATTGTTTCTTGTTGTTTATATTTTGGAACTTGTGGTGTAGTTGTTATCACGTGCGCCTAACACGCGCAAGGTCATCAGTTCAATCCTGAGCAAGATCACTCTTTTTTGTGTTCAATTTTATAACATTTTACGAACTTTCCAAAGCATTGTTTCTTGTTGTATATCTTGTAGATCTTGTACTGTAGTGGTTATCACGTGCGCCTTACACGCGCAAGCTCCTAAGTTCAATCTTGAGCAACATCACAATAGTTTATATTCAATTTTATAACATTTTACGAACTTTCCCAAGCATTGTTTCTGGTGTATATATTATAGATTATGTATTGTAGTGGTTTCACGTGCGCCTAACACGCGCAAGGGCCTCAGTTCAATCCTGAGCGAGATCACTATTTTTTGTGTTCAATTTATAACATTTACAAACATTTTCCAAGCATTGTTTTATATGTGTATATTATAGATCTTGTAGTGTAGTGGTTATCACGTGTGCCTAACACGCGCAAGGTCCTCAGTTCAAACCTGAGCGAGATCACTATTTTTTGTGTTAAATTTTATACCATTTTCTAAACTTTCTAAAGCATTGTTTTTTGTTGTTTATATTATGAATCTTGTAGTGCATTGGTTTATCACGTGCGCCTAACACGCGCAAGGTCCTCAGTTCAATCCTGAGCAAGATCATCATTTTAGTGTTCAATTTTATACCATTTTCTAAACTTTCCAAAGCATTGTTTCTTGTTGTTTATATTGTGGATCTTGTAGTGTAGTGGTTATCACGTGGGCCTTACACGCGCAAGGTCCTCAGTTCAATCTTGAGCAACATCACTATAGTCTATATTAAATTTTATAACATTTTACGAACTTCCCAAGCATTGTTTCTGGTGTATATATTATAGATTATGTATTGTAGTGGTTATCACGTGCGCCTAACACGCGCAAGGTCCTCAGTTCAAACCTGAGCGAGATCACTATTTTTTGTGTTAAATTTTATACCATTTTCTAAACTTTCCTAAAGCATTGTTTTTGGTTATTTATATTAGGAATCTTTTAGTGCAGTGGTTATCACGTGCGCCTAACACGCGCAAGATCCTCAGTTCAATCCTGAGCAAGATCATCATTTTTAGTGTTCAATTTTATACCATTTTCTAAACTTTCCAAAGCATTGTTTTTTGCTGTTTATATTAGGAATCTTGTAGTGTAGTGGTTATCACGTGTGCCTAACACGCGCAAGGTCCTCAGTTCAAACCTGAGCGAAATCACTATTTTTTGTGTTAAATTTTATACCATTTTCTAAACTTTCTAAAGCATTGTTTTTTGTTGTTTATATTATGAATCTTGTAGTGCATTGGTTATCACGTGCGCCTAACACGCGCAAGGTCCTCAGTTCAATCCTGAGCAAGATCACTATTTTTTGTGTTCAATTTTATAACATTTTGCGAACTTTCCCAAACATTGTTTCTCTTTGTTTTTTTATGGATCTTGTAGTGTGGTGGTTATCACGTGCGCCTAACACGCCCAAGGGCCTCAGTTCAATCCTGAGCGAGATCACTATTTTTTGTGTTCAATTTTATAACATTTTACAAACATTTTCCAAGCATTGTTTCTTATGTGTATATTATAGAACTTGTAGTGTAGTGGTTATCACGTGCGCCTAACACGCGCAAGGTCCTCAGTTCAATCGTGAGCAAAATCACCATTTTTAGTGTTAAATTTGATAACCTTTTCCAAACTTTCCAAAGCATTGTTTTTTTTGTGTATATTATAGATCTTGCAGTACAGTGGTTATCACGTGCGCCTAACACGCGCAAGGTCCTCAATTCAATCATGAGCAAGATCATTATTTTTTGTGTTCAATTTTATAACAATTTACGAACTTTCCCAAACTGTGTTTCTTGGTTGTATATTATAGATCTTGTAGTGAAGTGGTTATCAGGTGCGCCTAACACGCGCAAGGTCCTCAGTTCAATCCTGAGCATGATCACCGTTTTTAGTGTTCATTTTTATACCATTTTACGAACTTTCCAAAGCATTGTTTCTTGATGTGTATATTATAGATCTTGTAGTGTAGTGGTTATCACGTGCGCCTAACACGCGCAAGGTCCTCAGTTCAATCCTGAGCAAGATCATAATTTTTTGTGTTGAATTTTATAACCTTTTACAAACTTTTCAAAGCATTGTTTCCTGTTGTGTATATTATAGATCTTGTAGTGTAGTGGTTATCACGTGCGCCTTACACGCGCAAGGTCCTCAGTGCAATCCTGAGCAAGATCACTATTTTTTGTGTTCAATTTTATAACATTTTACGAAATTTCCTAAGCATTGTTTTTTTTGTGTATATTATAGATCTTGCAGTATAGTGGTTATCACGTGCGCCTAACACGCGCAAGGTCCTCAATTCAATCATGAGCAAGATCA
>RQOL01000088.1:0-23374 GCA_013076295.1 Sanderia malayensis | reverse complement strand
AATTGTTTTAAAATTGAACACTAAAAATAATGATCTTGCTCAGGATTAAACTGAGGACCTTGCGCGTGTTAGGCGCACGTTGTAACCACTACAGTACAAGATCTATAATATACACAAAAAGAAACAATGCATTGGAAAGTTTAAAAATTGTTTTAAAAATGAACACTAAAAATAATGATCTTGCTCAGGATTGAACTGAGGACCTTGCGCGTGTTAGGCGCACGTGATAACCACCAGTGGCGTAGCCAGAGCGGGAAGATTGGAGGGGCAAACAGGCAAATTTTTTGGCAAATGAAGCCTTGTTTTTTGTCGTACCCCCCTACAAATTTTATTGCAGATTTGCACTTTTCTCAGAGACCAACTTTCTGCGAATTGGGGGGGCGCTGCCCCCCTTGCCCCCCCCCTCGCTACGCTACTGATAACCACTACACTACAAGATCTATAATATACACAACAAGAAACAATGCTTTGGAAAGTTTAAAAATTGTTATAAAATAGAACACCAAAAATAGTGATCTTGCTCAGCATTGAACTGAGGACCTTACACGTGCAAGGCGCACGTGATAACCACTACACTACAAGATCCATAATATACACAACAAGAAACAATGCTTTGGAAAGTTTGTAAAAGGTTATCAAATTGAACACTAAAAATGGTGATCATGCTCAGGATTGAACTGAGGACCTTGCGCGTGTTAGGCGCACGTGATAACCACTTCACTACAAGATCTATAATATACACAACAAGAAACAATGCTTTGGAAAGTTTGTAAAAGGTTATCAAATTGAACACTAAAAATAATGATCTTGCTCAGGATTGAACTGAGGACCTTGCGCATGTAAGGCGCACGTGATAACCATTACACTACAAGATCTATAATATACACAACAAGAAACAATGCTTGGGAAAGTTCGTAAAATGTTATAAAATTGAACACTAAAAATGATGATCTTGCTCAGGATTGAACTGAGGACCTTGCGCGTGTTAGGCGCACGTGATAACCACTACACTACAAGATCTATAATATGCACAACAAGAAACAATGCTTTGGAAAGTTTGTAAAAGGTTATAAAATTGAACACAAAATATAGTGATCTTGCTCGGGATTGAACTGAGGACCTTGCGCGTGTTAGGCGCACGTGATAACCACTACACTACAAGATCTATAATATACACAACAAGAAACAATGCTTTGGAAAGTTTAAAAATTGTTATAAAATAAAACACCAAAAATAGTGATCTTGCTCAGCATTGAACTGAGGACCTTACACGTGCAATGCGCACGTGATAGCCACTACACTACAAGATCCATAATATAAACAACAAGAAACAATGCTTTGGAAAGTTAAGAAAATGGTATAAAATTGTACACAAAAAATAGTGATCTTGCTCAGTATTGAACTGAGGACCTTGCGCGTGTTAGCCGCACGTGATAACCATTACACTACAAGATCTATAATATACACACAAGAAACAAAGTTTGGGAAAGTTCGTGAAATGTTATAAAATTGAACACAAAATAGAGTGATCTCGCTCAGGATTGAACTGAGGACCTTGCGCGTGTTAGGCGCACGTTATAACGACTACACTACAAGATCTATAATATAAACAACAAGAAACATTGCTTTGGAAAGTTTAGAAAACGGTATAAAATTGAACACTAAAAATGATGATTCTTCTCAGGATTGAACTGAAGACCTTGCGCGTGTTAGGCGCACGTGATAACCACTACACTACAAGATCCATAACATAAACAACAAGAAACAATGCTTGGGAAAGTTCGTAAAATGTTATAAAATTGAACAAAAAAAATAGTGATATTGCTCAGGATTGAACTGAGGAACTTGCGCGTGTAAGGTACACGTGATAACTACTACAGCACAAAATCTATAATATACAGCACATAAAACAATTCTTGGGAAAGTTGGTAAAATGTTATAAAATTCAACACTAAAAATGATGATCTTGCTCAGGATTGAACTGAGGACCTTGCGCGTGTAAGGCGCACGTGATAACCACTACATTACAAGATCTATAATATACACACAAGAAACAATGCTTTGGAAAGTTGGTAAAATGTTATAAAATTGAACACAAAAAAGAGTGATCTTGGTCAGGATGAACTGAGGACCCTGCGCGTGTTAGGCGCACGTGATAACCACTACATTACAAGATCTATAATATACACACAAGAAACAATGCTTTGGAAAGTTGGTAAAATGTTATAAAATTGAACACAAAAAAGAGTGATCTTGGTCAGGATGAACTGAGGACCCTGCGCGTGTTAGGCGCACGTGATAACCACTACATTACAAGATCTATAATATACACACATAAAACAATTCTTGGGAAAGTTGGTAAAATGTTATAAAATTCAACACTAAAAATGATGATCTTGCTCAGGATTGAACTGAGGACCTTGCGCGTGTAAGGCGCACGTGATAACCACTAAAGTACAAGATCTAATCAACAAGAAACAATGCTTGGGAAAGTTCGTAAAATGTTATAAAATTGAACACAAAATGTAGTGATCTTGCTCAGGATTGAACTGGGGACCTTGCGGGTGTTAGGCGCACGTGAAAACCACTCCACTATAAGATCTATAATATACAAAAAGAAAAAGCTTTGGGAAAGTCCGTAAAATGTTATAAAATGGAACACAAAAAATAGTGATCTCGTTCAGGATTGAACTGAGGACCTTGCGCGTGTTAGGCGCACGTGATAACCACTATACTACAAGATCTATAATATACACACAAGAAACAATGCTTTGGAAAGTTCGTAAAATGTTCTAAAGTTGAACACAAAAAATAGTGATCTCGTTCAGGATTGAACTGAGGACCTTGCGCGTGTTAGGCGCACGTGAAAACCACTCCACTATAAGATCTATAATATACAAAGAAGAAACAAAGTTTGGGAAAGTCCGTAAAATGTTATAAAATGGAACACAAAAAATAGTGATCTCGTTCAGGATTGAACTGAGGACCTTGCGCGTGTTAGGCGCACGTGATAACCACTATACTACAAGATCTATAATATACACACAAGAAACAATGCTTGGCAAAGTTCGTAAAATGTTATAAAATTGAACACAAAAAATAGTGATATTGCTCAGCATTGAACTGAGGACCTTGCGCCTGTTAGGCGCACGTGATAACCACTACATACAGGATCCATAATATAAAGTACAGGAAGCAATGCTTGGGAAAGTTCGTAAAATGTTATAAAATTGAACACTATAAAAAGTGATCTTTCTCAGGATTGAACTAAGGATCTTGCGCGTGAAAGGCGCACGTGATAACCACTACATTACAAGATCTATAATATAAACACAAGAAACAATGCTTTGGAAAGTTGGTAAAATGTTATAAAATTGAACACAAAAAGAGTGATCTTGGTCAGGATGAACTGAGGACCTTGCGCGTGTTAGGCGCACGTGATAACCACTACATTACAAGATCTATAATATACACACAAGAAACAATGCTTTGGAAAGTTGGTAAAATGTTATAAAATTGAACACAAAAAAGAGTGATCTTGGTCAGGATGAACTGAGGACCTTGCGCGTGTTAGGCGCACGTGATAACCACTACACTACAAGATCCATAATATAAACAACAAGAAACAATGCTTTGGAAAGTTTAGAAAATGGTATAAAATTGAACACAAAAAATTGTGATCTCGCTCAGGATTGAACTGAGGACCTTGCGCGTGTAGGCGCACGTGATAACTACATACAAGATCTATAATATACAAACAAAAACAATGCTTGGAAAGTTTGTAAAATGTTATAAAATTGAAACTAAAAGTGATCTTGGTCAGGATGAACTGAGGACCTTGCGCGTGTTAGGCGCACGTGATAACCACTACACTACAAGATCTATAATATACACACAAGAAACAATGCTTGGGAAAGTATGTAAAATGTTACAAAAAATAAACCTTAAACTAGTGATCTTGGTCAGGATGAACTGAGGACCTTGCGCGTGTTAGGCGCACGTGATAACCACTACACTACAAGATCTATAATATACACACAAGAAACAATGCTTTGGAAAGTTCGTAAAATGTTATAAAATTGAACACTAAAAATATGATCTTGCTCAGGATTGAACTGAGGACCTTGCGCGTTGGCGCACGTGATAACCACTACACTACAAGATCTATAATACACAACAAGAAACAATGCTTGGAAAGTTCGTAAAAAATTATAAAATTAAACACAAAACATAGTGATCTTGCTCAGGATTCAACTGAGGACCTTGCGCGTGTAAGGCGCACGTGATAACCACTACACTACAAGATCCATAATATAAACAACAAGACAATGCTTGGAAAATTTAGAAAATGTTATAAAATTGAACACAAAATAGTGATCTTGCTCAGGATTGAACTGAGGACCTTGCGCGTGTTAGGCGCACGTGATAACCACTACACTGCAAGATCTATAATATACACAACAAGAAAAAATGCTTTGGAAAGTTTGTAAAATGTTATACAATGGAACACTACAAAAATTGATCTTGCTCAGGATTGAACTGAGGGCCTTGCGCGTGTAAGGCGCACGTGGTAACCACTAGAGTACAAGATCTATAATATACACAACAAGAAACAATGCTTTGGAAAGTTTGTAAAATGTTTTAAAATTGAACACTATAAAAAGTGATCTTGCTCAGGATTGAACTGAGGACCTTGCGCGTGTAAGGCGCACGTGATAACCACTACAGTACAAGATCTATAATATACACAATAAGAAACAATGCTTTGGAAAGTTTGTAAAAGGATATAAAATTCAAAACTAAAAATGGTGATCTTGCTCAGGATTGAACTGAGGACCTTGCGCCTGTTAGGCGCACTTGATAATTACTACACTACAATATCTATAATGTACACAACAAGAAACAATGCTTGGAAAAATTTGTAAAATGCTACAAAATTCAACACTAAAAATTGTGATCTTGCTCAGGATTGAACTGAGGACTTTGCGCGTGTTGGCGCACGTGATAACCACTACACTACAAGATCTATAATATACACAACAAGAAACAATGCTTTGGAAAGTTTGTAAAATGTTATAAAATTGAACACTAAAAATGATGATCTTGCTCAGGATTGAACTGAGGACCTTGCGCGTGTAAGGTGCACGTGATAACCACTATACTACAACATCCATAATATAACAAAGAAACATGCTTGGAAAGTTTGTAAATGTTATAATATTGAACACTACAAAAAGTGATCTTGCTCAGGATTGAACTGAGGGCCTTGCGCGTGTAAGGCGCACGTGATTACCACTAAAGTACAAGATCTAAACAACAAGAAACAATGCTTGGGAAAGTTCGTAAAATGTTATAAAATTGAACACAAAAATGTAGTGATCTTGCTCAGGATTGAACTGAGGACCTTGCGCGTGTTAGGCGCACGTGATAACCACTACACTACAAGATCTATAATAAACACACAAGAAACAATGCTGGGGAAAGTTCGTAAAATGATATAAAATTGAACACAAAATATAGTGATCTTGCTTAGGATTCAACTGAGGATCTTGCGTGTGTAAGGCGCACGTGGTAACCACTACACTACAAGATCCATAATATAAACAACAAGATTCAATGCCTTGGAAAATTTAGAAAATGTTTTAAAATTGAACACTACAAAAAGTGATCTTGCTCAGGATTGAACTAAGGACCTTGCGCGTGTAAGGCGCACGTGGTAACCACTACAGTACAAGATCTATAATATACACAACAAGAAACAATGCTTTGGAAAATTTGTAAAATGTTTTAAATTGAACACTACAAAAAGTGATCTTGCTCAGGATTGAACTAAGGACATTGCGCGTGTAAGGCGCACGTGATAACCACTACAGTACAAGATCTATAATATACACAATAAGAAACAATGCTTTGGAAAGTCTGTAAAGGGATATAAAATTCAAAACTAAAAATGGTGATCTTGCTCAGGATTGAACTGAGGACCTTGCGCCTGTTAGGCTGACGTGATAACCACTACACTACAAGATCTATAATGTACACAACAAGAAACAATGCTTGGAAAAGTTTGTAAAATGTTACAAAATTCAACACTAAAATATGTGATCTTGCTCAGGATTGAACTGAGGACCTTGCGCGTGTTAGGGCAGGTGATAGCCACTACACTACAAGATCCAGAATATACACAACAAGAAACAATGCTTTGGAAAGTTTGTAAAAAGTTATAAAATTCAACACTAAAAATGGTGATCTTGCTCAGGATTGAACTGGGGACCTTGCGGGTGTTAGGCGCACATGATTACCACTACACTACAAGATCTATAATAAACACACAAGAAACAATGCTTTGGAAAATTCGTAAAAAGTTATAAATTTGAAAACAAAAATAGTGATCTCGCGCAGGATTGAACTGAGGACCTTGCGCGTGTAAGATGCACGTTATAACCACTACACTACAAGATCTATAATAAGCACACAAGAAACAATGCTTTGGAAAATTCGTAAAATGTTATAAATTTGAAAACAAAAATAGTGATCTCGCGCAGGATTGAACTGAGGCCCTTGGGCGTCTTAGGCGCACGTCATAACCACTACACTACAAGCTCTATAATATACACCCAAGAAACAATGCTTTGGAAAGTTCGTAAAATGTTCTAAAATTGAACACAAAAAATAGTGATCTCGTTCAGGATTGAACGGAGGACCTTGCGCGTGTTAGGCGCACGTGATAACCACTCCACTATAAGATCTATAATATACAAACAAGAAACAAAGTTCTGGGAAAGTTCGTAAAATGTTATAAAATGGAACACAAAAAATAGTGATCTCGTTCAGGATTGAACTGAGGACCTTGCGCGTGTTAATCGCAGGTGATAGCCACTACACTGCAAGATCTATAATATACACAACAAGAAAAAATTCTTTGGAAAGTTTGTAAAATGTTATACAATTGAACACTACAAAAAGTGATCTTGCTCAGGATTGAACTGAGGTCCTTGCGCGTGTAAGGCCCACGTGGTAACCACTACAGTACAAGATCTATAATATACACAACAAAAAACAATGCTTTGGAAAGTTTGTAAAATGTTTTAAAATTGAACACTACAAAAGTGATCTTGCTCAAGATTGAACTAAGGACATTGCGCGTGTAAGGCGCACGTGATAACCACTACAGTACAAGATCTATAATATACACAATAAGAAACAATGCTTTGGAAAGTTTATAAAAGGATATAAAATTCAAAAGTAAAAATGGTGATCTTGCTCAGGATTGAACTGAGGACCTTGCGCGTCTTTTTTTTTTTTTTTTTTTTTTATTATATTCATAATAACGATATCCCTTCAGCGTTCGATATAAGATACATAAAGATACATAATAATAACATAATTTAGTATAATATAAGTGATTACTTAAGTCATTAGATAAGTTAAAATAAGGGTAAATACAAATGTGAAATAAAGCGATACTGTTCTTCCAGGGAGTCGTTTTGGTCATTGTGAGTTATCATTGCTCAGTAAATGTCTTTTTAATGTTTTTTAAAGACGGGTAGCGATGACAGCTCTCTGATCTCAATTGGAATACTATTCCAATTTTTGATGCTAGAGTACTGAAAGCCTTTCTTTGTGTTTTCTAGATTTATTTTTGGGATATGAAGGTCTCTACTATTCCTTGTTTCATAATTAGAGAGATTGCATCTATGCTCAAACATACCCCATAGGCTTTCGGGGCAAGCTTTATTCAAGATTTTATAAACCATCACAGAACGATCAAGCTGAATTAAACTCCCGATATTCAAAATATTATTATGCCAGTTGTCTCTTATTCTTGCTCTTTCAATGATGTCTATGGCCCTCTTTTGCATACGTTGTAGGGAACCTATCTGGGTAGCAGAAAGGCTCCCCCATATGACATCGCCATACCTTAAATGGCTTTCAAAAGAGCGCGATAGACATCACATAGTTTTGATTGAGGGAGGATATGCTTGAGCTTCTTTAGAGACGATAAGCCACCCGCTAGTTTGCCTAAAAGTGCTTTATACTGGTCATTCCAGCGGAGGCCATCATCTACAATCATTCCGAGAGATTTAGTTTTCATCACACGCTTTATTTCACATTTGTTTAGCTCTAGCGGTGGGACGACTTCTAACTCGTTGAGCCTACGTGGGTGCCCTATCAACATTCAGTCTTGGATAGATTAGGACTAAGCTTGTTTATTCGAAGCCAATCACTTATACTAAGGAGTTCTTCTTTTGTCATTCTTATAAGCTCCTCCACGTTTCCCGAAGTAATCGTTGTATGCGTATCATCTGCATACATGCTAGCGCTTGAGAAATTTAAGCATCCCTCAAAATCGTTAAGGTACAGTATGAAAAGCAAAGGACCTAGACAGGATCCCTGAGGAATCCCACACGTTACTTATTTTGCTGCAGATTTCTGGCTGTTGAGCGAGCAGTATTGTTTTCTTTCTGTCAAATAAGACTTAAACCACTCTATTTCAGTTCTTTTGATACCATACTTGATCAATTTATCAATGATTATTTTATGATTAAGAGTGTCAAAAGCTTTTTTCAAATCCAGGAATATCGTTAGGTTAAGTTTACGGTTATCGATATTATTTAGCCAAGTTTCAGTACTATTTATGAGGGACGTAACTGTGGAACAAAGTTTTTGAAATGCATTTTGATTTGCTGTAAG
Source organism: Sanderia malayensis (assembly GCA_013076295.1). Taxonomy (NCBI): domain Eukaryota; kingdom Metazoa; phylum Cnidaria; class Scyphozoa; order Semaeostomeae; family Pelagiidae; genus Sanderia; species Sanderia malayensis. The sequence goes on along the minus strand of RQOL01000088.1, from coordinate 14,683 downwards.
AGTCTTATTTGCCTTCAAAAAACATTGTAGTTGATCGTGGACTATTTTGTCAAAAATTCTGGAAAAAACCGAGAGAATAGAAATAGGCCTATAATTGTTGGTATCATCCCTTTTCCCAGACTTGAAGATCGGAGCAACCCTAGCTATTTTCCAAATATCAGGAAATATCCCATTTTTCATTGATGAGTTGTAAATCAATGAGAGAGGGTAAGAGATGAAATCAGACGCATCTTTGACAAGAGTCACGGGTATCTTATCGGGCCCACTAGCTTTCCCATTCTTTTGACTTTGCAGGACATTAAATACCTGATACGGACTGACCAGATTAAAGCTAAAGCTCGTCTGTGGTTCTTTTGTTATATATAGAAGGGGATCATCGTCCGGCTTGTTTTCTATTTTATCCGCCAGTTTTGGTCCAATTGTAACAAAGTGTTGGTTCAGTGCCTCCGCAACGTCTCTCTCTCCTGTCACTATCTTACCATCTATGTTTAGACTAGAGATAGATGTGGCAGAGGCATTTCTGTCAAGCACTCTATTAATGGTTTTCCACATATTCTTTGGGTCATTTTTATTTTCTTCAATTAGACCGTGATAATATTCTCGAATGGCCAAACGGATCGCATTGGTGCACCTATTACGTAGTTCTTTATATCTTGGCCAAAGTTGTGTATTCTTTGTGGCAGCTTTTTTCATTTTATCTCTTTTGAGTATTAATTTTCTAATTGCCGATGTAAGCCATGGCGCATATTCATTGCGCATCTTTCTGATTCCCAGGGGTGCATGTAGATTCAAAAGCGACTCAAAAATTTCCTGAAATACTTGAGCCATTCTACACGGGTCATTGGAAAGTGGACCGAGAGCGTCGTCCCAATTTATTTCTCTTAGATCTTGCTGAAATGAGGCTTTGTTATATCTTTTTAAGCTGCGGATTTCAGCAGGTTTCTGTCTTTTTTGGGACTTCACTCTAGACGCGTTCACCTTCCTAGTGCCATAAATCATATAATGGTCAACCATTCCTGTTTCTAAAATCTCTGTTTTAAGTATGAAGTTTGGCTTGTTGGTAGAGAAATGGTCAATAAGGGTTCTGGTAACATTAGGACTGTCATTGCTATTGTTAGTTACCGCAACTCTTGTATAGGAATTGATTAGTTGTTCAAATTGATATTCCGAGTAAACCAATCTGAGATTTCTAGCATTGACGTTATTAGTTCCTTTAAAATCACAGTTAGTGTCACCAATTAGTATAATTTCCTTCTCTGTATCATCTAATTTATTCATTATGTTTCTTAATTCGTCAAAAGTTGATATATCCACACCAGATGTTGGGGGACGATACCAGCATACTATGAAGAAGGACTGTGTTGTGGTGTAAATTCTAAACAAAGAAGTTCCATGCTTTCACTTTTCAGCTTGACGGATGGTTGGAGTAGATTGTCTTTCACATATATTGCTACTCCTCCCCCATTTGTATCTCGATCGTTTCTATAAATTTGATAACCAGGTAGACTAACCTCAGAATCCCTAATATTATTATCAAGTCTAGTCTCACATAAGCCTATGATATCAATTTTATTCTGATCTAGTATAACACTAAGCTCGTGCCTATGCTTTCGTAGCGATACTATATTAAGAAAGGCGATTTTCAATTCATTTCTGCGCCTAAGAGACCTAGGTTTGCTGCCTACTACAACTGAGCGACGACTCTCCTAGCAGTATCCAATAAATTTACTAATATTACCTGCATATTTTCTAACCCCACCATCATTAAGATGGAGCCCATCCCTTGCTAAATTAGAAAATAAAATATTGTCATTATTAATTAAATCAAAGCCATTAAGTATAAGTTCTTCACTTAAAATCTTATTCAGCTGCATAACTTTAAGATTCAGGCCCTGGTCCTGTCGTTTGAAAACAGATGAAAACACTACCTTCGAGTTTTTGTTGGAATCTTGAATCTTGCAAAGGATTCAACTGAGGACCTGGCGCGTGTGAGGCGCACGTGATAACTACTACAGTACAAGATCTATAATATACATACAAGAAACAATGTTTGGGAAAGTTCGTAAGATGTTATAAAATTGAATATAAACTATTGTGATGTTGCTCAAGATTGAACTTAGGACCTTGCCCGTGTAAGGCGCACGTGATAACAACTACACTACAAGTTACAAAATATAAACAACAAGAAACAATGCTTTGAAAAGTTTAGAATGGTATAAAAATGAACACTAAAAATGATGATCTTGCTCACGATTGAACTGAGGACCTAGCGCGTGTAAGGCGCACGTGATAACCACTACACTACAAGATCCATAATATACACACCAAAAACAATGCTTGGGAAAGTTCGTAAAATGTTATAAAATTGAATATAAACTATTGTGATGTTGCTCAAGATTGAACTTAGGACCTTGCGCGTGTAAGGCGCACGTGATAACCACTACAGTACAAGATCTACAAGATATACAACAAGAAACAATGCTTTGGAAAGTTCGTAAAATGTTATAAAATTGAACACAAAAAAGAGTGATCTTGCTCAGGATTGAACTGATGACCTTGCGCGTGTAAGGCGCACGTGATAACCACTACACTACAAGATTTATAATATAAACACAAGAAACAATGCTTGGGAAATTTCGTAAAATGTTATAAAATTGAACACAAAATATAGCGATCTTGCTCAGGATTGAACTGAGGACCTTGCGCGTGTAAGGCGCATGTGATAACCACTACACTACAAGATCTATAATATACACAACAAGAAACAATGCTTGGGAAATTTCGTAAAATATTATAAAATTGAACACAAAATATAGTGATCTTGCTCAGGATTGAACTGAGGACCTTGCGCGTGTAAGGCGCACGTGATAACCACTACACTACAAGATCTATAATATACACAACAGGAAACAATGCTTTGAAAAGTTTGTAAAAGGTTATAAAATTCAACACTAAAAATTATGATCTTGCTCAGGATTGAACTGATGACCTTGCGCGTGTTAGGCGCACGTGATAACCACTACACTACAAGATCCATAATATAAACAACAGGAAACAATGTTTTGGAAAGTTTAGAAAATGGTATAAAATTGAGCACTAAAAAAGATGATCTTGCTCAAGATTGAACTGAGGACCTTGCGCGTGTAAGGCCCAAGTGTCAACCACTACACTTCAAGATCTATAATATACACACAAGAAATAATGCTTGGGAAAGTTTATAAAATGGTATAAAATTGAACACTAAAAATGATGATCTTGATCAGGATTGAAGTGAGGACCCTGCGCGTGTAAGTCGCACGTGATAACCACTACACTACAAGATCTATAATATAAACAAAAAGAAACAATGCTTGGGAAATTTCGTAAAATGTTATAAAATTGAACACAAAAAATAGTGATCTTGCTCAGGATTGAACTGATGACCTTGCGCGTGTTAGGCGCACGTGATAACCACTACACTACAAGATCCACAATATAAACAACAAGAAACAATGCTTTGGAAAGTATAGAAAACGGTATAAAATTGAGCACTAAAAATGATGATCTTGCTCAGGATTGAACTGAGGACCTTGCGCGTGTTAGGCGCACGTGATAACCAATGCACTACAAGATTCATAATATAAACAACAAAAAACAATGCTTTAGAAAGTTTAGAAAATGGTATAAAATTTAACACAAAAAATAGTGATTTCGCTCAGGTTTGAACTGAGGACCTTGCGCGTGTTAGGCACACGTGATAACCACTACACTACAAGATTCCTAATATAAACAGCAAAAAACAATGCTTTGGAAAGTTTAGAAAATGGTATAAAATTGAACACTAAAAATGATGATCTTGCTCAGGATTGAACTGAGGATCTTGCGCGTGTTAGGCGCACGTGATAACCACTGCACTAAAAGATTCCTAATATAAATAACCAAAAACAATGCTTTAGAAAGTTTAGAAAATGGTATAAAATTTAACACAAAAAATAGTGATCTCGCTCAGGTTTGAACTGAGGACCTTGCGCGTGTTAGGCGCACGTGATAACCACTACAATACATAATCTATAATATATACACCAGAAACAATGCTTGGGAAAGTTCGTAAAATGTTATAAAATTTAATATAGACTATAGTGATGTTGCTCAAGATTGAACTGAGGACCTTGCGCGTGTAAGGCCCACGTGATAACCACTACACTACAAGATCCACAATATAAACAACAAGAAACAATGCTTTGGAAAGTTTAGAAAATGGTATAAAATTGAACACTAAAAATGATGATCTTGCTCAGGATTGAACTGAGGACCTTGCGCGTGTTAGGCGCACGTGATAACCAATGCACTACAAGATTCATAATATAAACAACAAAAAACAATGCTTTAGAAAGTTTAGAAAATGGTATAAAATTTAACACAAAAAATAGTGATCTCGCTCAGGTTTGAACTGAGGACCTTGCGCGTGTTAGGCACACGTGATAACCACTACACTACAAGATCTATAATATACACATATAAAACAATGCTTGGAAAATGTTTGTAAAATGTTATAAAATTGAACACAAAAAATAGTGATCTCGCTCAGGATTGAACTGAGGCCCTTGCGCGTGTTAGGCGCACGTGATAACCACTACAATACATAATCTATAATATATACACCAGAAACAATGCTTGGGAAAGTTCGTAAAATGTTATAAAATTGAATATAAACTATTGTGATGTTGCTCAAGATTGAACTTAGAGCTTGCGCGTGTAAGGCGCACGTGATAACCACTACAGTACAAGATCTACAAGATATACAACAAGAAACAATGCTTTGGAAAGTTCGTAAAATGTATAAAATTCAACACAAAAAGAGTGATCTTGCTCAGGATTGAACTGAATGACCTTGCGCGTGTTTAGGCGCACGTGATAACAACTACACCACAAGTTCCAAAATATAACAACAAGAAAATGCTTTGGAAAGTTTAGAAAATGGTATAAAATTGAACACAAAAAATAGTGATCTCGCTCAGGTTTGAACTGAGGACCTTGCGCGTGTTAGGCGCACGTGATAACCACTACACTACAAGATCTATATATATACACATATAAACAAATGCTTGGAAAATGTTTGTAAAATGTTATAAAATTGAACAAAACAAAAAATAGTGATCTCGCTCAGGATTGAACTGAGGCCCTTGCGCGTGTTAGGCGCACGTGATAACCACTACAATACATAATCTATAATATATACACCAGAAACAATGCTTGGGAAAGTTCGTAAAATGTTATAAATTGAATATAAACTATTGTGATGTTTGCTCAAGATTGAACTTAGGAGCTTGCGCGTGTAAGGCGCACGTGATAACACTACAGTACAAGATCTACAAGATATACAACAAGAAACAATGCTTTGGAAAGTTCGTAAATGTTATAAAACTGAACACAAAAAAGAGTGATCTTGCTCAGGATTGAACTTGATGACCTTGCGGTGTTAGGCGCACGTGATAACGACTACACCACAAGTTCCAAAATATAAACAACAAGAAACAATGCTTTGGAAAGTTTAGAAAATGGTATAAAATTGAACACAAAAATAGTGATCTCGCTCAGGTTTGAACTGAGGACCTTGCGCGTGTAGGCGCACGTGATAACCACTACACTACAAGTTCTATAATATACACATAAGAAACAATGCTTGGAAAATGTTTGTAAAATGTTATAAAATTGAACACAAAAATAGTGATCTCGCTCAGGATTGAACTGAGGCCCTTGGCGTGTTAGGCGCACGTGATAACCACCACACTACAAGATCCATAAAAAACAAAGAGAAACAATGTTTGGGGAAAGTTCGCAAAATGTTATAAAATTGAACACAAAAATAGTGATCTTGCTCAGGATTGAACTGAGACCTTGCGCGTGTTAGGCGCACCTGATAACCACTTCACTACAAGATCTATAATATACAACAAGAAACAGTTTGGGAAAGTTCGTAAATTGTTAAAAATTGAACACAAAATATATGTGATCTTGCTCAGGATTGAACTGAGGTCCTTGCGCGGGGTTAAGCGCACGTGATAACCACAACACTAAAGATCTTAATATTCACAACAAGAAACAATGCTTGGGAAAGTTCGTAAAATGTTATAAAATTGAACACTAAAAATAATGATCTTGCTCATGATTGAATTGAGGACCTTGCGCGTGTTAGGCGCACGTGATAACCAACTATACTGCAAGATCTATAAGATACACAAAAAAAACAATGCTTTGGAAAGTTTGTAAAAGGTTATCAAATTGAACACTAAAAATGCTGATGATGCTCAGGATTGAACTGAGGACCTTGCGCGTGTTAGGCGCACGTGATAACCACTATATTACAAGATCTATAATATACACAAAAAGAAACAATGCTTGGGTAAGTTCGTAAAATGTTATAAAATTGAACACTAAAAATGGTGATGATGCTCAGGATTGAACTGAGGACCTTGCGCGTGTTATGCGCACGTGATAACCACTATACTACAAGATCTATAATATACACAAAAAGAAACAATGCTTTGGAAAGTATAGAAAACGGTATAAAATTGAACACTAAAAATTGATACCTTGCTCAGGATTGAAACTGAGGACCTTGCGCGTGTTAGGCGCACGTGATAACCAATGCACTACAAGATTCATAATATAAACAACAAAAAACAATGCTTTAGAAATTTTAGAAAATGGTATAAAATTTAACACAAAAAATAGTGATCTCGCTCAGGTTTGAACTGAGGACCTTGCGCGTGTTAGGCACACGTGATAACCACTACACTACAAGATCTATAATATACACATAAAAACAATGCTTGGAAAATGTTTGTAAAATGTTATAAATTGAACACAAAAATAGTGATCTCGCTCAGGATTGAACTGAGGCCCTTGCGCGTGTTAGGCGCACGTGATAACCACTACAATACATAATCTATAATATATACACCAGAAACATGCTTATTGAAAGTTCGTAAAGTTATAAAATTGAATATAAATATTGTGATGTTGCTCAGATTGAACTTAGGACCTTGCGCGTGTAAGGCGCACGTGATAACCACTACAGTACAAGATCTACAAGATATACAACAAGAAACAATGCTTTGGAAAGTTCGTAAAATGTTATAAAATTGAACACAAAAAGAGTGATCTTGCTCAGGATTGAACTGATGACCTTGCGCGTGTTAGGCCGCACGTGATAACACTACACCACAAGTTCCAAAATATAAACAACAAGAAACAATGCTTTGGAAAGTTTAGAAAATGGTATAAAATTGAACACAAAAAATAGTGATCTTGCTCAGGATTGAACTGATGACCTTGCGCGTGTAAGGCGTACGTGATAACCACTACACTACAAGATCTATAATAATACACATAAGAAACACATGCTTGGAAAATGTTTGTAAAATGTTATAAAATTGAACACAAAAAAATAGTGATCTCGCTCAGGATTGAACTGAGGCCCTTGCGCGTGTTAGGCGCACGTGAAAACCACTACAATACATAATCTATAATATATACACCAGAAACAATGCTTGGGAATGTTCGTAAAATGTTATAAAATTGAATATAAACTATTGTGATGTTGCTCAAGATTGAACTTAGGACCTTGCGCGTATAAGGCGCACGTGATAACCACTACACCACAAGTTCCAAAATATAAACAACAAGAAACAATGCTTTGGAAAGTTTAGAAAATGGTATAAAAATGAACACTAAAAATGATGATCTTGCTCACGATTGAACTGAGGACCTTGCGCGTGTAAGGCGCACGTGATAACCACTACACTACAAGATGACATAAAAAAACAAAGAGAAACAATGTTTGGGAAAGTTCGCAAAATGTTATAAAATTGAACACAAAAAATAGTGATCTTGCTCAGGATTGAACTGATGACCTTGCGCGTGTGAGGCGCACGTGATAACCACTACATTACAAGGTCTATAATATACACAACAAGAAACAATACTTTGGAAAGTTTATAAAAGGTTATAAAATTCAACACTAAAAATGGTGATTTTGCTCAGGATTGAACTGAGGACCTTGCGCGTGTAAGGCGCACGTGATAACCACTACAGTACAAGATCTATAAGATATACAACAAGAAACAATGCTTTGGAAAGTTCGTAAAATGTGTTATAAAATTGAACACAAAAATAGGTGATCTTGCTGAGGATTGAACTGATGACCTTGCGCGTGTTAGGCGCACGTGATAACAACTACACACAAGATTTCCAAAATATAAACACAAGAAAAATGCTTTGGAAAGTAATGTGGTTAAAATGAACACTAAAAATGATGATTTTGCTCACGATTGAACTGAGGACCTTGCGCGTGTAAGGCGCACGTGATAACCACAACACTACAAGATCTATAATATAAACACAAGAAACAATGTTTGGGAAAGTTCGCAAAATGTTATAAAATTGAACACAAAAAATAATGATCTTGCTCAGGATTGAACTGATGACCTAGCGCGTGTTATGCGCACGTGATAACCACTAGACTACAAGATCATAATATAAACAAAAAAAAAAATGCTTGGGAAATTTCGTAAATGTTATAAAATTGAACACAAAATATAGTGATCTTGCTCAGGATTGAACTGAGACCTTGCGCGTGTAGGCGCAGTGATAACCACTACACTACAAGATCTATAATATACACAACAGGAAACCATGCTTTGAAAAGTTTGTAAAAAGGTGTTATAAATTCACACTAAAAATTAATGATCTTGCTCAGGATTGAACTGAGGACCTTGCGCGTGTTAGGCGCACGTGATAACCACACACTACAAGATCTATAATATACACACAAGAACAATGCTTAAAGTTCGTAAAATGGTATAAAAATGAACACTAAAAACGGTGATCATGCTCAGGATTGAACTGAGGACCTTGCGCGTGTTAGGCGCACGTGATAACCACTACAGTACAAGATCTATAAGATATACAAAAGAAACAATGCTTTGGAAAGTTCGTAAAATGTTATAAAATTGAACACAAAAAATAGTGATCTTGCTCAGGATTGAACTGATGACCTTGCGCGTGTTAGGCGCACGTGATAACAACTACACCACAAGTTCCAAAATATAAACAACAAGGAACAATGCTTTGGAAAGTTTACAAAATGGTATAAAAATGAACACTAAAAATGATGATTTTGCTCACGATTGAACTGAGGACCTTGCGCGTGTAAGGCGCACGTGATAACCATCTACACTACAAGATCTATAATATAAACACAAGAAACAATGTTTGGGAAAGTTCGCCAAATATTATAAAATTGAACACAAAATATGATAGTGGTCAGGATTGATCTGAGGACCTTGCGCGTGTAAGGCGCACGTGATAACCACCACACTACAAGATCCATAAAAAAAAAACAAAGAGAAACAATGTTTAGGAAAGTTCGCAAAATGTTATAAAATTGAACACAAAAAATAGTGATCTTGCTCAGGATTGAACTGCTGAGCTTGCGCGTGTTAGGCGCACGTGACAACCACTACACTACAAGATCCATAATATAGACAACAGGAAACAATGTTTTGGAAAGTTTAGAAAATGGTATAAAATTGAACACTAAAAATGATGATCTTGCTCAAGATTGAACTGAGGACCTTGCGCGTGTAAGGCCCAAGCGTCAACCACTACACTTCAAGATCTATAATATACACACAAGAAATAATGCTTGGGAAAGTTTATAAAATGGTATAAAATTGAACACTAAAAATGATGATCTTGATCAGGATTGAACTGAGGACCTTGCGCGTATAAGGCGCCCGTGATAACCACTTCAGTACAAGATCTATAATATACACAACAGGAAACAATGCTTTGAAAAGTTTGTAAAAGGTTATAAAATTCAACACTAAAAATTATGATCTTGCTCAGGATTGAACTGAGGACCTTGCGCGTGTTAGGCGCACGTGATAACCACTACACTACAAGATCTATAATATACACAACAAGAAACAATGCTTTGGAGAGTTTAAAAATTGTTATAAAATAGGACACCAAAAATAATGACCTTGCTCAGGATTGAACTGAGGACCTTACACGTGTAAGGCGCACGTGATAACCACTACACTACAAGATCCATAATATACACAACAAGAAACAATGCTCTGGAAAGTTCGTAAAATGGTATAAAAATGAACACTAAAAACGGTGATCATGCTCAGGATTGAACTGAGGACCTTGCGCGTGTTAGGCGCACCTGATAACCACTTCACTACAAGATCTATAATATACAACCAAGAAACACAGTTTGGGAAAGTTCGTAAAATGTTATAAAATTGAACACAAAATATAGTGATCTTGCTCAGGATTGAACTGAGGACCTTGCGCGTGTTAAGCGCACGTGATAACCACTACACTACAAGATCTATAATATACACAACAAGAAGCAATGCTTGGGAAAGTTCGTAAAATGTTATAAAATTGAACACTAAAAATAATGATCTTGCTCAGGATTGAATTGAGGACCTTGCGCGTGTTAGGGGCACGTGATAACCACTATACTGCAAGATCTATAATATACACAAAAAGAAACAATGCTTTGGAAAGTTTGTAAAAGGTTATCAAATTGAACACTAAAAGTGGTGGTGATGCTCAGGATTGAACTGAGGACCTTGCGCGTGTCAGGCGCACGTGATAACCACTACACTACAAGATCTATAATATACACAAAAGGAAACAATGCTTGGGAAAGTTCGTAAAATGTTATAAAATTGAACACTAAAAATGGTGATGATGCTCAGGATTGAATTGAGGACCTTGCGCGTGTTAGGGGCACGTGATAACCACTATACTGCAAGATCTATAATATACACAAAAAGAAAGAATGCTTTGGAAAGTTTGTAAAAGGTTATCAAATTGAACACTAAAAATGGTGGTGATGCTCAGGATTGAACTGAGGACCTTGCGCGTGTTAGGCGCACGTGATAACCACTACACTACAAGATCCATAAAAAAACAAAGAGAAACAATGTTTGGGAAAGTTCGCAAAATGTTATAAAATTGAACACAAAAAATAGTCATCTTGCTCAGGATTGAACTGATGACCTTGCGCGTGTTAGGCGCACGTGATAACCACTACACCACAAGATCTATAATATACACATAAGAAACAATACTTTGGAAAGTTTATAAAAGGTTATAAAATGGAACACAAAAAATAGTGACTTTGCTCAGGATTGAACTGGGGACCTTACACGTGTAAAGCGCACGTGATTACCACTACACTACAAGATCCATAATATATACAACAAGAAACAATGCTTTTGAAAGTTCGTAAAATGGTACAAAAATGAACACTAAAAACGGTGATCATGCTCAGGATTGAACTGAGGACCTTGCGCGTGTTAGGCGCACGTGATAACCATTTCACTACAAGATCTATAATATACACAAAAAGAAACAATGCTTTGGAAAGTTTGAAAATTGTTTTAAAATTGAACACTAAAAATAATGATCTTGCTCAGGATTGAATTGAGGACCTTGCGCGTGTTAGGCGCACGTGATAACCACTACACACAGATCTATAATAACACAACAAGAAACAATGCTTTGGAAAGTTTGTAAAAGGTTATACAAATTGAACACTAAAAATGGTGATCATGCTCAGGATTGAACTGAGGACCTTGCGCGTGAAAGGCGCACGTGATAACCACTACACTACAAGATCTATAATATACACAACAAGAAACAATGCTTTGGAAAGTTTAAAAATTGTTATAAAATAGAACACCAAAAATAGTGATCTTGCTCAGCATTGAACTGAGGACCTTACACGTGCAAGGCGCACGTGATAACCACTACACTACAAGATCCATAATATACACAACAAGAAACAATGCTTTGGAAAGTTCGTAAAATGGTATAAAAATGAACACTGAAAACTGTGATCATGCTCAGGATTGAACTGAGGACCTTGCGCGTGTTAGGCGCACGTGATAACCACTTCACTACAAGATCTATAATATTCACAACAAGAAACAATGCTTTGGAAAGTTTGTAAAAGGTTATCAAATTGAACACTAAAAATAATGATCTTGCTCAGGATTGAATTGAGGACCTTGCGCGTGTTAGGCGCACGTGATAACCACTACACCACAAGATCTATAATAAACACAAGAAGAAACAATGCTTTGGAAAGTTTGTAAAAGGTTATCAAATTGAACACTAAAAATGGTGATCTTGCTCAGGATTGAACTGAGGACCTTGCGCGTGTAAGGCGCACGTGATAACCACTACACTACAAGATCCATAATATAAACAAAAGGAAACAATGCTTGGGAAATTTCGTAAAATGTTATAAAATTGAACACAAAATATAGTGATCTTGCTCAGGATTGAAGTGAGGACCCTGCGCGTGTAAGGCGCACGTGATAACCACTACACTACAAGATCCATAATATAAACAAAAAGAAACAATGCTTGGGAATTTTCGTAAAATGTTATAAAATGGAACACAAAAAATAGTGATCTTGCTCAGGATTGAACTGATGACCTTGCGCGTGTTAGGCGCACGTGATAACCACTACACTACAAGATCCATAATATAAACAACAGGAAACAATGTTTTGGAAAGTTTAGAAAATGGTATAAAATTGAACACTAAAAATGATGATCTTGCTCAAGATTGAACTGAGGACCTTGCGCGTGTAAGGCCCAAGCGTCAACCACTACACTTCAAGATCTATAATATACACACAAGAAATAATGCTTGGGAAAGTTTATAAAATGGTATAAAATTGAACACTAAAAATGATGATCTTGATCAGGATTGAACTGAGGACCTTGCGCGTATAAGGCGCCCGTGATAACCACTTCAGTACAAGATCTATAATATACACAACAGGAAACAATGCTTTGAAAAGTTTGTAAAAGGTTATAAAATTCAACACTAAAAATTATGATCTTGCTCAGGATTGAACTGAGGACCTTGCGCGTGTTAGGCGCACGTGATAACCACTACACTACAAGATCTATAATATACACAACAAGAAACAATGCTTTGGAAAGTTTAAAAATTGTTATAAAATAGGACACCAAAAATAATGACCTTGCTCAGGATTGAACTGAGGACCTTACACGTGTAAGGCGCATGTGATAACCACTACACTACAAGATCTATAATATACACAACAAGAAACGATGCTTGGGAAAGTTCGTAAAATGTTATAAAATTGAACACTAAAAAAATGATCTTGCTCAGGATTGAACTGAGGACCTTGCGCGTGTAAGGCGCACGTGATAACCACTACACTACAAGATCTATAATATAAACAACAAGAAACAGTCCTTTGGAAAGTTTAGAAAATGGTATAAAATTGAGCACTAAAAAAGATGATCTTGCTCAAGATTGAACTGAGGACCTTGGGCGTGTAAGGCCCAAGTATCAACCACTACACTTCAAGATCTATAATATACACACAAGAATTAATGCTTGGGAAAGTTTATAAAATGGTATAAAATTGAACACTAAAAATGATGATCTCGCTCAGGTTTGAACTGAGGACCTTGCGCGTGTTAGGCGCACGTGATAACCACTACACTACAAGATCTATAATATACACATAAGAAACAATGCTTGGAAAATGTTTGTAAAATGTTATAAAATTGAACACAAAAAATAGTGATCTCGCTCAGGATTGAAACTGAGGCCCTTGCGTGTTAGGCGCACGTGATAACCACTACAATACATAATCTATAATATATACACCAGAAACAATGCTTGGAATTCGTAAAATGTTATAAAATTGAATATAAACTATTGTGATGTTGCTCAAGATTGAACTTAGGACCTTGCGCGTGTAAGTTGCACGTGATAACCACTATAGTACAAGATCTATAAGATATACAAAAGAAACAATGCTTTGGAAAGTTCGTAAAAATGTTATAAAATTAAACACAAAAAAAATGATCTTGCTCAGGAGAACTGATGACCTTGCGCGTGTTAGGCGCACGTGATAACCACTACACTACAAGATCTAAAATATACACAACAAGAAACAATGCTTTGGAAAGTTTAGAAAATGGTATAAAAATGAACACTAAAAATGATGATTTTGCTACGATTGAACTGAGGACTTGCGCGTGTTAAGGCGCACGTGATAACCACTACACTACAAGATCTATAATAAACACAAGAAAACAATGTTGGGAAAGTTCGCCAAATATTATAAAATGAACACAAATATAGTGATAGTCAGGATTGATCTGAGGACCTGCGCTTGTAAGCGCACGTGATAACACACAACTACAAGATCCATAATATACACAACAGGAAGCAATGCTTTGAAAAGTTTGTAAAAGGTTATAAAATTCAACACTAAAAATTATGATCTTGCTCAGGATTGAACTGAGGACCTTGCGCGTGTAAGGCCCAAGCGTCTACCACTACACTTCAAGATCTATAATATACACACAAAAATAATGCTTGGGAAAGTTTATAAATGGTATAAAGATTGAACACTAAAAAATGATCTTGCTCAGGATTGAACTGAGGACCTTGCGCGTGTTAGGCGCACGTGATAACCACTACACTACAAGATCTATAATATGCACAACAAGAACAATGCTTTGGAAAGTTTGTAAAAGTTATAAAATTGAACACAAAATATGTGATCTGCTCGGGATTGAACTGAGGACCTTGCGCGTGTTAGGCGCACGTGATAAC
>RQOL01000879.1:19359-40845 GCA_013076295.1 Sanderia malayensis | reverse complement strand
AAAATTTGATGCAAGATAAAGATTTTGAAAAATTGCATCAAAGTGGGAGGTCCTCAAAAGTGGGAAGTGGGAAGTCAGGAAAAAGTGGGAAGTCAGCAAATTGGGAAGTCATCAAAAGTGGGAAGTGGGAAGTAAAAAAAAGTGGGAAGTTGTCAAAAGTGGGAAGTCACCGAAAGTGGGAAGTGGGAAGTCAAGAAAAAGTGGGAAGTTACCAAAATGGTTTTATCTGAATATAGTGACATTCGCTTTCCATAAGTAAGGCAAGCGGACAACACAGAGCATGAAGATTGAAGGAGTTTCAAAAAAGCATATTGCCCCCTTTTACCCCGTTTTATTCCCCAAACATTGAAGTTTCAAAAACAAGTTTCATCATTCAAATTCAGTAGACAGAAATTGTATTTTCCACTATTTGATGCAACTTGAACAAGTTTGAAAAATTGCATATTGCCCCCTTCTACCCCGTCCTATTTCCCCAAAACATGAAAATTTCAAAAAGTAAGTTTCATATTCAAATTCTACGCTCTAAAATTGTACTTTCCACCAAATTTGATGCAAATTGAACGAGTTTGAAAAATTGCATATTGCCCCTTTACCCGTTTTTTCCCCCAAAACATTAAAATTTGACAAAATAAGTTTCACATTCAATTTTAGTACACGAAATTGTACTTCCCACCAATTTGATGCACTTGAACGAATTTGAAAAATTGCATATTGCCCCTTTACCCCGTTTTATTCCCCCAAAACATTAAAAATTCAAAAAGTAAGTTTCATGTTCAAATCCAGCGAACCAAAAGTGTACTTTTCAAAAAATTTGATGCAAATTGAACGAGTTTGAAAAATTGCATATTGCCCCCTTCTACCCCGTTTTATTCCCCCAAAGCATGAAAATTTCAAAAAGTAAGTTTCATGTTCAAATTCTGCGCCCTAAAATTGTACTTTCCACCAAATTTGATGCAAATTGAACGAGTTTGAAAAATTGAATATTGCCCCCTTCTACCCCGTTTTATTCCCCCAAAACATTACAATTTCAAAAAGTAAGTTTCATATTCAAATTCTACGCCCTAAAATTATACTTTCCACCAAATTTGATGCAAATTGAACGAGTTTGAAAAATTGCATATTGCCCCCTTTTACCCCGTTTCATTCCGCCAAAATATTAAAAATTCAAAAAGTAAGTTTCATGTTCAAATTCAGCGCACCAAAAGTCTACTTTTCAACAAATTTGATTGAACGAGTTTGAAAAATTGCATATTGCCCCTTTACCCCCTTTATTCTTCCAAACAATAAAATTTTAAGAAATAACCTCAATATTCGAATTCAGCGTCCCAAAATTGTACTTCTCATTGAGTTTCAGCCAGTTTTAATTAAATTGAGTGTTTCATTATTTTTACTTCTACTGGGACCGGCTGGGCATGTGAGGGTTTTAATAATTTTTACACTCGATGTTTGATTTCTGAATATTTAGAATAAAATACTTGAACTAATTATAAATTAATATTCAGATACATCATACATTTTATTTATTACCTCTGAGGCAGATAGTCAAGACCAATTTTGTGCAAATTTTTATCATGCAAATTGCCTACAGAAGATAGAATCAAAATGACCTTGAGGTGACTCGCGACAGATGGCTTTTATTTCACTGTATTATCCAGAAAGTGAAGAAGGTAATATCAAATTAAAGTCAAACTTGCGAGCCTAAAAGTTGAGCTTGAGCAAAACTGAATACCCTGGATTTAATTTTCAGGATTGAACGCAGCAAATTCAAAAAACATTTGTTTTGACACCACTCAAGTATCCCCCCTGCCACAGCGTGCCCAGCATCTAGCATGGTACGTCATGTTGTTTGTTGTTTCAACAAGTTTACATTTTATCCAATGAAAAACTTGCAAAGTGATATCATGCTTGGTAGCCTCACTTCAAATCAAAAGTGAACGTTTGAATCTGAGGCACATACCTTATATGGGCAAAGTAAACAGAAACACAGACACAGAACACAACATTTTTCCCCACACACCAACATATACTCGCTTGCGCATGCGCTTCGCGAGTCAAAAATAGTTGTAAAAATATTCACTATTCCTATAAAAACAGCCTTGCATTTCTTGCCTTGCAAGTGTAAAGAAATTTAAAGATATAACCCTAACCCAAATTAGTTTCACGAGTTTGAGTCATTGGAATTTATGAAAATTGGGCGCTTCCATTCTACAATATTTTTTGCACTCCGCAGTGACACATAACAGGAGGATACTTCGTCAAATTAATTTGAAACTTCGTAGCAATGTTCAAAGTGCCCCTACTGCTTTTTGTTATTTGTCAATTAAATAATCCCCGGTACGCTGACTTCAGGAAATTGTTTTTAAATTGTTTCGCTTCATTATTATGTTGACGTTATAACAGCCAACCAAAATTGTTATCTGTAGTTCTACAAGGCAAGGCTTGTGATTTTTTGCTATAATTTCAATGCACACAGCACCCCGTCTTCATCTGTCATCCAATTCATTGCAAATTTTTGTTGCTGGTTGCCGTGAAAAAATGGCCGAAGTGAAGTGATTTTGCAGCATTGTGAGGTTTTAAAATGCACTAAAACATTACTTTACACCATTGGAAATTTGTTTAAACTTGGCAAGAACCTTTAAAACAGCATTCTCGACATCTTAGCAGTGTTTTGGAACGTAATCAACAACCGAACGTCCTGTTACCTTTGTCATGCATAAACAATGTATGTATGTGGAATTACGAAAGTATAAAATTATGCTGAAGATTGTTATGAAGCTGAATTTAGCTTGAAATTTACTCAATCAAAAGTATCCACTTTGAAAAGAATTGGAAAGTAAAAATAATAATAAAAACATATACAATGAAAAAAGATCATTGGATGTTATGTCAGCTTTACAGCCGAGAAGTCTCTTATGATGAGATGATTGCCTCAGTCAGAGTGGAGTATGCACCTCACCTGGTAGGAACCATAAAATTATTGAGTAGGTAATCTTTTAAAATTTTTTTTTGCAATTCAGCAACAATCAAATAGTTTTATAATTTAGGTTGATAGAAAACGGATTAAGAACAAAATAGGCTACAACATCATTTCTAGATATAGGTGCCTAGGACACTGACTGGGAGAACCGAAACGGTTTTCGAGCCCAGCCAGCACTCTAAAAATCAAATTTTTGATGCATACCCATAGAATTAATAGAGAGAATTATCATCACAGTAGTACTAACGAGTAAAGTTCTTGAGTCAATTCAGTTTGGGAGTTTCAATCAGAATCAATTCAATCAATTTTTAATCAGAAACAATAACAAGGCAGGCAGTAAAAACCCCAAAGATGAAAAGAAATGGGGCCAAGAAATATTCATAGCTCAAAATACGTAAACATTTATTTATTATATTAAATACTCGCTATTTATTTTAATAAATTTTATACTCATTACTTGATTTCTGAATATTAAGAATAAAATACTTGAACTGTTACAAAATAATATTAACAGAGACATCATAAAGTTTATTTTGTACCTCTAAAAGGCAGATAGTGAAGACCAATTTTATGCAGCCATTCATTTGGCAAATTGCCCACAAAAGGTACAAACTAGAAATAGTTGTAAAAATATTCATTATTCCTATAAGAACAGCCTTGCATTTCTCCAGAAATATAAAGAAATATGAAGATATAAAAAAGCTAGTTTTTAATAATACAAAAATTAACCAAACAAAACATAGGTACACTCTTTTCTTTTTATAAGAATACTTTTTGCTGAGCCTCGATATTCTTAATTTTTTTCTATTTTGAGCCTCTGAATATTCTTAAATTAATTCTTAGCGCTGCAGAAAATACAGATATGGCAGTACACTGTTATTATTATCATCAATGCCAAAAACGCGTAACTATTATAATTGCTAACAGAATAAGTCCTTATTTCCTGTAGCACAGGTTTTTTCGACACTTTAATCAAAATTTGGATGAGTATATTTAAAACCATTGCCCGTGAAAAGCACACAAATTAAAAAATAAAAAACGCCTGCTAAAAATAATAGTTCCACAAGATCCTGAGCCTGACAATATTCTTGAAATTTTCTTAAATTTCACGAATTTTGAGCCTCATTATTCTTATAAAGTTTATTTTTATAAAAAGAAAAGAGTGTAGTGAAATAAAGGACAAGACCATAAATTGCTCTTTCTCGAGTCAGACAGGGCGAATGTTCAGCTTTCTTCCTCAATCCATTTTTAACACCATTCATACTTTATTTTCACAGGACTACAAAATGGCTTAGTTAGACCATAATCTGAGAACCATCTTCCTGTAATATAGGTAAGTTCAGATAAATTTTTAACTGGGTCAACCAGAGTTATTTTGCACATTTTATGAGTAAAATTGCTTTTAAAATCGGAAACATGGCGAAACATAGTAAATACTAAAGCTTTTCGTCTGACACTCATCAGAGTAGTACGTCAGAAAGAGAATGAAAATGAAAACCTAACAAACAATTATACCCAGAAATGGATCGAAATTGGCCTCTAAAACATCTAAAACTCTAAAAACACGACTCCGCTATAGGCCAACATTTACTCGACAACCCAGAATGAGCCCAAAACTACAGTGAGGACTGTTTTCGCATTATCGGCAGAGCTAGATCAAAATTTCACTTAGGAATTTTAGAATCTGTCTACATCAAAACCATGGATCCCATACTGTGTAGACAGAAAGAGTTCGTTTTCCCACTGGGACTCTTTCAATAATCTATTGTTTATCACCGGTGATGATTGGTTGTTTTGCACTTTACCAATCACTCACCTCTTTTCTGATTGGCCAATTTCGATCCATTTCTGGGTATAATTGTTTGTTAGGTTTTCATTTTCGTTCTCTTTCTGACGTACTACTCTGATGAGTGTCAGACGAAAAGCTTTAGTATTTACTATGTTTCGCCATGTTTCCGATTTTAAAAGCAATTTTGAAGTTCTGTACCGATCGAAGACTGTTTATGAGTAAAGTATATTGACTGGCACAGGTATGTTTTACAACCTGTGACAATTCTTGGTGGAGCACAACTACTTCCGTGGCAGTGGCCCAGGCAAAACTGCCGCAATTCAATTCTGTCAAATACTCCTTCGCAGAGCAGAATAAGTTTGCAGAAAACTTTCCTATTTTCTTGACGAAAGACCCAAACAAGATTTGACAAAATAAAATAAAAACTAACTGTTAACATGTTAAACAATATTCTGCTGTGGTTTAAAACCAATAATCATCTTTGTTCCATCATAATTTAAAGCCAGGTATTTATACTGAATTGGCACACTCTTTTTCTGCCTTGGTTAATTTGTTAAGCTGTTCCAGGAGAATTTTCATTGCATCAAATAAAAGCCAGCAAAGCAATAACAAAGCAATTGGGTGGAAAACTATTAAACAACTAATTGATGTCGAAACGGAGATCATGGTATATAAGTCCTTGAAGGTCTTAGCTCCTCCATATCTATGCAACTTGTTCTCAAGAAAAATTGACACATCTTCTCGCTTTTTAGGCGACACCAAATTAGATCCTAATGTACCTAAAATGGATTCCTCTAATGGACAAAAATGCTTTCTTATAGAGGTGTGAAGCTCTCGAATAGTCTTTCTTCTGAATCAAAGGAAGCACCCACCCTAAATTCCTTTAAAAGACGCATTGAATTTCAGCTATAGATGTTTGCCTTTTGTAACTATTTTTCGTTATTAATATTTTTTTGGTTTTTGGAATTTATTTACCCGTTATACCGTAATTGTATTGAGCTTATTATGTATTTAAATATTGTAAAGTGTTTTTAATGGAGGGCCCCTTGACAAACAGCTTGCGCTGAAGGGCTACCCTCCTTAAATGATTATAAATGAAATGAAATGAAAATGGAATGAATAGCCAAGCCAACGAGTACGCAGGCCGCTTGGAATCTGTGTGATTGAAAATTGCATGCCTGAGGATTTTCACGATTTTGTCAACTCTCTACCTGCAAAATGGCAAGCAACTATGAAAATTATGAATTGGAAACTTCTGGTGATAATGAAGTAGATTTAGTGGCCATGGATATACAGCCTTTCATGTATGAACCGAGGAGACAGAACCAACAACAGCCAGACACGTCGTGAGGTGAGGATCATCAACAAGTTCTGACGAATCTGAAATTGAATAATATTGAAAGGATTGGAAACACTGAATGGTAATAATTTTGTTTGTATCTCTTCAAATTTATGTATTTAAGAATCCTGGTCATTATAGCCTAGACGAAGGGCACCTATTCATCGTTGTATACCAAGAGCGTCCACTAAATTTTGTTTCAGGTGCCAATGCGGTCATTGTTGCAAAATGCCAACAGGCCGTGTATGTCTGTGTTGTTGCCACGAAAAGGACAGAGTTTTGACGAAAGCTGCGGAAAAGAATTTAAATTGTATTACTGAGGATGATGATTTCAAAAGTGTTTGTTTGAATGCTGCTGTCATAGAAACTGCCATATATACCAGTTTATTGAAGATGAAGAATATCTGGATGATGCACAATGATATGATGAGCTGTTCAGATATATCAGTATAGGCAATTTGTTCGATGGATATGGCATTGTCTTGGAAAACACAGGAGAGAAATATTACCTTCGTGTGTTGTGTCCTCCATCCGTTCACAATTTTTCTTTGAAGAGTACACTGGCTTCAAATATCCTGATATCAACATCTAGATTCGTGACCTCGCAAATTGTGCCTTGTGTTTCTGCAAAGCTTCTACTACTTTTGATATCTTTTTTGCAGTAGAAGATAAACAGTGGTATAGCATGTTTGGAGGCCATAGAACTTGCCTCTTTGATATCAGGATATTTTTGTCGAAGACTGGCGACAGCTTCCATCAAATCTTGAACATATTCTGAAATTATAGGAAGTCATTGTATCACAGCACATGCTCTATCATAATAAAGCACTCTATCATAATAAAGCAGCTAAAATGGCTGAAAGTAGTTGAAGTGATAACTGTAAGTACTTACTGTACGACATTTTTTGCAAAGGTTGCAGTATACCCTGACTACTTTTGAACTTTGGATAGGATACTTTCCATCTTTTCTCACCAGAGGCTTTCTTCATAGCTTGGTCTCGTCCACTATTCTTATTAAAGTGCATTCCAGGAAGACAAGAATTGTTTCAAAGCAGCAGAATTTAATGACATCATAAATTACTAGCTGCTGCAATTCAATTGGAAATAAGATTCATTGTAGTACAATTGAGAACAGATCAGCTTACCTTGCTTTCATGCTTGGGTTGTGGAAATGTGTATTTTTTGGGCAAAACGGATGATGGTATTGTGAAATGATTCCACGGCACTTGTTTGTTCTAAAGATGACAGCTTGGCAATGTCATTCACTAGCCTAGTTGAAGTTAATTTGTCCTTCAGCTCCTTGTAGCCCTTAGTACCTGAAAAATACAATAGATGAACTGAGCATTTTATGATGGCCAGCATTTGTTCAATTTCTGTTGCAAACGATGAAGGCCAGAAGCTTCAGGTAAAAATTTGGAACTAAAGCTTGCCTTTTTTCAACCAATTTTGATCAGTTAGATTTTCATGTGAAAAGCAGTATACGCAGAGCCATGACCATCATGCACATCAATGACATGATTAGCAGGGACAGCCATTTTTCTTTCACCTCAGTAAAATTACCTTTCGAAGATGCTGCACACCAGTACACATAGTTTTTTATGCTCTGCACCCATTCCATTATCTTGTTATTGCCTTTCTTTTTTCCATTTTTCTCCACCATTTTTCCTACAGCTATGAAAATTTGGAAACAGCTTTCAATATGTGTGTGTGTGTGTGTGTGTGTGTGTGTGTGTGTGTGTGTGTATGTGTGTGTGTGTGTGTGTGTGGCACAATATAGCTTTCAATATAGCTTTCAAATAGCTTTCATTGGAGAAATGTAATAATGTAGAAATACAACTTTTGAAATATTTATGCTAGAATGCTGGGAATGGTCTCAAACTGATTCGTAGTATTCGACCCTTTATGAGTGACATTTCCATCTATTTACAAATTTGATTTTTCTACCCCTAGCTTGATGTATGATATGTAGCTAATGTATTTCAGTTGGGGCTTGCCAGGGGCCAATTTATGAAATATTTATGCTGGAAGGCTGGGATTAGTCTCAAACTGATCAGAAGGTGCTAATTAGTATGATTGGACCCCTTCTGAGTGACATTTCCATCTATTTCCAAATTTGATTTTTCTACCCCTAGCTTGATGTATGATATGTAGCAAATGTATTTCAGTTGGGGCAAGAGCTCGCCAGGGGCCAATTTATGAAATATTTATGCTGGAAGGCTGGGAATAGTTTCGAACTGATCAGAAGGTGCTAATTAGTAGGATTCGAGCCCTTGTTAGTGATGTTTCCATCTATTTCTAAATATGATTTTTCTAACCCTAGTTTCCCAGTCTTTTGCGTCACAATCGTTGCTTAATCTTCACACGCCAAACGATGAACAAAAGGTCAGAATGACAACGTGCAAGGGGTTTTGTTGCAGGAAAAAACAAAATGGCCGGAAGTTACTGATATAGCACCATACTTGGCAATAATTCTCACCTGAGCTAGAATTTTCAATGCCAAAATGAATCACATGGAAATCACCATGGGAACAATAAAATGATTGGACAGGGTTTCACGACACAATTTTTGGACATTTTTTTATATGCGCATGTGTTCATAAAACATTCCCGTGAGCGATATGATTTAATGCCTCCTAGGTGATCCACAAGATTAATTAGGAAGCATAAAAATTCAGGTTTCCTGACAACAATGATGCATACCTAACGCCCAAAAAGCATCAACAACTTCTCGTAATGAAGTTGTAACTGTGCCAATTGTTACAATTGGCACTTGAAGCCATACAATTCTTTAAAAATTTAAATGTAAAAAATGTGAAAAATTTTTAATAAACAGTCGCTAAAAATTACCCGATTCCAATAAAATATCGCCAAAAAGAGGCGAAATCTTATTGGAACCGGGGAGCCATTGCCACATGCCGAGCAGCCACTATGCTCAAAATGTTTTATAGTTTTGCCAAATAGAAAGACTGAACTCTAAACTAAGATGAAATCTTTCGAGATCAGCAGTTTTTGTCGAAAAGTTAACAAAATAACAGTGACATTTGGCAGAGGAAATGGCCACCGAAGCTTAATATCGCGCATTAAACATCTATGAAACATTGATTATCAACCACACGCGGGGAGTGAGTAATATACGCATGCGTTAAGGCAATTAGACTTGTGTGTTTTGATGAATTATTTTTAGTTAACTCTACCAACAATTCAGGAAATCTCGAAAAATAGATTAATGCTCCAATGAATTGAAGAATATAAATATTCGAGATTTCACACTGAGCGAATATTCCGATGGGACCACTGGGTCGAATTACTTGCCAAGTTGAAAAGAGGGAGGGGGTAACCATCCCTAACTTAAATCCATTGGTCCATTTGTATGATCATCAGTTAAATAAAACCCACATCACATGGTCATGCAAAAGATGACCTATGAAAAATGTCAGGAGCCCAAATATGTTATTCATATAAATTTATATTGAGATAGTATGTTTTCTTTCTGTTTTGTTCTTCATATAGATGTTATTGCATTGAGGGTTTTTGGAGAAATATAGCGAGCTTGAAAGCTCAGCTGAAAAAAGCTTTCTGATAAACAATTATGGAGAATGTTACCAGAAAGTAGATAAGTGTGTGAATATCATCGTACATGTTGATAGACCCCTTTCACGATGTTTTCACACCTTGAATCCCTGCACGAAATCGAGGTTATAGATGTAGTGGCGCATTTTTCAAACATCTTTTACAGCGTTTCAAGGCAATAATCGTGCTTTTTCCTCTACTGATAAATTGCTGTAAAATTCACAGAAAGTATTAATATGAGTAACAAAAACGCACCTGATATGACTACAGACTTACTGCAGAGGAAGATGCGATTTTTGGGGCGTCAATGTGCAACTTTTGGCTGTCAGAGCTATTTTTATTGAGATGGATATCAAATGGGCCTAAATTATTTTACATTCCCGAAATCAAATTTTGAGAAGCTTCGTTGGTGCGATTTGATAAAAAGAGCAGATGGCAGGGACGGTTTTAAGGTGACGAACTCGACTGTCTTGTGTGAAAAGCTTTTTGCATCGGCTGATATCAAGCGAAACCCAACTAAGTGACGTCTTGTTTCTGGTGCAGTGCCTTCGTTATAAACCTTCATGAAACGAAAACTGTCTTTTCTCCAACAACAACCCGCAAGTGCTCATCACGAAAGTCTTCCGAAATTGCTGATACTTGCAAATCCAAGTATTCTTCTCTTCGCAAGAAAAAGCGTCCGATCACTCACCTACAAGAGTTTATTCTAGTTCTGATGAGACTCAAAGTGAGTTTATGTATTGATGATCTATCAACATAACAGATTTCTCTTTTATCAATTGTCCTACATACACATGTTCCTGTTGATTCTGAAAACGTAGAAAGTGAAATAATGCAATCTTTTACGAAGAGTGAAAATCTCCAATTGTTAACTGGGAGATTTGACTGCCAAAAGTGTCCAAGCAGAAAGTCAAATGGAAAAGCTGGAATTGCAGTTAACAAAGTTAAAATCATCTCTTTTTTCCATTGATAAGTTGAAGTCTGATAGGTCTGCAACAAAGTTTTATACTGGCTTTCCCAATTTCTCTTCATTGATGGCAACATTTGAATATTTCTAACCCAAAGTGGAACAGATGCAATATTGGCATGCCAAAAAGTCTTGCTGTCTGATACTTGCAAATTCAAGTATTCTTCTCTTGATATGCCAATGAGAACTTTCCAGGTATTGTGGTGCTTATATTCTGACCACGTTTGAGATTGTGCTTTCATATATGATGGGACCTCTGCATATACTTTGACACAATCAATTATTAACCTTGTTGTTGGAAATTCTTTGAACTGTTCAGGCATGTTTTGTTGAACAATTTCTTGAGAAGGTGGTTTGAAAAGAAGTGGGAGCTCATTATAAAGAAAACAAATCCAAGTTGTATAGATCTTTGAAACATGACTTGAAGAAATGCCAAATTGATCAGCCAGATCATCAATACATAAACTCACTTTGAGTCTCATCAGAACTAGAATAAACTCTTGTAGGTGAGTGATCGGACGCTTTTTCCTGCGAAGAGAAGAATACTTGGATTTGCAAGTATCAGCAATTTCGGAAGACTTTCGTGATGAGCACTTGCGGGTTGTTGTTGGAGAAAAGACAGTTTTCGCTTCATGAAGGTTTATAACGAAGGCACTGCACCAGAAACAAGACGCCACTTAGTTGGGTTTCGCTTGATATCAGCCGATGCAAAAAGCTTTTCACACAAGACAGCCGAGTTCGTCACCTTAAAACCGTCCCTGCCGTCTGCTCTTTTTATCAAATCGCACCAACGAAGCTTCTCAAAATTTGATTTCGGGAATGTAAAATAATTTAGGCCCATTTGATATCCATCTCAATAAAAATAGCTCTGACAGCCAAAAGTTGCACATTGACGCCCCAAAAATCGCATCTTCCTCTGCAGTAAGTCTGTAGTCATATCAGGTGCGTTTTTGTTACTCATATTAATACTTTCTGTGAATTTTACAGCAATTTATCAGTAGAGGAAAAAGCACGATTATTGCCTTGAAACGCTGTAAAAGATGTTTGAAAAATGCGCCACTACATCTATAACCTCGATTTCGTGCAGAGATTCAAGGTGTGAAAACATCGTGAAAGGGGTCTATTGTTGCAGTTACAATTGAAAAATGACATAATGTTATATTAATTAAGGAAGTAATTAAAAATTATTGTTACCAAAACAGAAATATGAGCCATGTTCAATTAGGTAAACAGACGTGAAGTATTAAGTTAAGTGGCATGTATGGGAATGCCCTTATTCATATTTATATTTGTTCAAGCAGATGATTAAAAATGGGAGAGATAAAAAGGAATGCTGTCTGCAACCTGAACAAGGGCTCATTGTAGATTTTGAGTGATCCTAATAATACAGCCCCTCAAATTATTGCAAAATAAATAAGAAACTGTGTATCATATCTAGGTCTTCTCATGTATATGATAGTCAAACGTTATTTTTATTTTTTACCCAGATGTTTTTGCCTGCTCTTCTTGAGATATACAATTATTCCATATGAAGTGAAGTACAGGCCAATGAATACCAGCAACGATATCTTGGGAAAACAATTTCATATCAAATACTATATAGGCTTTAGCAAGGTTATATATTAAGAATTTAAGCATGCGGCTTCACAAGAATTTTGACATTTTGTAAGCCTTCATTTGCAGCCTTGGCCCGTTGTGTCGCAATTTCAAGACCAGCACAGTTTAAGTTTAGTTTACGTATAAATTCTATACTTACAATACATTCTCAACAATTCTTGGTGGAGCACAACTACTTCCGTGGCGCAGACAAAACTTCCGCAAAGCCAGCAAAGCAATGACATAGAAGTTAGGGGACTTCGGGGTATGTGTCTCCCACTCTTCTGCACACCTTAAAGCATGCCCCTTTTATGGATAAAAAATTTCCCTTCTTCAGATTAACGGTGCCCCCCTAATCATGAGTGGTTTTATGTTCAGACACCACACTTTTGTATATTCTATATTACCCTTACGTTGTTTATTACATTTGCAGCCCGAGCCAATGTCAAGTGAGAAATAATTTTTCAATTTATGGCTACTGACAACGAGCTCTACACAATGGATCTGCCAGGTGATCTAAAAGTATTCTTGATTCTTTTAAGGATTTTTCTTGTTAAGTTGCGACTAAACTTCCGAACAGTGAAGCAGTTCAAGGGGTGAGATGTTAGCTTGCCTTTGCCGTAAGTCAAGTGCACAAATTAATTTGATAACCGAATCATTTTCTTTGCCGGCCAATTTCAAATGTGGCATGATGCATGTATGTGGAACGTAACGATAGATGACTAATGTCAAGCCCTATTTACACTACATAAACTAACCCATGTTAAACTAACCCGGGGTTAGTTTTGACTTGTTGTGTGAGCGCTAATTTGGGTAAAACCGTACTTACTGAAACGCGGAATGACCTAAAACTACCCAAAAGGACCCAAAACCTGCCACAATGACACAAAACCACCCAAAACGACCCAAAATTTTTAACTTAACAGTAGATCAGATATTTAGGGGCAAAATCCCCAAATCTCGGCAGGTACTTTCAAGTATCTCTTAAATTCTTCTTTCGTTGTGGGAATTAAAAAAAAGAATTGATTAAATAAAAGTGCAAACTGATAAACCTTTTTGTTTTCATTGCTATGCGAATCACACCAAGGATAAATGATAAATTAATAAATAATATGAAATATGCTTTTCATGTGCCACTTTTGAAAATGGCGGAACCTGTACAGTTTCATCCCAAATTTATCCAGGTGAGCAAAGACTTTTCATACCTCTCAACCATAAACTTTCAAGCGTTTTAACCTCACAGCATTTTAATGGCTGCAGGTACTTCTTCCAAATTACTTCTGGAAGTTTTATCGAAAAGATGCTTTTTTTATACGGGTGTTTGCGCATAAAATTGTAGTGATGGCTTCTTGGTAAATTTATTCCCAAGGTAAATTTATTATTTAAATTTCCTTATCAAGTTTACTATTCTTACAACGGAACGTCTTTTGTGTTTTAAGTTCTTGTCTTGGTCCCTTGTTTGTTGTCGAATATTTGTGTACTTTGTTCAGTTCCCAGTTGCTTTAAAAATGTTGAACAATTACCCGCTGCCGTTGAAATACTTGTTTATTTTGTGCATTGAAAGCGAATTTTCGTGGTCAAATAATTTTGAGCGCTCAACCTCAATGATCCTTGTCACATCTTGAAAATCAAGGTTACCGAGAAAAACATGTTGACAAATAATTAAATTGTCCCAAATATTTAGTGATAGAGTAATTATTGTTGTGTTGTTTATTTATAATGAGCTGGGAGGAAATGAGTTTCGTAAGATGAACTTCCTTATGCGAGCTGAGACATGAGACATTATTTAATTTTGTAGAAAGACTAACATGGTTGGCGCTGCCTACAAAGCTGTTGGGGTGCAAAGTATACATGAAGTACTTGGACAAGAGAAGTAAATTTCAATACAACAAAAGAGAGTGAGTCAAATTATATTTTCGTTTTTCGTTGAAGTATGGCGTTTAACATATTAGAATTAAACGATGATCGTTATTTGCTGCGCGAATTTGGTAATCCATGGTGAATTAGGTTCAACCATATTGAACTAAGTTCAACGATATGGAACTACTGTAATCGGAGAAACTTTCGCGAATTTCGCGAATTTTAAGCCCGCTAAAGTTTGACGTGCGAATTTTTTCAAAATTGCAATTTGCGAAAGTTTTTTCGCGAAATTTTTCTAAAACTCACATTCGCGAAAATTTAACCAGTTATATCTGTAAAACCTGTTCAAATGTACAGACATAGTAAAATATTTACATAATTTCTCTATTCGCAAAAGTTTCTCGCAAAAATTTTTTCGATTTGTAATTTCGCGAAAGTTTGTCCAAAACATTTCGCGAGTTTTTCGCCGCGAAAGTTTATCTCGCGAAAATTTCTCCGATTAAAGTAGGTTCAACCAGAATGAGCTAGGTTTCAAGATTGAACTAGGTTCAACGATTAGGGTTAGGGTTAGGGTTAGGGTTAGGGTAAGGGTTAGGGTTAGGGTTAGGGTTAGGGTTAGGGTTAGGGTTAGGGTTAGGGTTAGGGTTAGGGTTAGGGTTAGGGTTAGGGTTAGGGTTAGGGTTAGGGTTAGGGTTAGGGTTAGGGTTAGGGTTAGGGTTAGGGTTAGGGTTAGGGTTAGGGTTAGGGTTAGGGTTAGGGTTAGGGTTAGGGTTAGGGTTAGGGTTAGGGTTAGGGTTAGGGTTAGGGTTAGGGTTAGGGTTAGGGTTAGGGTTAGGGTTAGGGTTAGGGTTAGGGTTAGGGTTAGGGTTAGGGTTAGGGTTAGGGTTAGGGTTAGGGTTAGGGTTAGGGTTAGGGTTAGGGTTAGGGTTAGGGTTAGGGTTAGGGTTAGGGTTAGGGTTAGGGTTAGGGTTAGGGTTAGGGTTAGGGTTAGGGTTAGGGTTAGGGTTAGGGTTAGGGTTAGGGTTAGGGTTAGGGTTAGGGTTAGGGTTAGGGTTAGGGTTAGGGTTAGGGTTAGGGTTAGGGTTAGGGTTAGGGTTAGGGTTAGGGTTAGGGTTAGGGTTAGGGTTAGGGTTAGGGTTAGGGTTAGGGTTAGGGTTAGGGTTAGGGTTAGGGTTAGGGTTAGGGTTAGGGTTAGGGTTAGGGTTAGGGTTAGGGTTAGGGTTAGGGTTAGGGTTAGGGTTAGGGTTAGGGTTAGGGTTAGGGTTAGGGTTAGGGTTAGGGTTAGGGTTAGGGTTAGGGTTAGGGTTAGGGTTAGGGTTAGGGTTAGGGTTAGGGTTAGGGTTAGGGTTAGGGTTAGGGTTAGGGTTAGGGTTAGGGTTAGGGTTAGGGTTAGGGTTAGGGTTAGGGTTAGGGTTAGGGTTAGGGTTAGGGTTAGGGTTAGGGTTAGGGTTAGGGTTAGGGTTAGGGTTAGGGTTAGGGTTAGGGTTAGGGTTAGGGTTAGGGTTAGGGTTAGGGTTAGGGTTAGGGTTAGGGTTAGGGTTAGGGTTAGGGTTAGGGTTAGGGTTAGGGTTAGGGTTAGGGTTAGGGTTAGGGTTAGGGTTAGGGTTAGGGTTAGGGTTAGGGTTAGGGTTAGGGTTAGGGTTAGGGTTAGGGTTAGGGTTAGGGTTAGGGTTAGGGTTTAGGGTTAGGGTTAGGGTTAGGGTTAGGGTTAGGGTTAGGGTTAGGGGGTTAGGGTTAGGGTTAGGGAGGTTAGGGTTAGGGTTAGGGTTAGGGTTAGGGTTAGGGTTAGGGTTAGGGTTAGGGTTAGGGTTAGGGTTAGGGTTAGGGTTAGGGTTAGGGTTAGGGTTAGGGTTAGGGTTAGGGTTAGGGTTAGGGTTAGGGTTAGGGTTAGGGTTAGGGTTAGGGTTAGGGTTAGGGTTAGGGTTAGGGTTAGGGTTAGGGTTAGGGTTAGGGTTAGGGTTAGGGTTAGGGTTAGGGTTAGGGTTAGGGTTAGGGTTAGGGTTAGGGTTAGGGTTAGGGTTAGGGTTAGGGTTAGGGTTAGGGTTAGGGTTAGGGTTAGGGTTAGGGTTAGGGTTAGGGTTAGGGTTAGGGTTAGGGTTAGGGTTAGGGTTAGGGTTAGGGTTAGGGTTAGGGTTAGGGTTAGGGTTAGGGTTAGGGTTAGGGTTAGGGTTAGGGTTAGGGTTAGGGTTAGGGTTAGGGTTAGGGTTAGGGTTAGGGTTAGGGTTAGGGTTAGGGTTAGGGTTAGGGTTAGGGTTAGGGTTAGGGTTAGGGTTAGGGTTAGGGTTAGGGTTAGGGTTAGGGTTAGGGTTAGGGTTAGGGTTAGGTTAGGGTTAGGGTGGGTTAGGGTTAGGGTTAGGGTTAGGGTTAGGGTTAGGGTTAGGGTTAGGGGGTTAGGGTTAGGGTTAGGGTTAGGGTAGGGTTAGGGTTAGGGTTAGGGTTAGGGTTAGGGTTAGGGTTAGGGTTAGGGTTAGGGTTAGGGTTAGGGTTAGGGTTAGGGTTAGGGTTAGGGTTAGGGTTAGGGTTAGGGTTAGGGTTAGGGTTAGGGTTAGGGTTAGGGTTAGGGTTAGGGTTAGGGTTAGGGTTAGGGTTAGGGTTAGGGTTAGGGTTAGGGTTAGGGTTAGGGTTAGGGTTAGGGTTAGGGTTAGGGTTAGGGTTAGGGTTAGGGTTAGGGTTAGGGTTAGGGTTAGGGTTAGGGTTAGGGTTAGGGTTAGGGTTAGGGTTAGGGTTAGGGTTAGGGTTAGGGTTAGGGTTAGGGTTAGGGTTAGGGTTAGGGTTAGGGTTAGGGTTAGGGTTAGGGTTAGGGTTAGGGTTAGGGTTAGGGTTAGGGTTAGGGTTAGGGTTAGGGTTAGGGTTAGGGTTAGGGTTAGGGTTAGGGTTAGGGTTAGGGTTAGGGTTAGGGTTAGGGTTAGGGTTAGGGTTAGGGTTAGGGTTAGGGTTAGGGTTAGGGTTAGGGTTAGGGTTAGGGTTAGGGTTAGGGTTAGGGTTAGGGTTAGGGTTAGGGTTAGGGTTAGGGTTAGGGTTAGGGTTAGGGTTAGGGTTAGGGTTAGGGTTAGGGTTAGGGTTAGGGTTAGGGTTAGGGTTAGGGTTAGGGTTAGGGTTAGGGTTAGGGTTAGGGTTAGGGTTAGGGTTAGGGTTAGGGTTAGGGTTAGGGTTAGGGTTAGGGTTAGGGTTAGGGTTAGGGTTAGGGTTAGGGTTAGGGTTAGGGTTAGGGTTAGGGTTAGGGTTAGGGTTAGGGTTAGGGTTAGGGTTAGGGTTTAGGGTTAGGGTTAGGGTTAGGGTTAGGGTTAGGGTTAGGGTTAGGGTTAGGGTTAGGGTTAGGGTTAGGGTTAGGGTTAGGGTTAGGGTTAGGGTTAGGGTTAGGGTTAGGGTTAGGGTTAGGGTTAGGGTTAGGGTTAGGGTTAGGGTTAGGGTTAGGGTTAGGGTTAGGGTTAGGGTTAGGGTTAGGGTTAGGGTTAGGGTTAGGGTTAGGGTTAGGGTTAGGGTTAGGGTTAGGGTTAGGGTTAGGTTAGGGTTAGGGTTAGGGTTAGGGTTAGGGTTAGGGTTAGGGTTAGGGTTAGGGGTTAGGGTTAGGGTTAGGGTTAGGGTTAGGGTTAGGGTTAGGGTTAGGGTTAGGGTTAGGGTTAGGGTTAGGGTTAGGGTTAGGGTTAGGGTTAGGGTTAGGGTTAGGGTTAGGGTTAGGGTTAGGGTTAGGGTTAGGGTTAGGGTTAGGGTTAGGGTTAGGGTTAGGGTTAGGGTTAGGGTTAGGGTTAGGGTTAGGGTTAGGGTTAGGGTTAGGGTTAGGGTTAGGGTTAGGGTTAGGGTTAGGGTTAGGGTTAGGGTTAGGGTTAGGGTTAGGGTTAGGGTTAGGGTTAGGGTTAGGGTTAGGGTTAGGGTTAGGGTTAGGGTTAGGGTTAGGGTTAGGGTTAGGGTTAGGGTTAGGGTTAGGGTTAGGGTTAGGGTTAGGGTTAGGGTTAGGGTTAGGGTTAGGGTTAGGGTTAGGGTTAGGGTTAGGGTTAGGGTTAGGGTTAGGGTTAGGGTTAGGGTTAGGGTTAGGGTTAGGGTTAGGGTTAGGGTTAGGGTTAGGGTTAGGGTTAGGGTTAGGGTTAGGGTTAGGGTTAGGGTTAGGGTTAGGGTTAGGGTTAGGGTTAGGGTTAGGGTTAGGGTTAGGGTTTAGGGTTAGGGTTAGGGTTAGGGTTAGGGTTAGGGTTAGGGTTAGGGTTAGGGTTAGGGTTAGGGTTAGGGTTAGGGTTAGGGTTAGGGTTAGGGTTAGGGTTAGGGGTAGGGTTAGGGTTAGGGTTAGGGTTAGGGTTAGGGTTAGGGTTAGGGTTAGGGTTAGGGTTAGGGTTAGGGTTAGGGTTAGGGTTAGGGTTAGGGTTAGGGTTAGGGTTAGGGTTAGGGTTAGGGTTAGGGTTAGGGTTAGGGTTAGGGTTAGGGTTAGGGTTAGGGTTAGGGTTAGGGTTAGGGTTAGGGTTAGGGTTAGGGTTAGGGTTAGGGTTAGGGTTAGGGTTAGGGTTAGGGTTAGGGTTAGGGTTAGGGGGTTAGGGTTAGGGTTAGGGTTAGGGTTAGGGTTAGGGTTAGGGTTAGGGTTAGGGTTAGGGTTAGGGTTAGGGTTAGGGTTAGGGTTAGGGTTAGGGTTAGGGTTAGGGTTAGGGTTAGGGTTAGGGTTAGGGTTAGGGTTAGGGTTAGGGTTAGGGTTAGGGTTAGGGTTAGGGTTAGGGTTAGGGTTAGGGTTAGGGTTAGGGTTAGGGTTAGGGTTAGGGTTAGGGTTAGGGTTAGGGTTAGGGTTAGGGTTAGGGTTAGGGTTAGGGTTAGGGTTAGGGTTAGGGTTAGGGTTAGGGTTAGGGTTAGGGTTAGGTTAGGGTTAGGGTTAGGGTTAGGGTTAGGGTTAGGGTTAGGGTTAGGGTTAGGGTTAGGGTTAGGGTTAGGGTTAGGGTTAGGGTTAGGGTTAGGGTTAGGGTTAGGGTTAGGGTTAGGGTTAGGGTTAGGGTTAGGGTTAGGGTTAGGGTTAGGGTTAGGGTTAGGGTTAGGGTTAGGGTTAGGGTTAGGGTTAGGGTTAGGGTTAGGGTTAGGGTTAGGGTTAGGGTTAGGGTTAGGGTTAGGGTTAGGGTTAGGGTTAGGGTTAGGGTTAGGGTTAGGGTTAGGGTTAGGGTTAGGGTTAGGGTTAGGGTTAGGGTTAGGGTTAGGGTTAGGGTTAGGGTTAGGGTTAGGGTTAGGGTTAGGGTTAGGGTTAGGGTTAGGGTTAGGGTTAGGGTTAGGGTTAGGGTTAGGGTTAGGGTTAGGGTTAGGGTTAGGGTTAGGGTTAGGGTTAGGGTTAGGGTTAGGGTTAGGGTTAGGGTTAGGGTTAGGGTTAGGGTTAGGGTTAGGGTTAGGGTTAGGGTTAGGGTTAGGGTTAGGGTTAGGGTTAGGGTTAGGGTTAGGGTTAGGGTTAGGGTTAGGGTTAGGGTTAGGGTTAGGGTTAGGGTTAGGGTTAGGGTTAGGGTTAGGGTTAGGGTTAGGGTTAGGGTTAGGGTTAGGGTTAGGGTTAGGGTTAGGGTTAGGGTTAGGGTTAGGGTTAGGGTTAGGGTTAGGGTTAGGGTTAGGGTTAGGGTTAGGGTTAGGGTTAGGGTTAGGGTTAGGGTTAGGGTTAGGGTTAGGGTTAGGGTTAGGGTTAGGGTTAGGGTTAGGGTTAGGGTTAGGGTTAGGGTTAGGGTTAGGGTTAGGGTTAGGGTTAGGGTTAGGGTTAGGGTTAGGGTTAGGGTTAGGGTTAGGGTTAGGGTTAGGGTTAGGGTTAGGGTTAGGGTTAGGGTTAGGGTTAGGGTTAGGGTTAGGGTTAGGGTTAGGGTTAGGGTTAGGGTTAGGGTTAGGGTTAGGGTTAGGGTTAGGGTTAGGGTTAGGGTAGGGTTAGGGTTAGGGTTAGGGTTAGGGTTAGGGTTAGGGTTAGGGTTAGGGTTAGGGTTAGGGTTAGGGTTAGGGTTAGGGTTAGGGTTAGGGTTAGGGTTAGGGTTAGGGTTAGGGTTAGGGTTAGGGTTAGGGTTAGGGTTAGGGTTAGGGTTAGGGTTAGGGTTAGGGGTTAGGTTAGGGTTAGGGTTAGGGTTAGGGTTAGGGTTAGGGTTAGGGTTAGGGTTAGGGTTAGGGTTAGGGTTAGGGTTAGGGTTAGGGTTAGGGTTAGGTTAGGGTTAGGGTTAGGGTTAGGGTTAGGGTTAGGGTTAGGGTTAGGGTTAGGGTTAGGGTTTAGGGTTAGGGTTAGGGTTAGGGTTAGGTTAGGGTTAGGGTTAGGGTTAGGGTTAGGGGGTTAGGGTTAGGGTTAGGGTTAGGGTTAGGGTTAGGTTAGGTTAGGTTAGGGTTAGGGTTAGGGTTAGGGTTAGGGTTAGGGTTAGGGTTAGGGTTAGGGTTAGGGTTAGGGTTAGGGTTAGGGTTAGGGTTAGGGTTAGGGTTAGGGTTAGGGTTAGGGTTAGGGTTAGGGTTAGGGTTAGGGTTAGGGTTAGGGTTAGGGTTAGGGTTAGGGTTAGGTTAGGGTTAGGGTTAGGGTTAGGGTTAGGGTTAGGGTTAGGGTTAGGGTTAGGGTTAGGGTTAGGGTTAGGGTTAGGGTTAGGGTTAGGTTAGGGTTAGGGTTAGGGTTAGGGTTAGGGTTAGGGTTAGGGTTAGGGTTAGGGTTAGGGTTAGGGTTAGGGTTAGGGTTAGGGTTAGGTTAGGGTTAGGGTTAGGGTTAGGGTTAGGGTTAGGTTAGGGTTAGGGTTAGGGTTAGGGTTAGGGTTAGGGTTAGGGTTAGGGTTAGGGTTAGGGTTAGGGTTAGGGTTAGGGTTAGGGTTAGGGTTAGTTAGGTTAGTTAGGGTTAGGGTTAGGGTTAGGGTTAGGGTTAGGGTTAGGGTTAGGGTTAGGGTTAGGGTTAGGTTAGGGTTAGGGTTAGGGTTAGGGTTAGGGTTAGGGTTAGGGTTAGGGTTAGGGTTAGGGTTAGGGTTAGGGTTAGGGTTAGGGTTAGGGTTAGGGTTAGGGTTAGGGTTAGGGTTAGGGTTAGGGTTAGGGTTAGGGTTAGGGTTAGGGTTAGGGTTAGGTTAGGGTTAGGGTTAGGGTTAGGGTTAGGGTTAGGGTTAGGGTTAGGGTTAGGGTTAGGGTTAGGGTTAGGGTTAGGGTTAGGGTTAGGGTTAGGGTTAGGGTTAGGGTTAGGTTAGGGTTAGGGTTAGGGTTAGGGTTAGGGTTAGGGTTAGGGTTAGGGTTAGGGTTAGGGTTAGGTTAGGTAGGTTAGGGTTAGGGTTAGGGTTAGGAGGGTTAGGTTAGGGTTAGGGTTAGGGTTAGGGTTAGGGTTAGGGTTAGGGTTAGGGTTAGGGTTAGGGTTAGGGTTAGGGTTAGGGTTAGGGTTAGGGTTAGGGTTAGGGTTAGGGTTAGGGTTAGGGTTAGGGTTAGGGTTAGGGTTAGGGTTAGGGTTAGGGTTA
>RQOL01000879.1:0-19259 GCA_013076295.1 Sanderia malayensis | reverse complement strand
ATTTTTGTCCATTAGAGGAATCCATTTTAGGTACATTAGGATCTAATTTGGTGTCGCCTAAAAAGCGAGAAGATGTGTCAATTTTTCTTGAGAACAAGTTGCATAGATATGGAGGAGCTAAGACCTTCAAGGACTTATATACCATGATCTCCGTTTCGACATCAATTAGTTGTTTAATAGTTTTCCACCCAATTGCTTTGTTATTGCTTTGCTGGCTTTTATTTGATGCAATGAAAATTCTCCTGGAACAGCTTAACAAATTAACCAAGGCAGAAAAAGAGTGTGCCAATTCAGTATAAATACCTGGCTTTAAATTATGATGGAACAAAGATGATTATTGGTTTTAAACCACAGCAGAATATTGTTTAACATGTTAACAGTTAGTTTTTATTTTATTTTGTCAAATCTTGTTTGGGTCTTTCGTCAAGAAAATGGAAAGTTTTCTGCAAACTTATTCTGCTCTGCGAAGGAGTATTTGACAGAATTGAATTGCGGCAGTTTTGCCTGGGCCACTGCCACGGAAGTAGTTGTGCTCCACCAAGAATTGTCACAGGTTGTAAAACATACCTGTGCCAGTCAATATACTTTACTCATAAACAGTCTTCGATCGGTACAGAACTTCAAAATTGCTTTTAAAATCGGAAACATGGCGAAACATAGTAAATACTAAAGCTTTTCGTCTGACACTCATCAGAGTAGTACGTCAGAAAGAGAACGAAAATGAAAACCTAACAAACAATTATACCCAGAAATGGATCGAAATTGGCCAATCAGAAAAGAGGTGAGTGATTGGTAAAGTGCAAAACAACCAATCATCACCGGTGATAAACAATAGATTATTGAAAGAGTCCCAGTGGGAAAACGAACTCTTTCTGTCTACACAGTATGGGATCCATGGTTTTGATGTAGACAGATTCTAAAATTCCTAAGTGAAATTTTGATCTAGCTCTGCCGATAATGCGAAAACAGTCCTCACTGTAGTTTTGGGCTCATTCTGGGTTGTCGAGTAAATGTTGGCCTATAGCGGAGTCGTGTTTTAGAGTTTTAGATGTTTTAGAGGCCAATTTCGATCCATTTCTGGGTATAATTGTTTGTTAGGTTTTCATTTTCATTCTCTTTCTGACGTACTACTCTGATGAGTGTCAGACGAAAAGCTTTAGTATTTACTATGTTTCGCCATGTTTCCGATTTTAAAAGCAATTTTACTCATAAAATGTGCAAAATAACTCTGGTTGACCCAGTTAAAAATTTATCTGAACTTACCTATATTACAGGAAGATGGTTCTCAGATTATGGTCTAACTAAGCCATTTTGTAGTCCTGTGAAAATAAAGTATGAATGGTGTTAAAAATGGATTGAGGAAGAAAGCTGAACATTCGCCCTGTCTGACTCGAGAAAGAGCAATTTATGGTCTTGTCCTTTATTTCACTACACTCTTTTCTTTTTATAAAAATAAACTTTATAAGAATAATGAGGCTCAAAATTCGTGAAATTTAAGAAAATTTCAAGAATATTGTCAGGCTCAGGATCTTGTGGAACTATTATTTTTAGCAGGCGTTTTTTATTTTTTAATTTGTGTGCTTTTCACGGGCAATGGTTTTAAATATACTCATCCAAATTTTGATTAAAGTGTCGAAAAAACCTGTGCTACAGGAAATAAGGACTATTCTGTTAGCAATTATAATAGTTACGCGTTTTTTGGCATTGATGATAATAATAAAGTGTACTGGCCATACTGTATTTCTGCAGCGCTAAGAATTAATTTAAGAATATTCAGAGGCTCAAAATAGAAAAAAATTAAGAATATCGAGGCTCAGCAAAAAGTATTCTTATAAAAAGAAAAGAGTGTACCTATGTTTTGTTGGTTAATTTTTGTATTATTAAAAACTAGCTTTTTTATATCTTTATTTTCTTTATATTCTGGAGAAATGCAAGGCTGTCTTATAGGAATAATGAATATTTTTACAACTATTTCTAGTTTGACCTTTTGTGGGCAATTTGCCAAATGAATGGCTGCATAAAATTGGTCTTCACTATCTGCCTTTAGAGGTACAAAATAACTTTATGATGTCTCTGTTAATATTATTTGTAACAGTTCAAGTATTTATCTTAATATTCAGAAATCAAGTAATGAGTATAAATTTATTAAAATAATAGCGAGTATTTAATATAATAAATAAATGTTTACGTATTTTGAGCTATGAATATTTCTTGCCCCATTTCTTTCATCTTTGGGTTTTTACTGCCTGCCTTGTTATTGGTTTCTGATTAAAAATTGATTGAATTGATCTGATTGAAACTCCAAACTGAATTGACTCAAGAACTTACTCGTAGTATACTGTGATGATAATTCTCTCTATTAATTCTATGGGTATGCATCAAAATTTGATTTTAGAGTGCTGGCTGGGCTCGAAAACCGTTTCGTTCTCCCAGTCAGTGTCCTAGGCACCTATATCTAGAAATGATGTGTAGCCTATTTTGTTCTTAATCCGTTTTCTATCAACCTAAATTATAAAACTATTTGATTGTTGCTGAATTGCAAAAAAAAATTTTAAAAGATTACCTACTCAATAATTTTATGGTTCCTACCAGGTGAGGTGCATACTCCACTCTGACTGAGGCAATCATCTCATCATAAGAGACTTCTCGGCTGTAAAGCTGACATAACATCCAATGATCTTTTTTCATTGTATATGTTTTTATTATTATTTTACTTTCCAATTCTTTTCAAAGTGGATACTTTTGATTGAGTAAATTTCAAGCTAAATTCAGCTTCATAACAATCTTCAGCATAATTTTATACTTTCGTAATTCCACATACATACATTGTTTATGCATGACAAAGGTAACAGGACGTTCGGTTGTTGATTACGTTCCAAAACACTGCTAAGATGTCGAGAATGCTGTTTTAAAGGTTCTTGCCAAGTTTAAACAAATTTCCAATGGTGTAAAGTAATGTTTTAGTGCGCTTTAAAACCTCACAATGCTGCAAAATCACTTCACTTCGGCCATTTTTTCACGGCAACAGCAGCAACAAAAATTTGCAATGAATTGGATGACAGATGAAGACGGGGGTGCTGTGTGCATTGAAATTATAGCAAAAATCACAAGCCTGCCTTGTAGAACTACAGATAACAATTTTGGTTGGCTGTTATAACGTCAACATAATAATGAAGCGAAACAATTTAAAAACAATTTCCTGAAGTCAGCGTACCGGGGATTATTTAATTGACAAATAACAAAAAGCAGTAGGGGCACTTTGAACATTGCTACGAAGTTTCAAATTAATTTGACGAAGTATCCTCCTGTTATGTGTCACTGCGGAGTGCAAAAAATATTGTAGAATGGAAGCGCCCAATTTTCATAAATTCCAATGACTCAAACTCGTGAAACTAATTTGGGTTAGGGTTATATCTTTAAATTTCTTTACACTTGCAAGGCAAGAAATGCAAGGCTGTTTTTATAGGAATAGTGAATATTTTTACAACTATTTTGACTCGCGAAGCGCATGCGCAAGCGAGTATATGTTGGTGTGTGGGGAAAAATGTTGTGTTCTGTGTCTGTGTTTCTGTTTACTTGCCCATATAAGGTATGTGCCTCAGATTCAAACGTTCACTTTTGATTTGAAGTGAGGCTACCAAGCATGATATCACTTTGCAAGTTTTTCATTGGATAAAATGTAAACTTGTTAAAACAACAAACAACATGACGTACCATGCTAGATGCTGGGCACGCTGTGGCAGGGGGGACCAAGAGCACGATCACGCACGGACACGGGGCGGGGAGCATTTTTGACTCGTTGTGGGAAGCATCAGGAGAAAAGAAGAAAAGTTTTCTAGCTGTATGCTTATGCAACTAATACAACAATTATAGTATTTCATTTTTGTTTTGGAAACTGAAAGTTTTTAACCTTGATGAAACAAGATCGAAAACTGAAGTCAAAATGTTTGCTTGAGTGGTGTCAAAACAAATGTTTTTTGAATTTGCTGCGTTCAATCCTGAAAATTAAATCCAGGGTATTCAGTTTTGCTCAAGCTCAACTTTTAGGCTCGCAAGTTTGACTTTAATTTGATATTACCTTCTTCACTTTCTGGATAATACAGTGAAATAAAAGCCATCTGTCGCGAGTCACCTCAAGGTCATTTTGATTCTATCTTCTGTAGGCAATTTGCATGATAAAAATTTGCACAAAATTGGTCTTGACTATCTGCCTCAGAGGTAATAAATAAAATGTATGATGTATCTGAATATTAATTTATAATTAGTTCAAGTATTTTATTCTAAATATTCAGAAATCAAACATCGAGTGTAAAAATTATTAAAACCCTCACATGCCCAGCCGGTCCCAGTAGAAGTAAAAATAATGAAACACTCAATTTAATTAAAACTGGCTGAAACTCAATGAGAAGTACAATTTTGGGACGCTGAATTCGAATATTGAGGTTATTTCTTAAAATTTTATTGTTTGGAAGAATAAAGGGGGTAAAGGGGGCAATATGCAATTTTTCAAACTCGTTCAATTTGCATCAAATTTGTTGAAAAGTAGACTTTTGGTGCGCTGAATTTGAACATGAAACTTACTTTTTGAATTTTTAATATTTTGGCGGAATGAAACGGGGTAAAGGGGGCAATATGCAATTTTTCAAACTCGTTCAATTTGCATCAAATTTGTTGAAAAGTAGACTTTTGGTGCGCTGAATTTGAACATGAAACTTACTTTTTGAATTTTTAATATTTTGGCGGAATGAAACGGGGTAAAAGGGGGCAATATGCAATTTTTCAAACTCGTTCAATTTGCATCAAATTTGGTGGAAAGTATAATTTTAGAGCGTAGAATTTGAATATGAAACTTACTTTTTGAAATTGTAATGTTTTGGGGGAATAAAACGGGGTAGAAGGGGGCAATATTCAATTTTTCAAACTCGTTCAATTTGCATCAAATTTGGTGGAAAGTACAATTTTAGGGCGCAGAATTTGAACATGAAACTTACTTTTTGAAATTTTCATGCTTTGGGGGAATAAAACGGGGTAGAAGGGGGCAATATGCAATTTTTCAAACTCGTTCAATTTGCATCAAATTTTTGAAAGTACACTTTGGTTCGCTGGATTTGAACATGAAACTTACTTTTTGAATTTTTAATATTTTGGCGGAATGAAACGGGGTAAAAGGGGGCAATATGCAATTTTTCAGACTCGTTCAATTTGCATCAAATTTGGTGGAAAGTACAATTTTAGGGCGCAGAATCTGAATATGAAACTTACTTTTTAATATTTTCATGTTTTGGGGGAATAAGACGGGGTAGAAGGGGGCAATATGCAGTTTTTCAAGCTCGTTCAATTTGCATCAAATTTGGTGGAAAGTACAATTTCGGTGTACTACAATTGAATATGAAACTTATTTTGTGAAATTTTAATGTTTTGGGGGAATAAAACGGGGTAAAGGGGCAATATGCAATTTTTCAAATTCGTTCAAGTTGCATCAAATTTGGTGGGAAGTACAATTTCGGTGTACTAAAATTGAATGTGAAACTTATTTTGTCAAATTTTAATGTTTTGGGGGAATAAAACGGGGTAAAGGGGGCAATATGCAATTTTTCAAACTCGTTCAATTTGCATCAAATTTGGTGGAAAGTACAATTTTAGAGCGTAGAATTTGAATATGAAACTTACTTTTTGAAATTTTCATGTTTTGGGGAAATAGGACGGGGTAGAAGGGGCAATATGCAATTTTTCAAACTTGTTCAAGTTGCATCAAATATTGTGGAAAATACAATTTCTGTCTACTGAAATTGAATATGAAACTTGTTTTTGAAACTTCAATGTTTTGGGGAATAAAACGGGGTAAAAGGGGGCAATATGCTTTTTTGAAACTCGTTCAATCTTCATGCTCTGTGTTGTCCGCTTGCCTTACTTATGGAAAGCGAATGTCACTATATTCAGATAAAACCATTTTGGTAACTTCCCACTTTCGGTGACTTCCCACTTTTGACAACTCCCCACTTTTTCTTGATTTCCCACTTCCCACTTTTCATGACTTCCCACTTTTTCCTGACTTCCCACTTCCCACTTTTGAGGACCTCCCACTTTGATGCAATTTTTCAAAATCTTTCATCTTGCATCAAATTTTGTGGAAAGTACAAATTTGGTGTGCTGAATTTGAATATGAAACTGGTTTTTGAAATTTTCATGTTTTGAGGGCATAAAACGGGTTAAAAGGGGGCAATATGCAATTTTTCAAACTCGTTCAATCTTCATGCTCTGTGTTGTCCGCTTGCCTTACTTATGGGAAGCGAATATCACTATATTCAGATAAAACCATTTTTGGTCACTTCCCACTTTTTCTTGACTTCCCACTTCCCACTTTCGGTGACTTCCCACTTTTGACAACTTCCCACTTTTTTTTACTTCCCACTTCCCACTTTTGATGACTTCCCAATTTTGCTGACTTCCCACTTTTTCTTGACTTCCCACTTCCCACTTTTGATGATTTCCCACTTTTGATGCAATTTTTCAAACTCGTTCAATTTGCATCAAATTCGGCGGAAAGTACAAATTTAGGGCGTAGAATTTGAATCTGAAACTTACTTTTTGAAAATTTCATGTTTTGGGGAAATATAACGGGGTAGAAAAGGGCAATATGCAGTTTTTCAAACTCGTTCAATTTGCATGAAGTTTGGTGGAAAATACAATTTTGGTATGATGATTCCCACTTTTCCTGACTTCCCACTTTTTCTTGACTTCCCACTTCCCACTTTTGATGACTTCTCACTTTTGATGACTTCCCACTTTTTCCTGACTTCCCACTTCCCACTTTTGATGACTTCCCACTTTTGATGCACTTTTTCAAACTCTTTCAATTTGCATCAAATTTTGTGGAAAGTACAAATTTGGTGTCCTGAATTTGAATATGAAACTGGTTTTTCAAATTTTAATGTTTTGGGATAATAAAACGGAGTAAAAGGGGGCAATATGCAATTTTTCAAACTCGTTCAATTTGCATCAAATTTGGCGGAAAGTACAATTTTGGCTTCCTGAATTTGAATATAAAACTTACTTTTAAAAATTTAGTATTTAGTGTTTTTCGAAAACGTGCTCTCATTTTTGACTCAGGCATGGGCAAGGGAGTAGAAGTGGTTCAATTTTACTCCCATTTTTGACACCCTAAGCTGTAAAAAATTCAAAAATGACCTCGATATTCATAATCAGCGCCCTTAAACTTTACTTTTTGGTGATTGTCATCAATTTCTGACAACTTTGGTTCTTTTCGATAACATGGTCTCACATTTTCAAGTTTACTCCAATTTTTGACACGCTAAATTGCAAAAACTTTAAAAATGACCTCGATATTCATAATCGGCGCCCTCAAACTGTACTTTCTGGTGACTTTCATCAATTTCTGACAACTTATTTTTTCGGAAAATATGCTTATATTTTTGACTCGCGCATGGGCAAGGGAGAAGGAGTTGTTCAAGTTTATTCCCATTTTTGGCACCCCAGACAGCAAATTTTTCAAAAATGACCTCGATATAAATAGTCAGCGCCCAAAAAATGTACTTTTTGGTGATTTTCATCATTTTCTGACAACTGTAGTTTGGTTCGATAACATACTTATAATTTTGACTCGCGCATGGGCAAGCGAGTAGGAGTTGTTCAAGTTTGCTCCCATTTTCGAAACCCTAAATTGCAAAAACTTTAAAAATGACCTCGATATTCATAATCAGCGCCCTCAAACTGTACTTTCTGGTGACGTTCATCAATTTCTGACAACTTATTTTTTTCCCAAAACATGCTCTTATTTTTGACTCGCGCATGGGCAAGCGAGTAGGAGTTGTTCAAATTTATTCCCATTTTTGGCACCATAAACTGCAAATTTTCCAAAAATGACCTCGATATTCATAATCAGCGCCATTAAACTGTATCTTTTGGTGATTTTCATCAATTTCTGACAACTTTAGTTTTGTTTGATAACATGCTCTTAATTTTGACTCGCGCATGGGTAAGCGAGTGGGAGTTGTTCAAGTTCACTCCCATTTTTGACCCCCTAAATTGCAAAAACTTTAAAAATGATTTCGATATTCATAATCAGCGCCCTCAAACTGTACTTTCTTGTGACTTTCATCAATTTCTGACAACTTATCTTTTTCGATAACATGCTCCCTTTTTTGACTCGCGCATGCGCACGCGAGTAGGAGTTGTTCAAATTTATTCCCATTTTTGGTACCCCAAACTGCAAATTTTTCAAAAACGACCTCGATTTTCATAATCAGCGCCATTAAACTGTATCTTTTGGTGATTTTCTTCAATTTCTGACAAATTTACATTTTTTCGATAAGATGCTCCCATTTTTGACTCACGCATGGGCATGCAATTTTTGACAGCCTAAACTGTAAAAAATTCAAAAATGACCTCGATATTCATAATCGGCGCCCTCAAACTGTACTTTCTGGTGACTTTCATCAATTTCTGACAACTTAATTTTTCGGAAAATATGCTTATATTTTTGACTCGCGCATGGGCAAGCCAGTAGGAGTTGTTCAAATTT
Organism: Sanderia malayensis; assembly: GCA_013076295.1. NCBI lineage: Eukaryota > Metazoa > Cnidaria > Scyphozoa > Semaeostomeae > Pelagiidae > Sanderia > Sanderia malayensis. The sequence goes on along the minus strand of RQOL01000879.1, from coordinate 10,717 downwards.
ATTCCCATTTTTGGCACCATAAACTGCAAATTTTCCAAAAATGACCTCGATATTCATAATCAGCGCCATTAAACTGTATCTTTTGGTGATTTTCATCAATTTCTGACAACTTTAGTTTTGTTTGATAACATGCTCTCAATTTTGACTCGCGCATGGGCAAGCGAGTGGGAGTTGTTCAAGTTCACTCCCATTTTTGACCCCCTAAATTGCAAAAACTTTAAAAATGATTTCGATATTCATAATCAGCGCCCTCAAACTGTACTTTCTTGTGACTTTCATCAATTTCTGACAACTTATCTTTTTCGATAACATGCTCCCTTTTTTGACTCGCGCATGCGCACGCGAGTAGGAGTTGTTCAAATTTATTCCCATTTTTGGCACCCCAAACTGCAAATTTTTCAAAAATTACCTCGATATAAATAGTCAGCGCCCAAAAAATGTACTTTTTGGTGATTTTCATCATTTTCTGACAACTGTAGTTTGGTTCGATAACATACTTATAATTTTGACTCGCGCATGGGCAAGCGAGTAGGAGTTGTTCAAGTTTGCTCCCATTTTCGAAACCCTAAATTGCAAAAACTTTAAAAATGACCTCGATATTCATAATCAGCGCCCTCAAACTGTACTTTCTTGTGACTTTCATCAATTTCTGACAACTTATCTTTTTCGATAACATGCTCCCTTTTTTGACTCGCGCATGCGCACGCGAGTAGGAGTTGTTCAAATTTATTCCCATTTTTGGCACCCCAAACTGCAAATTTTTCAAAAACGACCTCGATTTTCATAATCAGCGCCATTAAACTGTATCTTTTGGTGATTTTCTTCAATTTCTGACAAATTTACTTTTTTTCGATAAGATGCTCCCATTTTTGACTCACGCATGGGCATCAAATTTTTGACAGCCTAAACTGTAAAAAATTCAAAAATGACCTCGATATTCATAATCAGCGCCTTTAAACTTTACTTTTTGGTGATTGTCATCAATTTCTGACAACTTTGGTTCTTTTCGATAACATTGTCTCCCCATTTTCAAGTTTACTCCAATTTTTGACACGCTAAATTGCAAACCTTTAAAAATGACCTCGATATTCATAATCGGCGCCCTCAAACTGTACTTTCTGGTGACGTTCATCAATTTCTGACAACTTATTTTTTTCCGAAAACATGCTCTTATTTTTGACTCGCGCATTGGCAAGCGAGTAAGAGTTGTTCAAGTTTGCTCCCATTTTCGACACCCTAAACTGCAAAAACTTTAAAAATGACCTCGATATTCATAATCAGCGCCATTAAACTGTATCTTTTGGTGATTTTCATCAATTTCTGACAACTTTAGTTTTGTTTGATAACATGCTCTTAATTTTGACTCGCGCATGGGCAAGCGAGTAGGAGTTGTTCAAGTTCACTCCCATTTTTGACCCCCTAAATTGCAAAAACTTTAAAAATGATTTCGATATTCATAATCAGCGCCCTAAAACTGTACTTTCTTGTGACTTTCATCAATTTCTGACAACTTATCTTTTCGATAACATGCTCCCTTTTTTGACTCGCGCATGCGCACGCGAGTAGGAGTTGTTCAAATTTATTCCCATTTTTGGCACCCCAAACTGCAAATTTTTCAAAAACGACCTCGATTTTCATAATCAGCGCCATTAAACTGTATCTTTTGGTGATTTTCTTCAATTTCTGACAAATTTACTTTTTTTCGATAAGATGCTCCCATTTTTGACTCACGCATGGGCATCCAATTTTTGACAGCCTAAACTGTAAAAAATTCAAAAATGACCTCGATATTCATAATCAGCGCCTTTAAACTTTACTTTTTGGTGATTTTCATCAATTTCTGACAACTTTGGTTCTTTTCGATAACATTGTCTCCCCATTTTCAAGTTTACTCCCATTTTTGACCCCCTAAATTGCAAAAACTTTAAAAATAACCTCGATATTCATAATCAGCGCCCTCAAACTGTACTTTCTGATGACTTTCATCAATTTCTGACAACTTATTTTTTTCGGAAAATATGCTTATATTTTTCACTCACGCATGGGCAAGCTAGTAGGAGTTGTTCAGGTTTATTCCCATTTTTGGCACCCTAAACTACAAATTTTTCAAAAATGAACTCGATATTCATAATCAGAGCCATTAAACTGTATCTTTTGGTGATTTTCATCAATTTCTGACAACTTTAGTTTTGTTCGATAACATACTTATAATTTTGACTCGCGCATGGGCAAGCGAGTAGAAGTTGTTCAAGTTTACTCCCTTTTTTGACCCCCTAAATTGCAAAAACTTTAAAAATGACCTCGATATTCATAATCAGCGCCCTCAAACTGTACTTTCTTGTGACTTTCATCAATTTCTGACAACTTATCTTTTTCGATAATAACTCTCAATAACTTGACGTCACGTTAGTTGGGGCAAGTTTCTACTTTCTGAGATATTTCAAGCTTCCTTAACTACACAATCAAAATAAACCACGTAAATCCGGATGCATGACGCAGAAATCAATGAATAATAAATTAAAGAACTTAAGAACTAACCTTTTTTCTTAGGTAATCTATGTTAGTTTCCATGTCAAGTGGAACTTTTCCAACTTCAACACTCTTGTTCTTCGATATTCATTATGTTTCAGATAAATGAATCAGAACTTCACGATAAGATATTTCAGATTTTGTAATGTAATGTCGGTCTGAAAAGTATTTCATTATCGTTATCACTATTTTTAATTTCGCGCCAAAACTTTACAAAATAAGGCTAAGCCCCAGACCTCTAAATTATAAAAGAGTTGTGAAAGCACCATTTTATGCCTCCAAAGCATTAAAATTTCAAATGTAATTTTCATATTTATCTAATCCCCTGACATTATTTAATATATTTGGTTGTGTGAAGTCTTGTTTCATTACAAATGCGCATGTCTTATAATTTGAGGAATGATTTGCGAGAACTCTCGTCGTCGTTTGCTGCGTTTGTATCATAAAAGAAATTGAAAACATTACAGGCATTACCGTAAATCCTCGAATAAGCCCCCACGTTCGAATAAGCGCCCCCTCGAGCCCCTATCTAAAAAATCATGTTGGCAAGTAAGCCCCCTCCTTGAATAAGCCTCCATGGGGTCTTATTCGAGGGAAGCATTAGTGCAGAATAATATCTTAATTCGAGAAATCCCCCACAGGAGAATAGCTATACAGTATTACTTCCTTTGACTCGAGACAAAAAAGCAAAAAGAAACGCGATTTTCGTGACAATAAACAAATTATAATTTTTGTTAAATCTTCACACAGCACTTTGTGAAAAAAGCTTAGCCGATGATTGAGAAAACTATGTCGTCTTTTTTCTGTCAACCTTTGAGGAAAAAGCAAAACTTTGAAATAAGTCCCCCCCTCGAATAAGCCCTCCCCTCGAGTAAGCCCCCACCCAAAAGTTCATTTTTGCAAATAAGCCCCCAGGGGCTTATTCTAGGATTTACGGTATTCTATGGCTGGGCCCTGCAGATATTCCGACAACAAACGACGTATACTGCTGCACGACAATTGTTCTCGGTCTCGGTCGTGAATCACGGAAATATTAATTCTCGTCAACCTTCCTCTGGCCTTTGATATCTAGCAACAACCAACGGAAAAGGGTCTTATAATATCACACGAAAAACTTGGACTTGAGTACGCCAGTTTTTTGGCCTTCGTGGAAACGAGGTTTGGGTGATTCCGTATCCGTATATGAATTTAATTTCTCCCGATTTCTGAATTTGTTGTGAAAGATGGAGGAATGTATCATAAAAGAAATTGAAGTAATTGTTTTTAGCAGTGTTTTAAACGAACAAGATACATTTGTTTGTGCACCAACAGGTTCGGAAAAGACGCTATGCTTTGTTTTTTTGTCAGAAGCTTCACATTTGATAGACATACTTGAGATTTAAGACAACAACAACGGGCCTAATTCTTGCTCTTATATCACTTTAGTTCTTTCTCCATTATCCGCCTTAATAGTGGAGCAAACAAAGAGATTGAAAGACTATGGCGTCTATGCAACGTTTGTTTGGGAATTACAAAATGATTCTCAAATTATACGAGAAATGAAAAAGGTTCCTTTGAAGGTTGTGTTAATCACTACGCCCAGGCTGGGCTGCCTTGCCTTGCCTTGGAGTGGAGTCGACGTGGCGAAAACTGTTTTGTTCAAAACCATATCAAAATAAAATTGAAACATTTGCTGTTGATGAAGCACATTGTATTTGATATTGGTAAGTCTTTTTTTAATATATCAATTACATATAATAATTACTTAATAACTATAATACCTAAATGAACTAGAATTCTGAAAAATACTTGATGGTATACTTAGCCAGGAAATGTATACTTAGAAAATATCCTCTTATTCTTATACCTAATAACTTATTTTATACTGCCATATCTGATTCTTTAAGTAATTTTGCGAGTTCTTGCTTCTTGGTTAAGTCTTAAGTCTATTTGATATTGGTAAGTCTTTTTTTAATATATCAATTACATATAATAATTACTTAATAACTATAATACCTAAATGAACTAGAATTCTGAAAAATACTTGATGGTATACTTAGCCAGGAAATGTATACTTAGAAAATATCCTCTTATTCTTATACCTAATAACTTATTTTATACTGCCATATCTGATTCTTTAAGTAATTTTGCGAGTTCTTGCTTCTTGGTTAAGTCTTGCATCTTTTTTAAGGCTTGCTTCCATATCTTCTTTTTTAATCCAAGAATTAAGTTTCTCCCAGTTAATTTTCTAAGTTTGAGAAATTGTTTTGAATGTTTTGTTATAATGTCCTTTAAATTTTTCAAATAAATGTTCCCTATGAAGATTGTTAACCATTAATGAAAAAAATTTCAAAAACCTTTTGTTTAACGTTTGTCTACAAATGAAGGGAGTGAAAATTTCCACAGGTTGTAAATACACATTCTATTTTATTTCTCAAATAAAGTTATTGTTCAGTGAAAGAAAAGCAACCCATTTGCTCTAACCCTCTCATGCCCAGTGTCCCAGTAGGTCCCAGTAGAAGCAAAAATCATGAAAAACTCAATTTGATTAAAACTGGCTGAAACTCGGTGAGAAGTACAATTTTGGGGCGCAAATTCAAATATCAAATTTATTTTCTAAAATGTTGATGTTTGGGGGCAAAAAATGGGGGTAAAGGGGGCAATATACAAATTTTGAAACTTGTCCAATTTGAATCTTTGAAATTCACTGTATTTACGTGCTTTCACCAAAGGGCATTATGATAATGCATCAATACACTTGTCTTCACTTGTACACACCCTTATACACTTGCTATTCACTGTATTTACGAGTTTTCACCCATATTTCATCCTTTTTGGCTTCTTGAGTTGTATACCTTTGCCAATTTTTACTGAGGTAATCGGATAGTTACACGTTTCATAGGGGATTAAAAGAATGGAAGCCTGGGTGGAGTTTTATGTTCTAAAAATAGATTTTAGGCGGATTTTTGAAGATGCCTCCATATCCTATCTTTTTCGCCACATATCAAAATGTGTATCTTGACCAAGTTTCATGCTTTTATCAAAAAGTGAACAATTCCTCCACTACTTTTGCGCAATTTCCTGCTGCACCAGTATGCGCGGCGCGAATTTATAAATTCAATTCAACTGTTGTTTTGTAATTTGTTTAATGATTTTGAGAATTATTGGGGTGTGTGGGCCTACCTACCTCGCTCGATCTCATATCACATATTATATCGCTGAGGATTAATTAACTGATATTCAAAATGGACTTGAATATATCCGTTTGCCTCAAATCATTCAGAGCTGCTTTTCAGCATTACAGGAGCAATCAAACAGAGCAGGCAATAAAAGACCTTGAAAGAGAATTGGACGTAAGCTTTTTAGTTTTCAGACTTTCTGTCCTTAACTGTCGTCGCAACGCAAGCTGAGCTTCCTGCAATTTTACTCAATTTTGATTCTAAAACCTTGAGTAATTCCAAACATATTTAAAGCCAATCCCAAATCCATCCTTCAGGTGGTCCAAATTGTGGCCGAAATTATTGTTCAATTTTTGATGTGACGAGTGGGCGAGGCGAGGAATTTCGTTGTTGTTTGTCTTGCCAGTTTTGTTACTTGACAAACAGGTCGATTTTCATTTGCAACATTTTGTTGATGTTACCGAAATTAAGGATTATTATATTTTTTCTTAGTAGCTTACTGCTATTGCAAGCCAAAACCACGGAATTGAGAATACTTTTGAAGGTTTTTGTTCCAAAACATTACTACATGCAGATAGTTTATCCATACTTGTGAACATTTTAAATGATGCTACCTTAAAGTCAAATGTTCATATAAAGGCAATACGATTTTTGTCATGCTTAGGTAAGATGTACAAAATAAACTATTATTCATTTATTTTGCAATTCATATTCTCTTTTATACTCTGATTCTTCTTCTTAAGAACCTTCCTTATTAATTTTGCAGTTGAAAATGATAATATACAACGGTTTCTACAAGCTCATTTCAACTGACACCAACATTGGTAAACTTTTTGATGTGACAGTCAACAACAAGTGATGAAGCTATAGCCTTCCATGTAAGCTACGCTCCCAATGGTCTTAAGCTATTGTTTTGAACACAAAAGACAAACATACGTATTGCTTTTTCATGCGAGATATTTTTCTCATTACAGATCGCCTTGTCTAATGATGGTATGCCAAGAGGTGCGTATTTGGCAAATGTAAAGGTTCTTTTACCCGTGCTTGCAAATTTCCTTTTGCTAGCAGGTGATGCAGGACGTGACATGGAAGACAAAACTATTGCAAACTTGCAAAGTGTCTTGGATATTCTTATCTATATCCTTTCGTGTTTCTATTCTGGGATTTATTTTTCCCTTTTGGAAGGATACTTGTCAAACCCATTACAGTAAGCGTGTGAGTTGATATAAGTTAAGTTTGCTTCCATAAGGTCACAACTCATACAAGCTTATTCAGATACATTATTCCTTGATGTTCTGTCACTCTTTTGTAAAGAAGCTAATGTGTGTACAGTTCTCGAATACGTTGAAATTGTGTCACTTACGAATATCATATCAAGATTTTATGAGACATTTGGATCAACACGTGACCAGCAGATTCCATCGAATGATAACAAGTGGTTAATCATTTATATTATTGTATTCATGATTTTTTCTGCTTTTTTTCTTATCTAATCATGATATTTCATTTTTTTCATAAGGCTCGCTATCTCATCTGTTATTGTTTGTGCCTTAAAGCTGGTTTTATTGTTTGAAGAAAACAGTGACGTGGTTACCCTTGCGCAGATGAAAACAACGTTACCTTTGATACAATCAAAGGAACTACCTGCTTTCTTGGTTGCCTACGTCACTTAAATATGAACATTGAAAAGATAAGAATCAATGAAGAGGAAAGAAAATCATTCTCTGATAATCTTTCGCAACAAATTAACTCTCAAGTAGATGTAAGTGTATATTTTATTAATAACTTTGTTATTGTTTTATTTATTTATTTAGTTTAGTTTCTATAAATTGAATGTTTGTTGGATTTGGATATTTTGCTTGAGTTACCGAGAGTTGAAGTTGAAGCAAAAGTCACAAGCGATGGAGACAGATAATTTTTTAAATTATGGATTAACTTGTTGCTTGTTTGATTTATTATTTGTATTTGTTGTTTTTAGACAAAAGAGGCGACGAAAATTCAAGAACTTATTGACTTATTCGAGTATAAATTAGCAACTATTGAGGTGAACTACTATTCAGATAGAAATTTTAAGCACGTGCTTGCTGATGTCATTATGAGGGATAATGTTATTTTCTCTTGAATTAGACTGAAAATAAATGTTTACAAGTGTTACTGGTATCGAAATCTGATGTGGCTATGCAAGCTGAGAATTTGCTTGCACAATCCAGGTGCAAAAATGCGCCATTAGAAGCAGAGGTACAATTCATTACAACCATTTACTGCTTATTATATGTCAGAATCTCTTATTGTATCTGCTTTTATTAGAAGAAACATTCTTCACGTCATTTTGTTTTTATTTTATTTCATCAGTGCATGAAACTTCGGGCCGTGTTAGTTGATAATGAAAAAAAATTAAAGAATATAAAGACAGGTGTGTTTTCATTCATTAGTGTGAAATTAATTAATTTCATTATATGACTTACTGTGTGCTTTAAGTATCAACTTTATTCTTTCCAATAGATTGTTGTAGACTTGAAAGAAGTAAAGGCATTAAATGCTGAGGTGAGACTTTTAACGTTTAGTCATTACTCTGCCACATACTCTTGAATTAAGGCCGAAGCTAGTGGTTTGTGAGCTATTTGCGTGGACTGGACACGTGATTGTAGTTAAGATGCAATCATATGTAGTTGTAATTCAACTGGAAGTTTGAGCACAGCATAATCATAGTGGTTTATAGAGCTGTTACATTAAGTGTATTCTTCTGCAACTAAAACGATACTTTGTTCTTTAGATTAATTCTCTGATTAAAGATAAAGAATCTCTTGAATCGAAAACACAGGATTATGAACACATAGAGATTTTATTTGAAGAACAAACTGCAAAGTACATTACTATTACTTTTATTATATTATCTTTATAATATGAATTCCTTTCTTCTGACATGATAACATCATAAACTTATATTCTTATTGTGACAATCACCCAACAGACAAACAGATAATATGTATTATTATCTTATAATATTATTTTATGATTGGAAGATATAGATGACAATGATAAAAGTTGTAGTTTTATTTAATCATTATTTTCTGTTTTAGATTAAGAGAAGTAGAACATAATTATTTGTCAATAGAAGAGCAGAAAGCAAACTTACCAGAAATAAATATTTCGCTGAAAAAGTATAACGAACACTTGAAGGCACAATATGATTGGTTGGTTTTCATTTCCTATTTTATTATGCATGCTATAAACTTTCAATTAATATCCCAATTCACAGTTAAGTAATTATAATAGTTTACCATCTGTCTTTATCCAGTTCTGCACAGAAGTTGAACGAGATGGAAGATAAAATCCAACATATAACAGCAGAGCTCCGAGAGGAAGTCCAAAAAAATCAAGGTAAATGGTGGCTTTTATTTTAGCTGGAGAAAGTAGCACAGTAAAAGTTAGCAGTTGCTTTAATTTACTGTCTCCAGATGCCTTTGATTCTGTGTTTTGTTTTTGTGAAGAATTGATGAAGGAATCTCAAAAGGTGAGGCAAGAGAAAGTGGAAATGGAATTGAAGTTGAAGGAACATTTTGAAGCTTCGTCAAAAGAAAGAGAAGAAATCAGTGAAAAAGTAAATGAACAATGGAAAGATTATGTCATGATGTTGATGACGAATGAGTAAAACTCTTCTTGGGTAGTTGACTATAATTTATTTATTTATTGTTTATTAATTTTTAGCTGAATGCGCTTAAGAATGTCGTAGAGCGCTTAACAAAGATTGCCAAGGAACATGAAGAACTGAAATTATTATATGCAGATGAAGAAGATAGGTATTAAAATAATTAGTTATCATAATACTTTGTTCATTCAATTAAAGTGGCAAGCTATAAAGTGATGATTGATGAGGATGATGATTGATGATGATTGATGAGGATGACGATAAAAATGTTTATTGGTTGCAGGTTGGAAAGAATGCAGCGAAATTTTGAACTTGTTACAACTGAAAACAAGACCCTTGTTGAAATGGAAAACATGTGTCGTAAGCAAAGTGAAGATCTAAAAAATAAATACGATGAGTGAGTAATTTTTTGCCTTCTTTTTCGTTGTGTTATGGGGAAAATTATTTAGATCGTTTTACAATAAAGAAAACACTATTACTAACATAGAACAGGTCAGGATGATTGGAAGCTTGTTAGATGAAGGTTTAAATTATTTTTTATTTCAGAGTCTTGCAACAATATAACAAGTCAGAGAAAGAAAAAAAGAACATTATAATGAAAGTAAAAGAGCATGAAAAAACTATGGAAGGTATTAGAAATATGTTGGCTTATCATTTAATTTATTAGTTTACGAGTTTCCTACTTTTAATTTAATGTTATCTATTTGTTTATTTATTCGTTCATTAATGCATGCCGTCATTAATTTAGCACCAACAAAATTGATCTCTGAATTACAAGAAGAAATAAAATTGCAAGAAAAGAAGAAGTCTGAGTTAGAGTTGAAGGTGAAAAAGTCGGAGAAAACATTAACAGCTGCAGAGAATGCAAAGTCAGAAATGAACCACACGGTAATTATCTTCAATTATATTGAAAATAATGAACAAATATATATTTTAATTATGTCTTTGACATTGTTGATAACCACAATGAACATTATTATTAACATTATTAATTAATCTTGCAGTTATCTTCATTGAAACTATTAAATACAAAATATGAGAAGGACTTGAAAGTTCTCATTAATATGAACATTTATTTATTTTCAAAGGCTCGTAGAGCTGATATTCTGTTGGTTGCCTGCGGACAAAAAGAACTTGTTCAGGTGAGGAATCACTTGCATATTTGAAATGCTTAATATTAATTGATTTTGTATGTTGTTTTGTTTTATAATTATGTCACAATTCTTTTTTGTAATTATCAGGGTGATTGGATCAAGGAAGGAGCTATCGTCATTGACTGTGGTATCAATGTCGTTTTAGGTAAGCCATGAAGTTTTTTCCTTATCTTCGCATTTAAACTTTGCCAATTAAGTGAGTAACCACACGTTCTTCCTACTTGATC
>RQOL01000878.1:65077-82008 GCA_013076295.1 Sanderia malayensis | reverse complement strand
TATGAAGGTGCTGTGATGTCCTAGTATCATCAGACTCACAGAGAGACCGGCATTACCCATGACCTTATTGCTATGAAGGTGCTGTGATGTCATAGTTTGATCAGACTCACATAGAGTCCTGCATTACCCATGGTCTTATTATTTATGAAGGTGCTGTGATGTCATAGTATGTTCAGGCTCACAGAGAGACCTGCATTACCCATGGTCTTATTACTTATGAAGGTCCTGTGATGTCCTAGTATCATCAGACTCACAGAGAGACCGGCATTACCCATGACCTCGTTAATATACATATATTCATATCTTAAAAGACGAAAACAAAGTGTTCGTATAAATAACACATATAGCACCTTTGAAAACATTTTGTCGGGAGTGCCACAAGGCTCAGTTTTAGGACCAGTTCTTTTCAACGTTTATATAAATGCTCTTTTTCTTTTCATCAAAAATGCAAATTTGTACAATTACGCTGATGATAATACACTAGGTTACTCTTCGGACACAATATTAGATCTTATTAAAATGTTAGAGGAGGAATCTAATGAGGCTATAAAATGGTTAAATTCAAATGAAATGATCGTCAATCCAAAAAAGTTCCAAGCGTTAATTGTGACGAAAGATAGAAAAGATACCAGCGGTATAAAGCTAGATATTGATGGTAAAACCATCACTACGAATGCAGATGTTAAGCTTTTGGGTGTTAAAATAGACAATAAGCTAAGTTTTGACACAGATATATCGGAAATTTGCAAAAAGGCTGCTGCTCAGCTAAATGCTCTGAAACGATTAAAATCTTTTATTGGTTTTGAAGAAAAGAAAATTTTAGTGCAGAGTTTTATTTTCTCTAATTTCAACTACTGTCCCCTGGTCTGGCATTTTTCAAGTGCTAAATCAATTGCAAAAATTGAGAAAATACAAGAAAGGTCGCTGAGGTTTTTGTATAGTGACAACGAATCTTCCTATGAACATCTACTGATGAAATCAGAAAAATGCACTATGCATATTTCCCGTTTGAAAACCCTTTGTTGTGAGATATATAAGACCTTGAATGAATTAAACCCACGCTTTATGGAAGGATATTTTCAAACATAAAACAAATTTATCTGGTCGTTCTCAAAGAAATCCTTATGATTTGTCTCATCATAGACCTAACCAAGTCACTTTTGGCTCAAATAGTCTTAAAGTCCTAGGACCAAAAATATGGAATAACTTACCAACGGAAATGAAATCCGCAGAAAATATTGCAAATCTTAAACGTTTGATGAAAAACTGGGACGGAATTAGATGTAACTGCAATGTATGTCAGTTTGATACATGTGGTTGACTGGGCATATCACATTAGTAAATAAAATGGGGGTGTACATTCTGAAGGGGTATAATTTTATCAAGTGTATATAAAACAGTAAAAATTTGTTAGTTATATGTAATGTATTTAAGGGGTTATGTAGATTTCTTGGGGAGGGTTGTATTTAATTTTAGTATGTAGATATTCGAATTAGATTAGTTTCTTAATTTTTGTTAATTATGAAGCTAGGTATATATTTCGAATTAAAATAAGGCAACAACAACATGACCTATTGTTATGAAGGTGCTGTGATGTCATAGTTTGATCAGACTCACAGAGAGACCTGCATTTACACATGGCCTTATTATTATGAAGGTGCTGTGATGTCATAGTATGATCAGACTCACAGAGAGACCTGCATTACCCATGACCTTATTATTATGAAGGTGCTGTGATGTCATAGTATGATCAATTTTTACCAGACGGTAATTCTTGCTCTCCCAAGTGTTTCGGCACAACGCAGCGTTTTGCTTCGGGCAACCATCCATCAAAAACGTACAATTATTTTCCCCGGCTCCGCACTTGTCAAATGCTTTAGGGAATTCCTCCCTTATTAACTTAAAAAAGTTCTTACCGGTAACGGTCCACTCATGATGGTAACACATAACGACGCCTTTATTGTGGGAGATGGCTACAAAAAACTTGGCCACTTTTCCACCGCTGCCTTCCTTTCGTCCTTTTGTTGTGACTTTAAGTCCTTCATCATGTCGACGCCAAATCATAGAAGAGACAGCTCTGGCTTCCCCAGCTGGGTTTGATTTATGCGCCAAGCCGACACCATCCAAATAAAACGCGACATCATCTTGCCAATAGGTGAGGGACTTGCCAATATTCTCTTTTGCCCAGGTAACTCTCAGCTTTTTGTCGTTGGCACTGAGGAGGCCTTTCTTTCGGGACTGTAAATAACGATAGTTGTTTCGTCGAAGGCAGCAACAAACATCCCTGGTGTTTATTCCATACAATGCTAAGTTGCTTTCCTCCAATATGCGTCCTGCAGTGAATGCTGCCCCTTATTCCCTGAGTTTCATAAAGGTGCGTAAAATTGTTCGTTCCATCCTCGTGTCCAATTTCTTAGGCCTCCCTGGGTTTGCATGGCGGCCATCAATTGAAGATGTTGGTTGGTCCAGCGGCTTCTTTGCGTGACGGTATATTGTCCTCACTGGGATGTGCTTTCCAAAACGTTTGACGAGTTCGTAGCAGCTCTCTCCCTGTTCCTGGTCTAGAAGAGCAAGTTTTATTGACTGGTGGGGTGATATTTTCAGATACATGGCTCATTTACCATGGGTATTAATTCTCTAAGATTTTGAACTAAAAAAAGAAATGAGAATAATAAAAATAAGATACCAAGTGTTCATATTGGTTTGTTTATTGTAAAAGAATTTGTGTATTGTAGCTGTTGTCATGGCAAACATTGTGTAATTATAAGAAATTTGTGTTGTAAAATGAAGTCTAAAACAAATAACCATTGTTAACAGTCATACTCAGCACATATGATTAAATCCTCTGATAATTCAACATTTTTAACTCATCTGGTAGCCATGGCAACATCAAAACAAAGCTCAGTCCCACCCCTTTTTTTGTTTACAGTGATGTTAAACATTTTCCCCAGTCACAATCGCAAATAAATAACTTTTTGTCAAACCACATGGTAAAATTAAACAAAATTATAGGCCCTAAACTAAATCATGATATTGCCTGCCGGGCGTGTGAGACAAAAGACCAAAATAAGTGCTAACCCCCCAAGAACAATTTACCCAAGTCATACATTTACCACAAGGAATCCATATACATGCTTAAAATAGCAATCATGCATGAAAAACAAGCTTAACAATCAGTGCTATAATATATTGTCAGTATGGGCAGAAAAAGTCCTTAATATCAGAATTCTGTCTAATTTTAACACCCCTCCCCCAAATTTCAATGTTGCAGGGTCCCAGAGCCACGTACCTAACCATTGAAGCTTGGGGGAGGGGGAAGTGCTTATCAAAATCGAAAATCACTGTTTACTGCCAAATATTTTGACACTGATTGTAGTTTACGGAATTCCGAGACATGTTTCAAAAATGTTTCATATGTTAACAATGGATCTGAATTTACGCGGTTTTTCGGAGCACGAAGTTGTTCTGACTTGTCTTCTTGGCACACAATACATTTTTGCCAGTTCATGCTGGAAACAGCAAAAATAATAAAATACTAAATACTAAAAGTATGATGGTCAAGAAAATCAAATGCTATAAGATCATGAAAATAAATTTCTAAAAATGCAAAGTCTGAATAATACAAAATCAATATTTCTGTTTATTCGGAAAGATAATATATATGAAAAGATGAATTAGCTTTGAATTTCTATGAGATCTTCTAACTTTTGTTAATAGATTACTCACCTTGACAATTGTTGTCTAACTTTCTATTTGACTCCATTTTCCCTCCATTTCAAATTGAAAAATATCACATTTTTGCAAACAACCAAGTAGGTACAAAAAACAAAAATCATAAATGTGTGGAGAATGGGGTCAGCAGCGATTTTTGCGCGTTTTTTGGTGCCCAGTACCCTTCAAATGTGAATTTAGATGAGGCAAAAGTTGACCAGTCAACCTTATTTCATTTTCACTTTTTTTTTTCGACACTATTTCATTTCTTAATTTTTTGTGCTGTATTTTTCAGAAAATCGGACATTTAATAACATCGGACAGTGCCTCAAAACTGTCAAAAACTGCTTAAAAAGTTTGAGTGATATTTCCTGTACCGATCTGCGTTATTTGCCCGATTATTTGGTGGTGCTTAAAAACCTTTCACAATTGTCTTTTTTAAAAAGGAACCAATTTTACAACCAGATTTCCGTCATTTTGGAAAAATGACGTCATACGGCCGCCATATTGCCCAAATTTTTGGTTCTTGAAAAAATTCAGAATCTCTGTTCCAAACTGTACCTTTTGAAGAAAAATGGTACTTTTGTCCAATCGGTCCCCCAAAAATCACTAATTCACCTAACGAGAAAACTAAATTGTAGACAAAACAAAATGGTGTGGAGGCAGGAGCGACACTAACTATGTTATAATTACCCTGATATTTTAACTTCGTGTATGTTTTTGCATAATTACATGGAATAAATTCCCAACAAATCTGGAGGTAGGTAGGAGGTAGGGCCATGTCAGCGAAGCTGGAAAGGCCCTGGGTTCGAGGTTGAGGGGAATTCCCTTTTCACTAACAAGTTTCCCGCTTTTTTAAACACGTGACATGTATAAACCAATCGTGGGAGCTGTATAGTACAATAGAAATCCCGCGTCTAATTATTTTCACAATTAGATTTTGCATAATTTAATTTTAGTTGTCCAAGTTATCGATAGGATATAATTAGTAATATATGCAATTATTTATCGCTGAGTAAGTATTATGAACATTGATTTTTATAACAAGCTATCATTATTAGCTGAGAAGCTTCTTTATCGCTATTTCGCTTAAAGTGCCTCTACACCTTATTTTTTATTGGCTAAAACTATAGATTCGAATGCGCTGATTCTGAATCCGTTTATATTTCTTTGATATCACAAGTAGTTTTTGAGATATGAGGCAACGCGTGCCACTTTTTCGTGGTTAACTTTTAGGACTGGGTGGATCCAAGTATGACATTATAGTTGAGCCCAGTTGTGCCGCGTTCATTTTCCCGTACTGAAGCAACAAATCTGACATCGATTTTCTCTCACACGATGGGCTCGATATTTGTTTTTTTGACTTCGATGATTAGAAACCAGTCGGCGCATTATGGCATTTTAGTTTGAAAGGCTTGCGATGACTTGCAGCTGTGGGGAGGAATTACAAAATTCCCATGTAGTGGCTGCTCGCTGTGCTCAGTGGCGGCGGCCATAGGCCGTGCAATGTTAAAACTGTACGGGAACTGGACGGGGATGACAAGAAGAGCATCAAAACATGATTAAAGATTGTTAGATTTATGTGTGAAACTGGGAAAATATGCCATATCGATGTGTTTTGCTAGCCCATGGAAATACACCCGATAAATCAGATTTTGCATGGCTTCACAAAATTCTGCTTTATCAGGATGATCGCCCTAAAACTGTAAGGAGAAGGAGATGGATAGATTTCATCAATTCGCAACAACAGAAGAAATTCTATGGACGCACGCATCATCATGAATGAAATAAATCAAACAACAAAGAGCAATAATTTCGGTACAATAACGAAATTCATGTGTAGTAATATGTTCCAAATGAAAATCGAATCTTTTCAGGCTTCTTCAAACCCCAAAGGTTTAGACTGACACGGATATGATGGCCTAAATTATATTGCGTATATTGAATTTTGATACACACTTTTACTTCATCAGATACACAACAAAAAGGTAATAATTCAGATCCAGTCAAATGCCCAGAAAGTTTTCTGTCGACATTTCTTTTCTTGCTCAAATCTCTTCCATGGCTTTGGGTGAAAGAGTTCTCAGCCACAGGATCAAATGCATCAGGTTCTCCTTCGTCGGTATCACTATCATCGGTCTGCTTTACTCTACGATACAATCGATCCTATCCCCTCGCCATCTTCGCATTCCTCGGCACTGCAATCCCGACTGTCATGAACTACTATCCAACTAACAATGTTCATTTATGGAAACTTTCTACTCAATTCGATCACCAACGTTGCACAAATACCCACGAATACACATAACGAGACAGACACGCCAAAGCGCAAACACTATTTATTATACTGAATGTAGGCCTACACCCGCCGCCACTGAGCACAACAAGCAGGCACTACATGGGAATTTTGCAATTCCTTCCCACAGCTACAAACTCATCGTAAGCCTTTCAAACTCAAATGCCATTATGCCCCAATCTGTTTCTAATCATCAAAGTCAAAAAAACAAATATCGAGCCCATCGTGTGAGAGAAAATTGATGTCAAATTTGTTGCTTCAGTACGGGAAAATGAACGGGGCACAACTAGGCTCAACTATGATGTCATAGTTGGCTCGACCCAGTCCTAAAAAGTTAACCAAAAAAATGGCGAAAATGGCGAAATATTGACACTTCGCCACGTTATAACTCGTTAACTATACGTCAGATTAAAAAAATATTTTCGGATCTAAAATCAGTAAAGAAAGTTTTATCGATGTAAAGAATAAAAAATAAGGTGTAGAGGCGCTTTAATAATGTCCATAATTTTTGCTTTTCTTCCTTTGCTTTTCATGGCAAGAACAGGTTACGTGTTGTTTAGGCATCATATTTTTATTTGATATTTCAAGTTTATAACTGTTCTAATTTCCTTTCTGTTTCTTACCATAGTTTTTGAAAGACACAAGGCTCGGTAAGAAATGAGTTAATTTATTGCAGTTCTTCCTTCCGACTATTCTGTTCAGCTCTTTAATTATTTGTTTCCCTTATAAAAAGAGGCCCATTTTTATCGATTTTCAAGTAACAGACACCCCTCTTTCACAAAATTCTTTCAATTACGAAATGATATTCTCCTTCTTCAATGGTTCATAAATGTAACCCATGTACAATGAGTTACTCTTTACCACAGATAAAAACATCAAATTTGTTTTATTTATCTTGAATATATGAACAAACTATTATGGGGCCCCTTTTAACAAATCGAATCTGTAAAGAAATTTGTTCATTTCTTAGCAAGTGCACTGAATTCAACAAGTTAATTTTCATTACTTCATGTTTTCTGAGTCTCTTTTATGATTCCTTTATTTATGTCGACAATATTGGAGGAACAACGGCAGCAAGCTATTGCAAACAATCAGCCTGTTCCGACATTCAAAATGATCATAACAGGTCACCCACAACAAGATCGCAGATACGATAATCCTACTGCCAGAGAAATTGCAGCTATATACACAGTACAAAATGGAGGTGCACCAAATCCTGATGATAGAGAATTGCAAGTTCAAACAAGACACGGAGATCTCATGAAGATTTACGCAACCAGTCCAAGTGCCGATCCTCTCACATATCCATTGATATTCTTTCATGGTGACAGGGGTTACAGTTTGGACCTGCAAACGATTGCTCTGCTTGCCAATGCCCCTTGAATTTTGGATGGTTGACACTTACTCTGGTCGCTTTTGCAATTCCAGCAATAGAGGACATCCGTCTTTACTCGTACTGAGTACATGCTGCAAATACCTGTCAACAAAATAATTTGTCAAAAACTTGTCAAAGTCAAAATTATCCTTCAAATCCCTAATAAACCTTTGGGTAACTTATCTACAATATGGGATGTGCCTTTTTGGGTGGATATTTGGGTGGAAATCAAACTTAAATTTTGGAGTAATGTTTATCCTGGCATAATGTTTGTCCTGACACTGTCCTGTTTTCCAAAGTATCTTTTTATCAACTCAACACAAACAGACCTGACGTGTGACATGAAAAAACAAGCAGAAACTTGACTTAAAATTTAGAGCATATATTTTGGATAGCATTCAATATAAACAAATCAACACGATGTAGGAAATCCATTCAATGTGAAGATATTTTCTTTATCAAAAGAAAGCAAAGTCGTGTGATCCACTGAGAAAACATGGAGTGGGGCAGAAACCTAAATGGCCTAAATTTGCTGCGCTATTTTAGAAAGAATAAATTTGATTGTGTTAGCCTACGTATTGCTGGCATTTCTGTCCCTCTACACAAATGATGTATTGAAAGAAATACGGAATTTACTTTCTGAAATAAAAATTTGAAGCCATAGCAACACTTACACAACATTGTCTCCACTACTTCGATCCTTTTCTACACTGTGCTCCATTTTCACTCCCATCGACTATTCATCGGCTGTAGACGCAAATTTCTCGTGCTCGCACATTGCTCAAGTTCTGCCGCAGAAAAGAGAGTTTTGCCGTGAGAAAAAGAGTTTTGCCGTGAGAAAGAAGTTTTGCGATGAGAAAGAAAGTTTTGCTGTGAGAAAGAAAGTTTTGCTGTGAGGAAGAAAGTTTTGCCGTGACACTTGTGGGCCACCGTAGTTAATGGTACTTGCATTAAACCCTATTTTTTTCAAAATCTCCATTATCAGCCCCCTTTTACACTTGTTTCTTTCAATGGAATAGTCAGGTCAGTGTTTGTGATGCTTAACCGGTCCCAAAACTGGATGGGAGTGTTGTGGCATGGGAGTGTATGAATACAGACACCAGCTTCCTTTTACTCTTTCACTTTGGAATTTTTCACGCTAAGGATAATAATTACAGACCTATTCCTATAGTTTTGTGTGCTTGATATCGATGAATGGTAAGTGAAGCTCAAACATATTTTACATGATAAAGTCCCCTTTCTAATATTTCACATTTCCAATACAGCAACCTAACTCCATGTTATTATGTATATTTAGATAGCCTATGTTATCCAAAGAAAACCCCACCGAGTTTCTTTCCTTAATCACTTCCCAAAAAACCTTTTTGCGGCCGTATGGAGTGGCAGAAAAGTTTCCAGAGATAAAATTTTGCAATGTCTCATCTGCGGCCGGCATGCTGTGAATGGCTGAAGTAGCTACATGTTGTCATATGCGAATTTGCCTCAACACTCTTGGAAAATAAATGTTTCCTGCAAAACACAAAGTTGTTAAGCAAAACATTCGGAAAACAGATCAACTCCAGTGTGTATTCGACAACGGGAAACCTGGAGATCCATAACAAAGATTTTGAGGGTGCTGTTGATCAAGATCATCAGTAAGGTTGAGAACTTTCATGAGAGAAAAGACGTGCTAGATTCAATGATCGATGTTGGTGCAGCCTTTTTTGCTTTTGGGGTGCAATTGAAAGTTGCAGAACGCCTTTTGCACAACCATCAGAGTACTCCAAAAAGTTGGATAAGACGACAGAGAATGGAGCGGAATTTTTAAAAATCGGTAGTATCCCTTATATCTTACCACTGCTAAAAAACAAGAAAAAGCAAAGTAGTTTACGTCAACATCCACATTGAATGATCTGTTAGAAGAAGTGAAAGGGGGAAACCCAAGTGCAACAAGTAATTCAAAATACAGGCCTTTTGTTTAGCTGTTTTCTTTTTATTGTGTATCTGTTTTAATGAATCGACCAAGACCTAAAAAGGAAATTAAATTCAGGTTTCACGGTTTCACATTGTAAATACGGCTGCAATTGGTTCAGTAGATTTGCTGTGATCTTTTTAAACTTAGTTACGTTTGTTACTGTTTGTTATATTGTTATATAAGCCCTGTATTTAATGCAGAAATATAAAATAATTTATTGAGTCCCTGTTAATTTTTTAAGCTTTGTTATTCTTTGTTAAGTATATTAGAACACTAGGCTAAATTTTAGAGAACGTTCTGAGATTTTGGATGAATAGTTTATGCCAGAAAACATTGTCTACTCTGTACTTCAGCTGCACTTTTAAAGCCGGGACCCTAATTTCAAGTGAAAGTCATATCAAGAAGTGTAACGCCTTTGCCCAAACTGTATTACGTACAAAGGCGTTTCTCCATGCAAAGAAAACTGGACAACACAAGAAGCTTTTATCAGTATGAACAACTTACAAGCAGATCTGGTGGGCGAAAGAGAAGTACTGAGAAATCGCCACAAGTGGAGAAAAAGAGAAAAGCAAAGAAATGACGATATTTTAAGTATATGTTGCTTTTTGTTAATGGATAATATTTTTCAATAAATTTGCCATGAAATACAGATTTCACACGATTATATGTTTGCTTGAAATAGACAGGGAAAATCTTATAAGAATCAAGCAATCAGGGTACCGGAATTCTGTTTTTTGAGACATGTTGCTGGGGGTTTGGGTTTCAAAATCCGCAAGGGGAAAAAATTTCGGCCAGGGGGTTATGTTATTGCTGATGTTATAGATGGGGGGTCAATGAAAGTTCTTTTTATAAACTGTCCACATAATTAATATCAATCGAAAGAGCATTTTAAACTAAACGAAATTGATGTCATGATGTCATCAGATTGGACTAAAGTTTATATGATGCAGTTTTAAAGTTATTTCGCAATCTAATAACATGTCAAGTTAGCCCCATTCACTGTCATCGCTGTCACTACTAATTTCATCAACGCTGGAATCAACAAAAAAGATATAATTAAGTTTGTGGTCAGTTTCGAATACAACTTCATTGTTTTCATTGGCCTCTTTTCTTTCTCGATTTTTACCATGTTTGTCAAAGTGTGGTAGCTGATTACCTGAAGGCGTGTTTTGAAACACTATTAGTTTTGCGAAGATTTATTTTTAGTTTTAGTTGTAGATCGATCGAGCAATATGCTTACCTTCATACCATACAGGCGCAAGAGATACCTCACAGTCATCACAATCTATCTTACAGCCACTATTGATTATATTTCCATTGAGCATTACCATTTTACTGCATTGCAGCCATTCCATTAGTTGAAAGTTTGCTCCTCTAATATGTTGCTGCAAGGATTTTGGGTCAGCAGGCAGGCTCATTGATGATTCAGTTGTCATTTTTTTTGCATAATCGCATCCTTGTTTCGATGTAGTTTTCTTCTTTTAATCCACTGTAGCAGTTTAGTTGAAAGAATCTCACAAAACTTCTCTCTACATCTTCACCAATAACTTCAGAGTCTCCAAACACTTCTAACAACTTTAGGAAGTGTTTATCGCCAACCACCTTCTTTAACACTTTCAACTTTCCAACCCCAAAAGGATACGATGTCATATCACAGCCTGTTAAGCAGTGTATATGCGAGAGCTTCAGACAAAGATCCTGACCAAAATTATCTACTACTTTTTGGATATCGAAGTATTTGTCACTATATATCTTCATAGCCCATGGAAAGGATGGTTTATATTTGGCGTAAGCATACACAAGGAGAATGAAGAATCTGTGTTTTTCGAAACAACAACAACAGGGGCATTTTCACATGAAGCACTATCTTTATGTCCGCTTCCTCATGATTACATTCAAATATACAAGATGTTTCATTTTTTAGAATTTTACATCATATTATTTACATCATAAGTCATATTTACATCATTTGTTATCACTGGGGTAACAAAGTTCTCTCTAACTTCTGGAAGCAGCAAGTATTCAATTAAAATCTTCAGTGAGTCAGTTTTGTTTTCGGTATTATTGAAAAATTTATTCCTGTCCTTACCCTGAATCATTTTCTTGTCAAAGATTTTTATGTGAATGTGAGTACTCATTTTTCCACGATGAAATCTGATCAAACTTTTTGTGCTATCTGATCGGTAGACATCGTTGATCTTCAAATACTTCAAATGCATGTTGCATTTGAAGAATACCTTAGAGTAATCAATTTCATGACATTGGACATAAAGTCGTGATATGCGTTCTTTGGCTTGATCTGTCATGTTATGGCCCTTCCATCGTAAATCCAGTGTGCATTGAGAGGCGGATGTGATGTTACAGGATTGGATTCTTCAATCATGTAATTCCTTAGGACCCTTTTTTGGCCTTGACGCAAATAACTGCCAGGAGTCACAATACTCAGAGGATACGTTGCTATGGGAAATTGGAAGGACTTGTGAAGATCAATATCATTTCCAAGAAGCATGCCAAATGCCTGGCGATCTTCTTTTAGGCTGGAGATGACTTTGGGAACTACTTTTTGTTTTCTTCTGACCGTTGTTTAATCTGCAATGTTTGATGGGTTGGAAAATGCCCATTTCGCAATAACCCATCTACAAAAAAGCCTTCACCATGGCCATTTCCGACATCCCTGGCACTAATAATATCCTGCACGACCTGGGCAACAATTTCCTTTCCCGTTGAAATATCTCTTGCGTTTCCTGGAAAAGCATTGTTACCGTAATCTTTTAATTTTGCTACTAGACTTTGAACATGGATGCAGTGAACATTGCACGCTCCTTTGGTTTTTTCTTTGTGGGTGCTGTTAGTAGCAACTTTAATAACATTTGCTAGAGATTCTCTCAACTTGGCATGTATATGGATTGTCTCCGCCCAGTTGTTGACTGCCTCAATGTTATTACCGTAGCCTAGTCTGTGCGGCCCAACTTGGCACTTTGTTGCACCATTGAAAACTTCTGTAATCAAATCACTGTGAATTGCAGTAAAATTGGTTCCACTTAAGCTACCTCCAATTCCCCTAGACTTCAGATCTTTAATTGCAGGATGGTTAGTTAAATCCAAGTGGGTTAGGTAGACGTGTTGGTAGGTCAAATACGGAGCATTATTAATGTGGTTAAATGCAAAGCAGAAATTGAGCATTTCTGTCTGAGCTTCCGTGTGAAGCTCATAGTGTCCCTCTCGAATGGCATGAATCAATGAGAGCAAAGACGACACATCTTTCAGATGGATGTAATCAGTTGACCTTGGGTACCATGCGTAGTGACAACCAAGTTGTATGTCATGTGAAACTCATTCGATTTCAATATTTGGTTCTCTTTGCCCAGAGAAGGGCATTCACAAAACGCTTTGAGTGCTGCACAGAGCTCTTGCATACCTTCCAAAGCTTCCTTAGACCAAAATTGTATCAAGCTGTTAAAACTTTCTTTCAGCAATTGCATGTTGGTGTAATAGTGGCGACCTTCAATAGCAGCATAAGATGACCCCTCGGCTATGACTCCTGCGTCAATGAACCAATTCTGCAGGCTTAAACATGCATATCGCTTAAAAGTAGTTTTTGGCCTAACCCAAAGTTGATGAAAGCCACCCATTATAAGGATAACATGTTGTCAGGATAACATGTTGTAACTTGTCAGGGCTTTTCCATATGATGTGGATAAGTTTTGCATAAACTTGCTCATCTGCATGTATAAAATATGGTTCAAGCTCAGGCTGTCCATCATTACTGGTAAATCGTCAATAAACTTCTTGCAAACATCGTAGTCAGGGGGCTCGGGGATTGTCGGCAAGTATTCTATGATCGATTTATCGTGGCTGGATTGAAAGGGTGTTTTGTTATGAGGCATCCAGGATCCATTTTGTTCTTTTTCCGCTCATCCGAAAAAAAAGTTGAAAAAAAGGAAAACAATGCACTAAAGAATGACTTCCCGTATCTTTGTATTGTGGGAATGTTTGAGGTGACACTCATTTCCCCAACTCGTACTCTGGAATTTCTAACCTATCACAATACTCATTTGTCATGCAATGATTCGTTTGCTCTTCAAGAGACTCACATTTTATAACTGACTGAAATACCATCATATTTGTATCATGACTTGTGTCTTTTCCTGTAGCAGTTTCTTGCCTACCACCGTTATTATCAAGAGTAACCTGTCTTGCAATACCTTTCTTTAGGTTTTTAGGAACATTGAGCATTGCCTCACCTCATCAGCTCAAAACTTGTTTGGTTCTCTTATAAAACCATATGGTATTGAATGATTAAGTTTATGAAGGATTGTTATCGCTTCTTTTCGTCCAGTAAAACGGTGAAGTGTCATTCCTGTTACTATTTGCTTCGGCGAACATTCTTTTAGTGCCAATGACTCCCAGTCTGATGCAAGTGACCATATCTCGTACCGAGTTGGTGTGAGGGAGTTATTGCATATCAACTTTCTGTAGCATTAAAGTTGGGATTTATGGCTGCAAAAACTGCGTTGTATAGTTCTTTCATTGGACCTTTTTTGAAAACATTTTCAGTTTCAGAGGCTGTCAAGGGAAATTTTATCTTGTTATGCCGTACCTCTGCCAATGTGTCTTCCAAACGCTTTGATAAAGTCATTGTCTTTCAAGCCAAACCCTTTCAAGGTGGCTACAGAAAATGCACAAGGGTCAGTGTCTGCAGAATAAACAATACTAGGGGTCATCACTCGCTTCGCTCGTTCGCCCCAGCCCGTCAAGTAAAAAAAGCTTAATCTGGATGGCGCACTTCGTGCGCTGCATTCGCTCACGCTCATGCCCCTTTCAACCCCACATACAATGGGTTAGCTCGCTGCGCTCGCCCGTCTATCTATTATCAAGAAACATAGACTGATAGGGCGCACTTCGTGCTCTGCATTCGCTTACGCTCATGCTCCTTTCAACCCCACGTACAATGGGTTAGCTCGCCTGTCTATCTATTATCAAGAAACATAGACTGATAGGGCGCACTTCATGCGCTGCATTCGCTTACGCTCATGCCCCTTTCAACCCCACATACAATGGGTTAGCTCGCTGCGCTCGCCTGTCTATCAGCAATCCCGCATCAATGACAATATATTACTGAATTTTTTGCAAAGCATTAAATATTATCAACCCACAGAGAATACACTCCAAATACTACAACAAGATTGTATTTTGTGTCACACTCCTGTTACAGAAGACATCATTGTTCATATTCACCAACAATTTCCATCACATATCTTTCTAACAGTTAGTAACGCTTTTAGCAACATTATAAACTCTGCCATAATCTCAAGCATCACAAGTAAACCAACAATAAACGTAATTTCCTGCACTGTAAAGCAACAAAAAACAAGAATATTTAATGGATTACCTGTAATGCTCCTGGAAAATTGTGAGAAACCTCAAGGCTTTGTCAATGGACAAATCACAACAATTCATTCCATGCAAGGACAAACTGTCATTGTGAAACATCCCAATGGGCATTACATCAATGTGTATCCCCTCACGTGCCCCAAAACTTCCATCGTTTACTATCCTTTAATACCAGCCTATTTTAAACTTTTCTCAAAGAAAAAGGGCAATTTCTCGATTTTCTATGCCTGATTTATATTAGAATCTCGTGCCCCTGTGGCCCAATGAGGGTTAGCACATCACGCTCTTCCGTATGACGACAGGAACTCAAGCATTAGTCACCTGAGCATGTGATGAATTAACGTTAGTGTTAGTCTTCTGGTTGCGTAAAGTGCCTACTATCTTCCATGGCCACAGCGTATTTAAGCACCAACGATCGGCGCTGTGATAATAGCCTTATCTTTGAAAGAAGTTTCAAAGAAAATGAAAAAAAAGAGATCTCGACCGAAAATGGCGGGCCTGCCTTTATCGAGCAAGCAGAGAGGTGGAAAGACATTAACATACCCTATGACGATGGTAAATTTCTGTTTACTTGCTCGTTTTCACAAATTAAAGACCAATCTACCCCTGTTTTGTATTGTACATGCTAGTTGCCGAGCAACATTATGAACAAATGCAAATATTTCCTTGAAAAGATATGGTACCAGACCAGATGTGAATTGCTGCTCAAAGGTTGAAGAATCTGAAAATAAAAGCATTAGATTTACCACCTGAAGGTCAGTTAGTGAGTATTTGACAACAAAAAGGTTATGCTTTATTTGTAATGAAAAGAGAAAATCTGACAACAAAGCTGATGGTGCGGGTAGCTTGATTCGCCGTTGCGAAAAATTATCTTCAAATAGACTGAGAGAAAGAATGGGGATGTACCTGGATGACACCCATCATAGATGGCACACTGTCGCAACAAGACTTCAAATGATACTGTTAGGAGAAGCGCATGGCATTTATGCCGCTGATGTATTCTATCATCATAATGCTATGTTAAATTTGCAATAAAGCCGGTTCTTTCACAAAAGAAGAGTCCTAAGGAGAAGAAAGGGGTATGTCACAAGATATTTTTTCTGAATTTCTCTCGAAAGTTTTGATAGCAATCATCCAAAAAAATTCAGCCTTCTTACTTTCTGACATATTCAAAGATCTTAAGTTAGGAGCAATTTTTCCTCCTGCTGTTTGTGACACATAAAAAACCAAAGCAAGCTCTCCAAGAACACTTTGGCGAAGATCTTGGCATTTTTGCATCTGGTAGACAACTTCTAATATTACTATTCTGCGGAGGTCACGTGATGACGCACTTTCTTGCCAAAAACAATAGATTCGACCCGAAACAATAGGTCGAACACGCAAAAACAATGGGCCGAAACGGCCAATCGGTGATCAATAAGGCTTTTTTCAATGGGGGCCCACAAGGTTGACACTTGCATGGAAAGGCTCCGTTTCTGGAGTGGGCAAAAGTTATCTATTTTTGGAAGCCTATTTGAAAAGAACTTTTGAGTTATTCCATTAATTATCCTACTAATTGTGCTATCACGAAAAAACAACGGTTTACGCTGGCGAAACTTCCAAATTCGCGTCCCGAACTCCATTTTCGAACAGAGTATTCGCTCTTCACGTGACCCGACTTGCCTTTTCCTGTAATTTGATTGGCTCTTTCGCGACTTCACATGAACAGTCACACAATTTTCGTTATCATGCAAATTTGCCCTCGTGGTTGAACAGCAGGTACTTTTGGAGAAGACGTGTGTTTTTGTTTTGCACACAAAGGATAACTGGGCGCCTTTCAACGTGTTTTACGACCTGAATGATCTTTGTAAAGATTTGCTAAATGTTTGAGAGACCTCTGGAAAATTACAGGAAACAATTGAGAACACAGGTAATAGCTTTTTTTTTAGTGAGATAGTTGTAGTTTAGGCAGTAGGCGACCGCCATTGTTGCTTTGGCATGCTTGCGACGCTTAGGCCTAATGTAAACAAGCCCAAAGTTTTAATAAACAAATTATGATAAGGGGTTATCAGGCGAGCGAAGCGAGCCAAACTGTTGCAAGAGGAGTAGGCAGAGGCATGAGCGAAGCGAATGCAGCGCACGAAGTGCGCCCTATCAGTCAATGTTTCTTGATAATAGATACACAGGCGAGCGCAGCGAGCTAACCCATTGTACGTGGGGTT